>JBBBDQ010001559.1:90000-197500 GCA_037127315.1 Ascarosepion bandense | reverse complement strand
TGTACGTATGTGTTCTTAAATGTATGTATACAAAAGAGGGAGATGTCATTTTTATAATTGTATGTTGGCGGGAGCACTCGCGCAGTTCCTCCTTATCTCTTGATTGGGCTAATCTAATCTTATCTACTTAATCTATTCCGATCTTTCGAGTTGTCGACAGTGTTTGACTGAGGCGCAGGTGCGTGAAAGCTACTACCCACCCAGGCACACCCTGCTTCTGCCGACATTAACGCCAATAAATAAATAAAGACGAATACAAACAAAAACATGACATATTTACTTACGAAATGCTTTCGCCAGACAAGTGCCCTAGAGAGTTCAAATATATAATGAAATATCTAATATGTGTGTGTGTTTCCAAATGCAACAGTGCGTACAAGTCAAATTTTGAAAACATAAAGATTATATATGTTCTTATTTACTAAGCTTGGCTTAGTTTGGTACAAGGCTAGACATTTGTGGTATTCTGTAATAATCATACTTGCATGTGGCCATGTTCAACCAGACTGTGTGTGTGTGTGTGTGTGTGTGCGTTTATGATCATATGAACTTACTATAGACGCATGTTACATAAATAGACGCTTTAACTGGGTTCTGTCCGAAATAGAGAACTCCTCTTCTAGATAATTGTGCCTGCAAATATTTGTACTTAACAACTGCTTACCAATGGCAAACTTGTGTTTCTGTGAATGCTAGGATGATTTTATTGGTATATGTCTACGAATAGGACCAGGCACATTTTGGGCAATCCTCACCTTCAGCCGTTGAATAGCTTTATTTATATAGTCAGCATCGCATTGACATTTAAAGCGATTAATAACTAAGTTTTGTTTTGGAGGATAGGCAAAATGTCTTTATCGATTTTCTAGTAGAAAAGATGGCACGTACAAAAATAGAATTAAAACAGTATATTCAACCAGACTGTGTGTGTGTGCGCGCACGCGCGTTTATGATCATATGAACTTACTATAGACGCATGTTACATGGAGTTGAAAAGACTGGTTTGATAACTCGTTGAAATGGCTATTTTTCAAATGTAATATTTGAATTTATATGTGGAATAAATAATTGTTCTAAAAATTTAAATTTACATTGACCTCTCGATTGGATCAACTTTAATAATATTTTAATAATCTTATATCACTAGGGTCCATTGGGATTATATATATATATATATATATATATATATATATACTACCGGCTCCATAATTATTAGGCAACTGCATTGTTTAAAAATAATGATGTATTTCATGCTATTTTTTAGTATTTATTGCCAAGTGAATAATTGTAAATGAAAATAGAATGGTTCTTTTGTTAATATTGCACAATAACATGTGCATGAAATGAATTTATAAATATTTAATAATTACCTATATTGCAGTTTCATCAATGGAAGAATGAAGAAAATTTAGGGTGATTCAGACAAGTTCATCTTTGCTTCCTTACCTTGTAAAATTTTACAAATTAATAAAGGAATCATTCTATTTTCATTTAGAATTATCCACTTGGAAATAAATACTAAAAATTGTATGAAATACATCATTAAAAAAAAAACCTGGGGTGGCCTAATATAGCCGGTAGTGTGTGTGTATATATATATATATATATATATATATATATATATATAGGAAGAATATAGTTATAAGGTATGCTATATTTATGTGTTATAGAGTGTATATAAATATAAAAGTGAACATTGAGGTCAACACCCAGAGTCTGCTTCATGCTGAAAAGCAAACGTCAGACCTGAAGATTTCATTTGAGTACACAGTCACCGCTGGGTGATGATTTCAATGTCCATTTATATGCAAATAATTTTTTAATAGCACCTGGTGGTTAAAACAAGTTTTAAATTAGGGATCATGATTTAATGTTTAACGATTAAGATCAAATGAAATAAATATAACCTAGGGCACCTTTCGACCGAAACTTCGTCAGAGGTCAATCGTCGGTATTAAAATATCACTGAAAGGGATTATTTTAAAAGGAGATTTTAAAATTGCAGAGAAGATAAGAGGATGGTGGGTAATTATTATTGTCATTCAGATCGAGCCGACGATCTTCCAAACAGTTTTTGTGTTTGAATTCCTTCCGTCTACACAGATTCGGACGTTGTTAATCACAATAAAAATATTCAGATGGCGCTTTGACCGGGTTCTGTCTGAAATAGAGAACTCCTCTTCTAGATAATTGTGCCTGCAAATATTTGTACTTAACAATTGCTTACCAATGGCAAACTTGTGTTTCTGTGAATGCTAGGATGATTTTATTGGTATATGTCTACGAATAGGACCAGGCACATTTTGGGCAATCCTCACCTTCAGCCGTTGAATAGCTTTATTTATATAGTCAGCATCGCATTGACATTTAAAGCGATTAATAACTAAGTTTTGTTTTGGAGGATAGGCAAAATGTCTTTATCGATTTTCTAGTAGAAAAGATGGTACGTACAAAAATAGAATTAAAACAGTATATTATAGATATCTTACCTGAAAAGATCTCATTAGTTTGAATAAAAAGTCCGAACAGGATATAGAATTTTGACAGGACATTTAGACCAGACATTGCCTCAAAGTGATTAGTACTGAATTTTAAAGGAATTCAATATATTACGATAGTAAAGGATTTTATCTCTAAGAAATGCACGTTCGGTACTGAAATAATTACGAAATGTTTGTCTTAGAAATGATAGAACCAGGGATGACATAATATATATTGTAAACCTGTAAGATATATGCATATGATATATGTTTAAATATGGTTCTGACATGACATATAATGTTTGTGTGTATTATACAAGTTGTATATATGGGTATGATATATATGTATTGTATATGCGTATGATATATATTGTATACGTATATAATCATATTATGTATATGCGTATGATATATATTGTATACGTATATAATCATATTATGTATATGCGTATGATATATATTGTATACGTATATAATCATATTATGTATATGCGTATGATATATATTGTATACGTATATAATCATATTATGTATATGCGTATGATATATATTGTATACGTATATAATCATATTATGTATATGCGTATGATATATATTGTATACGTATATAATCATATTATGTATATGCACGTGATATATATTGTATACGTATATAATCATATTATGTATATGCACGTGATATATGAATAATAATATAATATATAACGTGTATGATAGGTTATGCATGTACATAATATATGTACATATATTGTGTATGATATATATAACAAAAAGCTTTAAAACTAAACTAATCCATGGTCGTGGAGCTCAGACTCTTTGGACGTTGGCTCGAAAGACTAAAAAGCAATAGTTGCTTCCACTTAAAGCGAAACCGTAGACTGAAAGAAAAATGAATGGATGTAAGTTAAATTTTGATTTCTGGTATCGATATCAAATAAGATTTTCGTCGTAAACTGCATATTGAAGGCTAAATAAGTCCTCTGAGTAAATGGTATCATGGCTGAGACTAAGAACTAAAATTATACCTACTTAGAGCCAAACTCGAAGCAAAAACTAAAATAAAAGGGCTGAAAAACTGATTTTGATCAAACCCGGTAGGATATCGGGGTATTGATTTCCAATATCGGAGTCAAATAAGTCATCCAAGAATAGAACTGCAACCTTGAAACTTCTGAATATCGTTTCTTATGTCTTTGTCTATAAGTGTATCAAATTTGATTAAAATCGGACCACTCCTTCTATAACCCAATTTTTTCGATTATTGATTTTCGATATTTATCGGGGGTACCTCGACACAAAACCTAGCTAAGACCACTCGCAGACGTTTATAGTTCAACTGTGTAAATTTTCAAGGAAATCGGTTCAGCCGTTTCGAAGTATATAGGTAACGGACACACACACACACACACACACAGAGAGACAAAGTTCCATTTATAAATAAGTTTAGATAATGTATATCATATATATATATATATATATATCGACTGTGTATAATATGTACTTTATGTGTATAATATATATATATATATATGTGTGTGTGTGTGTGTATGATATAGAGTGTGTATATGTATATAATATATTTGGAACATGTGCATTATATACATATATACTACACCTATATATGATATGCAACATGTACATTATCTATCTATACATACGCACATACACACACACACACACACATATATATATATATATAAGAAGATATATGACAATATATATATATATATGACAATATAGATGACATATATATATATATATATATATATATATATATATATATAGATATATATATGTGACAATACGCTCTCACACCCTGATTGAGCACACTGGAAGAAAGGTAAACTTTGAAAATCAGTAGCCAGTGTACGCATCGCTCATTCAGTAAAATGAATTGGATCACACTAGCTATTGGGCGCGTAATATGATATGCGCTAAAAAAAGAGTGCCTTCTTCCACCGAACGCCCCGTGGCCCAGAGTCGCCGACTGACGCCAGTTCGGTCGGGTTTCGAGTCTGGGTTAAGGAGCAATCGGAGTCTAACCGTACTGATGAGCTGTGATACAACGAAACAGATCTGTCTGCGGATGACAATATATATATATATATATATATATATATATATATATATATACTGTAGATGTGTGTGTGTGTGTGTGTGTGTGTATATATATAGTGGGTAGCAAAAGTAATTAACACAGTGTTTTTTTATAAATTTGTCCAAAAATTGTATTTGAATGATACTTACTTCAAACTGACTAGACAATAAAATTAAGAAATTTTGTTTTTATGTACATTTATTGCCAATTTTCAAATTTGAGTGTATGTAAAAGTATTTCCTACGTTTTGCTAATATTTAGCAACAAAACCTCTGTTCTGCCTTAGAACCTGTACTCGTTTTTTGTAGTTTTTAACGAGCTTTTTGCATTACGTTTTTTGCAGTTTCAGCCATTCATTCAGACTTTTTCAGTTACTTGATATTTTTGTATCAGTTGCGTGTACTCTGAACTTCAAGTTTTTCCAGAAATGTTTTATTAGATTGAGACCCGGTAACAGGCTAGGCCATTCCAGAACATCAATTCCATTTTCATTGAACCGGCGTTGAATTGTTTTAGCCCTGTGCTTCTTGTTGGAATACAAAATCCCGGTCAAGCTCCAAAGCTATTGTACTTTCTAAATAGATGGGTTAATACGATTTGCTTGTATTTTGCTGAATTCATTCTTCCATCAATGAATTTTATTTCCCCTACTCCGTTTTAAGCAAAAACTACCCCAAATCATTACACTTCCACCCCCATATTTGACTGTTGGGATGGCCTTTTCTTGGGTTGTATTCATTTCCTTTTTCGTGCACATGTTTCTCCCGAAAACCTGAACTTTAGTTTCATCTGAGTAAATAACTTTCTTTCAAAATTCATCTGATCCATGTTCATACTTTTTACCAATTAAAAAAAATCAGATGGTCTTGCACAAGTTCACATTTTAAAAGAAGAGTTTTTTCTCGTCATCTAGAATTCAGGCCAATACGATTCAGTAATCTCTTAATTGTATCTTCAGCTATATGAGGCATTTTACAGATCGTTCTAAATTTCTCTTTAGTCAAAAATGGTTATTTCTTCACATTCCAGTCTATATATCGTTCAGTAGCCTCATTTAATTTACGCTGACGGCCACTCCTTTGAATATTTTCATCGGTATCATATTTTTTTAACTTTCAAACCGTACACACAAGCAAATTTAAACTTTGGGCATTTTTCGATACCCCTTAGTATCATGGAGCAGCTTCAGAAAATTCTGTAGTGCCTCATTTGACAATTTTTTTGTTTTAACTATTTTAATAAGTATAGATAGTGGAACAGTTGGTTTTCCATCACTTTCCCTATAACCCCCTAACCACTCTTTCTCATCACTTTCCCTATGTAACCTCCCTAACCACTCTTCATCACTTTCCCAGGTAACCCCAACCACCTTTTCCTCATCACTTTCCCTATGTAACACCCACCACTCTTTCTCAACACTTTCCCCCATATGTAACCCCTTAACCACCCCTTCATCACTTTCCCTATGTACCCCCCAACCACTCTTCTCATCACTTTCCCTATGCAACCACCTTCCAACCACTCTTCATCACTCTTCCCCTATGTAACACCCTAACCACTCTTTCTCTCAACACTTTCCCTTAAGTGTAACACCCTAACACTCTTCTCAACACTTTCCCTATGTAACCCCCTAACCACTCTTTTCTCATCACTTTCCCTATGGAACCCCAACCACTCTTTCTCATCACTTTCCCCTATGTAACCCCCTAACCACTCTTCATCACTTTCCCCTATAACCCCTAACCACTCTTCATCACTTTCCCTATGTATCCCCCTAACCACTCTTTCTCACTTTCCCTCATGTATCCCCAACCACTCTTTCATCATTTTCCCCTATGTACACCCTAACCACTCTTTCTCATCACTTTCCCCTGTAACCCCCTCCCTCTCAACCACTCTTTTCATCATTTTCCCTTATGTATCCCTAACCACTTTTCTCATCATTTTCCCCCTATGTAACACCCTAACCACTCTTTCCCATCACTTTCCCTATGTGAACACCCTAACCACTCTTTCTCATCACTTTCCCCTATGTATCCCCCTCAACCACTCTTCATCACTTTCCCTATGTAACACCCTAACCACTCTTTTCCATCACTTTCCCTATGTAACACCCTAACCACTCTTCTCACTTTCCCTATGTAGCACCCTAACCACTCTTCAACACTTTCCCTATGGACTCCCTAACCACTCTTCTCATCACTTTCCCCTATGTAACCCCCTAACCACTCTTCATCATTTTCCCTATGTAACACCCCAACTAATTTTCTCATCACTTTTCCTATGTAACCCCCTAACCACCTTTCTCATCATTCTCCCCTATGTAACACCCTAACCACTTTTCTCATCACTTTCCCCTATGTAACTCCAACCACTCTTTCATCACTTTCCCTATGTAGCAACTCAACCACTTTCTCAACACTTTCCCCTATGTAACCCCCTAACCACTCTTTCTCATCACTTTCCCTATGTAACCCCCTAACCACTCTTTTCTCATTACTTTCCCCCCTATAAACCCCCTAACCACTCTTCTCATCACTTCTCTTCCCCTATGTAACCCCTAACCACTCTTTCTCATCACTTTCCTCTATGTAACCCCCTAACCACTCTTTCTCATCACTTTCCCCTATGTAACCCCCTAACCACTCTTTCTCATCACTTTCCCCTATGTAACCCCCTAACCACTCTTTCTCATCATTTCTGTGTACCCCTAACCACTCTTCATCACTTTCCCCTATGTGTCCCCTAACCACTCCTTCTCATCATCACTTTCCCCTCTATGTAACCCCCTAACCACTCTTTCTCATCACTTTCCCTATGTAACCCCTTAACCATTCTTCACTTTCCCTATAAAATCCCCTAACCACTCTTCTCATCACTTTCCCTATGTAACCCCCTAACCACTTTTCATCACTTTCCATGTATCCTCCTGCGCAATACTGTCAGTGAGATGCTTTGCTTGGGTTGAAATGATTTAAAAAAATTTTTCTTCATATGCACTCATACTCAGTAAACCCTTGCGTTGAGTAACTTCGACGTGACTTCATGGTTTGCATCGATATCTCACTCGATCAGTTACTACTGTTTAATGAGTTCGATCCTTACCGTATAATATCGGCTTAATGCCACATCTTTAGAAATACCACTTTACACTTTAGTGCCTTTATCAACTTGCTTGAGGTGAAATAATTGAAAACAATATGGGTGGGATATATTGCTTCAGCTGTGATGAAGGAACTTTATCTGCAGTTGTGAACTCTTAGATTAAAACCAGATAGATAACTAGAGCTCAATAACCATCAGAATGTTCATCTATCTAGGAGAAGGAAACTCATATAAAACCAACTTTTTGGTCTCGTGAGAAGGCGTAAAAATAAAATTAAATACAGCCTCGTCCGCCGCGCGTGTTACCATGAGACGCGTACCTCGGTTATACACCGGCCAGAAATTGAAAAATCTTCTACCGGTAAAAAAAGATTTCGTCAACCACCTAACCAATCAACAAAAAAGATTTCCTCGGAAACGACTAACATCGCTTTTACTATTTTAACGATGATAATATCACTAGATAAAAAAAAAAAAGATTATTTTTACTAATATTCGTCAACATCAGTAGAAATATTTTTCACCTCAGTGCCACGCTTTATATTTAACTAAACTTACATTATTTTTTCTACACCCTTCATTACGTTTCACCTACTCTGTCGGCGTATTAAATTAATATGGGTATTTTTAAAAGATTTTTACTTTGTTTAACACAAGGCCAAGAATTTAATATTGTTGCACAAAATGGAAATTACTAACCACAGCTTCCTCTATGAGTCGATTCACTTCAGGACTGCGGCTATAATGGCTCTTCATGACTTCTGGCTACATCATGCTGAAACATCAATTCCTGTATAATCACCGAAGTAACGTCGAGCCTGCTCAGTAACTAGATGGGTGACCGCTTTGGGAATACCAGGTGATGTAAGCTTGGATGTGCAAGTTGTGCAATGGATAATGGATCGAAATTGTAAATCGGAGGACCGAGTTCCAATTCCTGTTGGGTTCGTTATATTCACTTACTCGCATGGCAGGTGTGAATCTACATCTTCTCCCCAATCTATGGGTTAATTACTAATACTGTTATCACTCCCCAATCTAAAATATATTTTCGTTTTTTCTGACTTTAAATAATCTACGTAACGTCGATAAGCCGCAGAAAATTAATCGATTAATAAATCAATGGCTTTCCGCAATTCCCTGTTCTTTTTAGTTCTTAATAAATTTTATTTGTGTTATCTCTCCGAGACTTTATTCCGCGATCCATTTACTCAAGCTCTCTAGATAGGTTATGCGTTGTTTCTCTCTGTCCCTTTTGAATATCAAATTTTCCAACCTTTCTTTCCTCATTATGTATCTTAGAAATTTCAACTGTCTTTTTTAGCGTTAAATATAAAAGTCGTTTTTCGTTCAATTTCCTCAAAAAAAAAGTCGTTGTTCACATGTTCTTTGAGATTGTCCAGTATTCACTGCTATATAGAAGAACTGATATTACGTAACAGTTCAGTACGCTTTTCTTTGTTTATAACTAATTCTTTTTGTTTCTTATTAGTTTGCTTAGCTTCTGAAAGGCATTTTCGTTATTTTAATTTTACACACACACACACACACACACACACACATATATATATATATATATATATATATATATATACATACAGGATACGGCAAAAGTAACGTCATTTTTTTTCAAGATGAGGTGGATAGGATGACGTGGAGCAACTGAGTGGCTATTAAGGTCATTAAACCTAATACCACCAGACTTTTTCTTGTGGGTTGCACTGAAAGATCTAGTTTTCAGGCTGAAACCGAAAACTAATTCTCAATTAAAACAATCAGTTTCTGATAACTTTTCTTAAAGTAATGTAGAATTGTGTCAAACGGTTTGTACAGTACTGCTGATAGGATTCAGCATTGTATTGAACACAAAGTGGAGCATTTTGAATATGTTAACTACTTTGTTAATCATGACCAGCCTTTGAAATTTCACTCGCCTGATCGACTCAGTCGATTAAAAACTTAATTGGGCGACTAAAGTTTATTGCTTTACTCACCCGTGGTCGATGAAAAATAAAAGTAAATCTGATTCCATTTACAACCCAAAAGTATGCCACTGAAGATTCACAAGTTACTTAGAATGACCTACAATGACATTATTGAACTCTTGGCTTTTATCGTCCCAATCAGTGTAAACATTCGTTTAATTAATGCTTCCAGAATGTAGCCAAAATGTCTCTGTCGCCCAGATTAAAGACGCTAACAGATTTTTAGAAAAATTTGGAAAAATATTATCCTATATTTCCTCCCCGCTTACGAAAAGTAAAAACGAACATTTGAAAGAAAGAAAAAAAAACAAAATATGCATACTTCTTTCAATCACACACCGAAAAACAAATTAAACAAAGTAATTTTTTATAGAAAATCATTGAGAAAATCAAATATTTATTATTTTAGTTATTTTTTATCATCTATGAGATGGAGGTTGCAGTCAAACAGAAGAAAGAAACTACGAATTTAGGTACCTTCACTCAACTGCCAAAAAAAAAAACAAACCATATGATGTTAAAAGGGCTCAAACTTAATAAAATCAAAATTTTATCATCAAAATGTTTATGCTATTATTAAAAGAAATGATCAAATTTTGTAATTATTTTTAAAAAAAATTAAATTCTTTATAACACGTTCGAAATTTTAATCAAAATTTCATTTTTTGTTTTCCGTCAGCGATTCTGTTTACGTAAGGCGACTATTAAGAAAATGGAGTCGGTCGAGTAAAATGATTTTGGAGCGAGTCAATTTTCCCTTGCTCCCGACCGCCGGTCGAGTAATTTCTTTTTCAAATCTCAAAGGCTGATCATAACAAACCATGTTTGTTTTGATGTGACAAAACTTATAAAATTTTAAAACTACTGTAATTTATTTTTACTCAATAAAAGTTGATACATGAAAGAAGGTTGTTGCTGTACTATATATATGATATAAAATTTTCAGATTTCATATCCGGGTGTAAAATTTGAGAACACTTTTTCTTTTTAACATTGCTGCTATGTTTTCTTGAAGAAATTTTTAGAAAATATTAACCAATTTTTTCTTCATTAAAGAAATAAAATAATCTTTAGCAAAGTTTCTGAAACTTGACATACACCTTCAGGATTCTTCTATTAAAGAAACTTACTTGGGCCAAATAAAACATTACACGGCTACCAACTATTTAGATTCATAAGCTAAACTACGTTAAATTTGATATCGACTGTAACGCTGACTAATAAGTATATTAATTCAGAGATCCACTGGGTGTCTATTTACTGATGATTTTGAATAAATTAAAATCTGCTTGGTAAATATTGTGAAAGCCTATCGTAGAGTGATGCTTAGCAAGATACGCTTCCAGACCGGTCGCTTGTCTAATGAATTCGATCGTCACAAGGGGTCTTATTGTAGAGACCTTGTGCCAGACCGGCCTACACTATGTAAATATTTATATTAGGTTGAAACTACAGTCGGACCACAATTTCACGGATCTTGACTTTCACTAATTCAACCATGACAGAAGCAGGGACAAAATGGTCGCATATATTGGCATAGTCATTAGCCTCGTTCTCATGATGACATAAACATCCTTGTTAAATTGGTACGAACAGGTGTAGGTACATAGAAAATGAAAACTCATTGAATTAATATCGTTCATTTCTTTTCAATCTGAGTGTAAGAATTATCAGTGTTTTAACTTCAAACAGGCTCAAAGCGTTTGAACAGCCGTTTATTCTAAGAAATATTGAGGAATTTAAAAGTAAACGTTTTGGAAGCAGGACATACAAACTGATTTAAATTTTCATCATTAGAAAACGTAATTCAGCGCATTTACAAAATGATACTGACTTTATAAAAACTGCATTTTTAGATTTTAGTTGATATCTAAACATGTAAGGGGGTGGGTAGCGAGCTTAACCGACCACGAAGCGCCTCTGCGATTAAATTTTAATATTTGTTCATTCTCATTTATGAAAAATATATCTGGATGATAAATGTTCAGCACCTTCACATGTATGTGGGGTAAGAGATAACGATAGATTAATTTTTATATATCAAGAATAATTTTAAGAGAAAGAAGTATGACAAAGTGGAAAAAGTTTTCGTGTGACGCATTTCAGTCCGATGAAGTCCTAAAGCACACAATGCGTCACACGAAAAGATGTTTACATATAAGCACAGGCACACACACACACACACACACACACACACATATATATATATATATATATATATATATATATATATATATCAAAATTAGCCCTCGTTCACATAAAAACGTCTCTTTAAAAGAGAAAGAGAGCAAATAATTGATCATGAGACTTACAAAAAAGAGAGGAACATAAACTTCATTCTCTCTCTCTCTCTGTGCACGTATATATATATATATAATGGCAGTATCCCCTTTTTCTGATTTTCTTTGAATATGAAGAACAAACAACTTTTTGTAATTTTTTTTTATTCTGTTTTTCTCATTAACTTTAAATGTTTATTTGTGAAGGCGAATTAGAGTGCATGCTGAGGAAAGAGGTCTTGGAAAATTTGATAGTCACAAGTCAGACTTAAGGCAAGAGAAACAGAGGAAAACAATACATAACCTACCTCGCGATATTAAATAAATGAATAGCGGAACAGGATTTAGGAGAGATGACAAAAAGTCTACATTTATTAAAAGCTACAAAGGATGAGAAATTCTAGAGAGTTATGATAACCAACGTTCTAAACAGGACATAGAAGAAGAATAATTGTGCATAGAAATTGTCCATAGGCATAATGAATTCACCTAAACAGGTTTTATCAAATTCAACCGACAAATTTACTTAATTTCATTTATAATTTCCGAATAAATTGAAAACATCCGTATATCAACTAAATGATATTATGTCCAGAATGGATGCAGAATGGTTGACAGTACCAGGAAACAAATATATTAAATGCTTTATACTGACGTACAAAAACATTTGGGACAACTTAGTAAATTAGTTATTTTTGTTAATTTTACCCCCAAATCGATATTGATTAGTGGTAGTCTTTTCTCGGTATATTTTACGATCTTTAAAGGACATAAAACCAGTTACTGTATTATCAATGTCAGTGACTATAATAGAACATCCTAAGCAAAAGGGTGCTGGGAAAAGCCATTTATAAATACAGAGCAACCAGCGAAAAGTTTTACCTTTCAACTCATTTGTTTATTTAAAAAATTTTATTTATTATAATAATTGATCTTTATTGTTACAGAAAGTATAAAATGTCAAAGTATCAGTCAGTTAAGTGCCATACGTGATACACGTTTTGGGTGATCATGTCTAGAAAGAGACATGACTCACTGGGCAGAAGATTATCCCGCAGTAGGCTGCTATTACTTTCTGCGGTAGACTGGTTGCTGACTAAGGCTATAGAACCCAATCTATCCTGTTATTTAACCCATAACTAGAAGAAAGAGGCGGATTAATATCTTTCCCAATGATATTTGCACGTAAACGAATACAACAAATTCAACTGGAATTCGAACTCATCTCCCCAATTTCTCATTCCGAGTGGATATCCACATGAGACCATATTAGACCAATATAGTTTAAGCTGTTTAGGTTTTCATCAACTTTTACTAATATTTTCTAATATCGCTTCTGATGCAACTTCGTTAGTTTTCTTACGTATTCTCTCAGATTAGAATTATATTGTTTTCATCACTAAAAAATACCTTCTGTCGGTATCCACTATCCAATGGTAGATATTGTTTTGATCACTTCTCTCTTTTATTCCAATTATTTAAAATTAATTATGAGCTTCTTTTGCTACTATACGTTCTTTCCAGTTGCTTTTATATAGTATTCTGCGTACTGCATCAGCTGAAACCTCACTGTGAAGACTGCATTCACTCCTCACTTGTCAGAACGTTAATTTTAGATTGCCTACTTAAACTCTCACAAACTTTGTTTCACATCTCTTTTCTGATTTCTATGCTCTTCCGGTTTTCTTTGCACTTAAAACACTTCCAGTATAGCAAACGTCATTTAAATAGTTTGAACGCTATTTCTGGAAATTTCGTTGAATCATATTCCTCTTTAAAGCCACAACCTTCATCTTTGTTAGACCATAAATTTTAGCTATGATTTCAGTCTCAAAAAGCAAGTTAATATTTAATGATTTGTCAAGGTAAATTACACTCATATAAATAAAATAGATTAATTCCGACTGAGAGATGTGCATATTATCATTAATTTATTCTCTCAGATCATTCACTGGACCGATAGTTTTGCATGTTTGTTTTTTTCAGCTTCAAGCTTGAATATCTAAAAAAATATACACTTTGTAGTAGATGAGAATTTGTACATATAAACTATAAGTTATAATAAATATTAATATCCCTATTTTTACATTGAGCACTGTTTGAAATTAATGTTTTGAACGTTGTTAATATTTTCCTCGTTCCTTATTCACTTGGATATATATATATATATATATATATATATATATATATATATATATATCCGAGTAAATAAAGAACGAAGAAAAAAAATTTTTTACAACGTCCAAAACATTAATTTCAAACAGTGCTCGATATATAATATATAGAGCTGTGAATATTTATTATAAATTATATTTTAGAACATGTACAAATTGCTTATATATCCACTACAAATCGTACATTTGCTTCGACATTGAAACTACAATGTCCCATCATGGATATATAAGCAATTTGAACATGTTCTAAAATATAATTTATAATAAATATTCACAGCTCTATATAATATATATCGAGCACTGTTTGAAATTAATGTTTTGGACGTTGTAAAAATTTTTTTTCTTCGTTCTTTATTTACTCGGATATATATATATATATATATATATATATATATATATATATATATATATATATCCAAGTGAATAAGGAACGAGGAAAATATTAACAACGTTCAAAACATTAATTTAAAACAGTGGTCAATATATATATATATATATATATATATATATATATATATATACATATATATATAGTATACAAGCTAATAGTAGTTTCCGTAATATATGAGGATTAATTTTAAGTGGGGGTAAGGATGAGTTACTATATTTATTCATTATGATTATACCAATGTTTCACTAACCGAGACGTTGGTAAATAAGTTTTCGACATCAAGTGAAGCTATGATTTCGTTCTTGGGTTTTTTGCTTTTTAAGATTTGAATTACTTCTAATGTTGACTTAACACTATATTTACTAGGAAGGTGAGGAATAATTAGTTGGTTAATGTATTTTGTTAACTGGTATACCGGAGTTGGAATTTACGATAAGATAGGACGGAGAGGATCGTTAGGTTTATGTGTTTTTATAATGCCGTATATGTAACCAGGTCTATAATCACCAACAATTTTAGGGAGTTTTAAAGAGTTCTGTTCTGAAGTCCCTTTCTTAGATAATAATAATAATAATATATACATACAACGTGATGGTGTCTCAATGGGTTCATTACTGGGTCCAATATTCAGCAATTTCTACGTCTAACCTCGAGAATAATATATTTACAGAGTTTAAAAAAACATCCATTTACCGAAGAGATGTTGATGATATCCTTATGTTAGTTAAAAGCACAGACGAAATACTTCAACTTCAAAAACGTTTCCAAAATAATTCTGTCCTTAAATTCACGTATGAACTTAGAACTAATTCATCAACAAAACAGATTTTCTACAGTGAACTAAAGAATATAAAACAAACACTTATTAACAATAGCTTCCCAAACAATGTAGTTAATGAACAAATACGATGCTTTCTTAGACATCTCAATAACAAGCAGGTGAAGCACAGTGCTGCCTCAACTAATCTCAAACATATTAATCTTCTATATTGCAATCAAATGCATACTAACTACAAACAAGATGAAATATACTAAACAAAATTAATAAATACCAATATATCTACAATAGATCCTAGCAAAAAACATTGAGTTAATCATATACTACTCTAAATCCAGTATATCCCACTCACTTATTCGTAACGACTCTTCTCCCTCGGTTAGAAAAACAACGTAGTCTACAAATTCAAGTGCCCTTTGGGAAATTGTATCTCCAACGAATTAAAGAATATTTATGTTGGTCACACTAAAAACTCGCTCTCACGACGCTTGACACTATATTTATGCGACAATTCTAACATTTTTAGACATCTAAAACAACATACCAAGCCACATACACAATTCCGTGAAATCCTCGTCGAAAACACAGCCTTACTTAAACACGAAAACAATAAACAAAAACTAAAAATACTCGAAGCCATATACATAAAACAGTTGAAACCTAACCTGAACAAAATTAACTACGAAATCTCCACACACATCCTCAAATGCCTCTAATAGATAACAGAAGCGATTGGTTATCCCAATGGCTTTCCATACTTAATACTTCTCGCCCCCCTCTCGTGTGGTCATGTGAGACGCCACAAGCTATAGTGCAATTTTCGCTTCCAGCATGCACGCACGTGTTCGCCAATCATCCACACAAGCAAAATAGACGATTACCACTATCGTCCGTCTGCGAACTGCCCATTACAACCAACACAATTTTCATCTTTGATAATGGCTGATGTAAGCCGAAAGCCCAGAAAGGATTAGATACAAACATGTATCAAAATTGTGATTGTCTTTCCTCTTTCAACAATAATGCTATTAAGCTTATCAGACGATATGAAAAAACTTACATAAAATAAATCGACAAAACTTGTCTATATTATTTAATAAAACATGCATCAATGAAAAAATGCTGCCTATATACACACACAATATATATATATATGACAAAAAAGGTGAAAGAACAAATAGATTAAAAATCCACTGTTCAAGCATTTACTTTTATAAAGAGTGCTCGATACAGTGTAGAGCTTAATATTGTAATTTTGTTCTTACAATGGCTTATAAAAGCATAATATCACTACACAAAAATGTTTCATGCTTCAGAACAAAACTGTTCTTCTTCAGGTGATATGTTAAAATAAATGGTGAAAATTATTTATTTTGAAAATATAAGATGAATTTATGGTTATATATATGAAATTATTTGTTTGAACATTATTTTTGATCCATACTCGTATTTAAGTAGATATTCTTTTTATAATCAAACAGTATATATATTTCTACCGGCCTAATTATTTGCGATAATTTTTTTGTTACGACAGTGTGTCATTCGGTAGGATTCGAGCCTGTCGGTTTTTTATAACCATTTCCTTAATCTTCGTTAATTTCGTAATATATAATGTATTTGGCCTCATTACTGGCTAAAATAGTTTCTCTTTTTTATTCTTCGAAGAAGAGGATTTTTGTCTATCTATGTTTTTATTGCTGGCTAAAGTAGTTACAGATAATCTTTTGTGTGTCTGCTTAGAGACTGGATTCCGAAGGCTAATTCTCAAGATAAAGAAGGAAGTTTAAAGAAAATCACGTTTCTAATGCTCGCTTTGTACTTATAAAATCTGAGAAACCTAGATTATCTATCAATCTATCGTAGGTCAATGCTTGAAAGTCACAATTTTTATCTTCCGCGTGGATGCTTCCCTGAATACTACAGTCTGAACATCTTCAAGACACGGGAAATTCCTTATCAATCCTCCCTCTTCTCAAGATCTTTACTTCCCAACACTATTTAGTTTCACTCTTCGTAACCATTTTAACAGTAATCCACTACTTTGAGTGGCTCTCTAGTCTTGTTTTGGGTACCATTATTCTAAAAATATGTCACCTCATCAGCACGCGCTTGCATCTGAGCATCGGTATTCTCTCTCTCTCTCTCTCTCTCTCTCTCTCTCTTTCTTCCCTTTCTTTCCTCTGGTGGCTATGACAGAGATGGTTGTGAAGGCCCAGCCTTAACCCTGAAGAGTGGTGTTGTCAGAGGAATGACGTGGGAGGAGTGTATGGACGAGACGGAGGTAGTTGAACCCTCCTGACAGCACATCGTAGATCCTGTTCATTTCGCTTGTTGGACTCAAAAGTCTCGCCCCACCCTACCCATCGTTGGATTGTCATACGCCCAAAAAGACCGATTTGCAGTAACGGTTTCCCAGGTTACAGTGTCAATCTTTGCCTGTGTCAGGTATGTTTTCAAATGATCCTTGAAGTGTCGCTTTGGGTTTTCGCGTAGCCTCTTACCACTGGCGAGTTATTTAAACAGGATGATGCGTCGAAGTCGAGTGGAATGCATTCTGAACACGTGACCCGCCCAGAGAAGGCGAAAAGCATATCAGTTACATATATCGAACATTATACAGTGAAAATCTCTGATTAAAATTCTGGTAAGTTCTGAATTCCGAATTCCCGACACCTCTACATCCTCTTCAGTATATAGGTAAATATAAATTGGTTAATAACTGGATAGGGTTCTGTAATTTCGGGCGATTATAAACAAGCTAATCTTGCAGTTTACCTTCTAATTTTATAACTTCGGTCCTAACGAGTTATCCTAACTTCTTTTCACCGGTTCTAGTAAGCTAATTTCGTTAAATATCTGTACATATCTCCACACATATGTTGTCACATATATATAATCAAGAATAGACGTAGACAGACAAAGATATGGTAGAGATATACAAGAAAATTTAGGTTTAAAATATGACAATGGAATTAACCGAAAGCTTTTTTTTAAGTTCGTTATTATTCCTACTTTTTTTTTTTTTTTTTTTTTTTTTTTACATACTTTCTTTTTTCCTTATTTGGATAATTTGCTTTGTGTTTTGGTTGATACTGATAAAATCAGTACAAATTTAACGAGATGGCGACATTGAATATTAATTAGACGTGGCGCGTGTGTCCCAGAGCATGCCATAAAAGTATTGCTGGTAATAACAGCTGTAATGGCATAACTAATATAATGAACACTGAAATGGAGATAGGGCGTCAACATTTAGTAAAATGAGATCATTTTTATAAATGAACGAACTGTCAAAATTTGTCCTTACACCTTCCACAGCGCGCCCTCTTACCACTGAGTAAAAAAGATAAGGAGAAAAAAAAAAGAATGTAAATAAATGTACACACAGAAACTTTGAATTTAATATTCCCGCGCGTTTGTATATATGTGTGCGTGACAGAGAGATATAGAGTAATTTTTGCTTGAATTTCTAGGATAAGAAGTTATCATTATTTACACTATTTATATTAGAACTGATGTCATCATGTTGTTATTATCACAACGCTTCGACCGTTGTTTCCTCTGTCCTTCCTCAGGTGCATATCAATCTGGGTAACCTATGAGGAATTCTGAGTTGGACCCTTTATTTAATCTACGGAGTAAACTGTTCTCGTTCCACTGCTCAAATCTAAGGAGATTTCTTCTAGTTCTTTTTTCTTTATCTACACATTATTGAATTTCAATTTATTCTTTCAAGACTTGTTTCATTGTACATCACAATTAAAACTTCTTAATAACTGACGTCAATGGTAGTAATATTAGTAATAAGAGTAGTCAAAGACCGCAAACCTCCGCCAACGCAATACCGACATCATCTTGGTGATTAGCAAGCGATGATTATTAAAATGAGAATAACTGCAATAAATTTGACCGCTTTTTTCTTCTTTTTTCTGTTTTTTTTTATAATAAATATTAAATCTACATAATAAATAATATTCTCGTGGAAAAAAAAGTGCGTCCAGAAAAAAAGCAATCTAAGGAAAGTAATTCAGTATTTGGATGTGAAACGTAAGATAAATATTTAAAATGATTTATGGGGGTAATTCGGTATTTGGCATTTGAAAGGCAAAAATTAAATTTTATTAATAAAAACGAAAAATAATCCAGAAACTTTATCCAGTACCGGATCGAGTCTCAAATCTAATCAGTTAATGCCAGTCATGAGGCCAAAAGTTACATTCGAATCTATCGAGTGGCTCTTGAGATATCCTGACCACGGACAGAGAAACAAACACGACTGAATACAATACCTCAAATTTAAATAGTTTCACGAAAACTCCACGGGCTGATTTACTTCCGTAAATGACCAAACATTCCCATTTGGAAAGATATCTTAATCAGGCTAAAACCTTTACATTGCTCTCTCGTAAGAGTGTCCATTATCTAATACTCCTGCTTATTAATTATTTATTTATGTTCTCCTTGTCTGTATGATATCATTATCTTTACCCTTTTTAATCTTTACCAGTCTTTACTTTGACTTTTGTTTAAACATTGATAACTATGATATGAATAAGAGTAAGTGGGCACCTCAATGTGGTGTAATGGTTAGCAAGCTTGTCTCGCTAGAATCATTGCTAATTGAGCAGTGAGTTCGATCCTCACTGGATGTCCTTTACTTTCGGTCTTGTGCCACATCTAAGCTGCGCTTAGAAAATCACCATATAAATCGTCGTCGTCTTGCAGCCATTGGCCGAGATAGAACTCACTACACACCGCCACTCCCTCTGGACACTCCTCTTTGATGGATATATGTTTTACCTCTGCAGCTGACACCTGTCAAGTCTCGCCGCTTTGTCCTCTCGGCAACTTCGACATGCTGTTGTCTCTCAACATTTCTTTCCACTCTCACTCCACCCAGAAGCCTCCTACCTATAGGACCTCCTACTGCTACCAAAAAGCTGACTGGAACGCCTTTCGCGATTTCCTCTGCGACGTCCCTTGGGGCAAAAGTGTTTGATCTCCCAGTTGATGACTGTGCCTGTGAGGTTTCGTCATGGGTGAAAGCTGGCATTGATGCCTTCATACCTACCAGGAAGTATTTTCTAAAACCTCATTCCTCTCTGTGGTTCTCTCCTGCCTGTTCGGCCGCCATTGCCCACAGGAACCATTACTTCCGACTATTCCGGAGACAGTCATCTGATCACAATAGGCGCCTATTCACGTCTGCTCGTAATGAGTGCAAGAGAATCCTGAATGACGCCAAACGGTTGTTTGCTGAGAGAATGCGACAGCGCATAGCTGACCGCACGTTCGGCTCCAAGGACTATTGGCGGTTATGCGAACGGGTGCTGAACAATAGCAAGTCCTCAATACCTCCTTTAATCAAGGAATTTGAGGGTCTCACGTCATCTGCGGACAAAGCTGAGTGCTTTGCTCGCAGATTATCATCCAACTCCACATTTGACTCATCTGGAGTACACTCACCCGACTTCCCTATTAGAACTGAGGCCAAACTGCACGACGTATATATTACCCCGACAGTAGTATCCCGAGTAATTTCAAAACTTGACCCCCATAAGGCAAGCGGTGGAGATGGAATCCCGGTGATAGTCCTTTAGAGGTGTGCTCCTGAACTCTCCCCTGTCCTCTCTAAACTGTATAACTACTGCCTTTCTGCTTCCTGTTTTCCTGCATGCTGGAAGTTCTCTTCAGTCGTTTCTGTATTTAAGAACTGTGGTGAACCCTCGGACCGATCCAACTATCGCCCTATCAGCCTTCTACCAATTATCGGGAAAGTGTTCGAGGCCATAATTAATGCTGAAATAGTTCAACACCTTACTGCTCACAAACTCTTCTCTGACAGGCAGTATGGCTTCCCCTTTGCCAGGTCCACGGCCGACATGCTAACAACCGTTTTAAATAACCGCAAAATAAAGGTCGTTTTGAATGGGCATGCCTCTTCATCCTACAACACAAATGCTGGTCTCCCACAGGGCTCTATCCTGGGCCCGACTCTCTTCCTTATTTTCATCAACGACCTCCCAGATGAGATCAAGAGCCAAGTAGGCATCTACGCAGATGACACCACAATTTACTCCCGCATCAGTAAGAAACCCGTCGTGGCAGACAAACATAATCTCGCTGCTGACCTTGAACGGTATCTACACTCTGTGGTGAATTGGGGCAAGAAGTGAATTGTCAATTTCAATGCGTCTAAGACCAAGCTGTTGTCTGTCAATCATCACAGGTAACCTCTCCTGCCTCCCATAACCAAGCGATTCTCCCTGAGTGCAATACACTGCGCCTCCTCGGCCTTACCCTGTACTGCTGCCATATATGGTCAGGCGCCCCTGCCGTTCACCTCAGTGTTTTCCACAGGCTCCAAAGGTGAATCAGTAATGTGATAGGTACTGACTTGGCGGTTTGACTACAGCCACTTCCCCACCGATGAAATGTGGCCTCCCTTTGTCTGTTCTATAAATATTTTCATGGCTTCTGCTCGGACGAACTTAAGTCACTGGTGCCTCCTCAACAGGTGTTTACTCGTACAACCAGATTGGGTGGGACCCAGTTGCCATTCACAGTTAGGTTAGCCAAATGCGGACGACAATTCTACTCCTTCAGCTTCTTCTCTCGCACTTCCCGCCTGTGGAACTTGCTCCCATATTCTTGCTTTCCTGACGGCTACAACCTCCAGGAATTTAAATGCAATGGCAATACTCATCTATTAACCACTTAACTCTAGTTCTTTCCCCACGCAGTATATCCTTTCCTTTCTCTCCACCTTTGAAACTGTCATCACACCTGCATTCTCATCTTTCTATTGCTCCTTTCTAACTGGTTCATCTTCCTCTTCACACTCTTCTAATTATTCTTTTTACACTGATGTAGCCACCTGCATATCAGTGGCATTACCGCCTTGCTCGGGGTGAAACGATTAAAAAAAAATATTCCCTGTGCATTTGGAACCCTGGCGCAGTTTTGTAGCGAAATTCATAATCTTGTCAAATAGCTGAATACTTGATGCTTCGCCAGGGCTACCAAGGGTGTTTTTATTGTGACACCAACACTAGATGGATTGCCTCCAGGCCCCCTCCTGTTATTTAACCCATAACTAGAGAGAAGTAACGGATTAATACCTTTCCCAAGGGTACCAGTGCGTAAGTAAATGCAGGGTACTCAACTGGAATTCGAACACGGCTCACTGATTTCTCTTTTCGAGCCGATATCCACTGCACCACAATGCACATCCGTCACCGAACGCTTACAGTGACCATATAAATAAGAGTAAGGAAGTGATAAATATTTTCTATTGTATGCTCTCTATTTTTCTTTTCTTAAGCCTCTCCACAAAGAATCTTAATGTCTCATAATCTTTACGTATCTACATACCCACCTGACTTTTAATCCTTCCCCCTTTTAATATTTCCTTCTTGTGATATCCAGCTAATAAATCTGTTTTTCTCTAGCCTTCACCGCTAAGCTTCGTTCTTTATTTATATATATATATATATATATATATATATATATATATATATATATATATAAGAGAGACGTATTTATATTTTTTCTTTCACCTGGTTTTCTTTTAATTTTACCTTTTCTCGGTCACATGCTTTTTTCTAGTGCCTCATTTTCTTAAAACTTTTCAGGTTTGTCAGAAAACGAAACTGACTTAACGTAAGAAGGTCGTAAAATCAAGCAAATATTCCTTATTCTTTTATGTATTGTGTTTCTTTAGGACGTAGCTGATGATAGCTCGATTTGCCTTCCAATCTTTTGTAGCTTTTAGTAAGCTTTGTCTTTTCAGTATTCCTCCCAATTCCCCTTCAGTCATCCATTTTCACAAGCTTGTTAGGTAGGTTACTCTCTCTGATCATCTTGCTTTCAATATGTCTTGTGAGTGTCAAATAAAGGAAAAAGAATAAAAAGATTCGGGTTTGTCTAGTATTAAATTTATCGTAAGTGCATTTAGACCTTAAAAAAGAAAAAATTGTAGCATCTGACTAGCAACTATGAGATCGGAGCGGCAATTCTACATAAGTTTGAAGATGGGACTACAAAGTCCATAGCACTTTCTTCCAGAACCCTGCTTCCTGCAGAAAAAAGTTATAGCGAGATCGAGAAAGAACGCCTGGCCATAATTTGTGCTGTTAAAAAATTTCACAGGTTCATCCATGGGAGGAAATTTGCACTACAGACGGATCATAGACCGTTGTTAACAATTTTTGGATCAAGAAAACGTATACCCACACACACACTGCTAACTGGTTACAGCGCTGGAGCATAATATTTTTAAACTACGACTTTAAGATGAAATACCTATCCTCGAAAACTTAGGACACGTCGACGATTTGTCTAGTTTGATTCCAAAATTTGCAGAACCATTAGAAGACACGGTGATAGTTGATTTAAGGGCTGACAAAGAATTACAGGACTACTATGTAATACAATTCGGGAGTTACCTGTGACTCTAGGAGATATAAAAAAAGCAGCTGAGAACGACGAATTCATTTTAAAAAACCAAGAAACAGGTATGGCTGAAAGAAAAACTTAAAAAAGGATCTCAAATCGTTCTCAATCTGCGAGCAAATGCAATTATATGAAGATAGTGTTAATAACATATACGCTGCGAAAGAAAATATTGAACGAATTTCATATAGGTTATCCGGGCATGTCAAGAATGAAATCATTAATACGTAGCTATATGTATGGTCTAGGATGGATCAGGAGATCGAAAAACTTTTTAAAAGGTTTAGAGGTTGTCAACTAGTGGCAAAAACAACACCAATGAGAATTCAGCCATGGCCTAAAACGGCTGTGACGTGGACGAGGTTACAAATCGACTACGCTGGTTACTTTTACCTTATAATTGTGGACAGTTTCTCTAAGTGGCCGGAAATATTCAAGTGTAGACAACCGACATCCGCAAAAACTATGAATGTACTAAACGAGCTTTTTAGTCGTTTCAATGTACCAAAAACTTATGTTAGTGACAACGGGACACAATTTAACAGCAAAGAACTTAAGGATTTCTGTACGTCTTTGTTCATAGACCACATTACAACCTCTATTTACCACCCGTGATCAAATGGGCAAGCAGAGAGATTCATAAACACTTTTAAAAGAGCTCTAAGAAAGAATCAAGTTATGGACACTTATGAAAGAAGTATACAAAAGTTTTTAGCTAGTTTACAGAATTACTTCCAATCCGAACATAGATTCAAGCTTATCACCACCCGAACTGATTTTCGCGAGAAAAATTCGGCCAGTGTTTGACAGGCTGTTGTCTAGTGCAACGAAAAGAGTGATAGAAAAAGAAAACATTGCGATAAAAATTTTACTAACGAGGGGATAGTTTTTTTTTCAGAAATTATAAAGGTAGGAAAAGCTTCTGGGAAGACGGAATTGTCACTTTGCAGAGTGATATACATATTCAAATGAAGAAGAGTTGAATGCAAGAAACACTTAAAACAGTTAAGGCCATGATATACGAAAAATGTAACGCCTAGTGAAGAATTACCAATGGAGGTAATATATGACGCATTCGAAATACCATTTCCCATATCTCCACCAGTACCGATTGAAGTCTCTCCAATCCCACCAGTGCCGGAAATATCAGCTTCTCGAAAATCGCTAATACCCCAAATCTCACCAGCACAAAAAAATTGGGAGACGTAAAAGGATAAAGTCAAACAATTACATTCTGATAAAAAAAAAAAAAAAAAAAAAGAAGAAAAGCTATTGAGTAAAATTTCATGAGAAGATTGCTTCAGGAGGTGTTGTAATGGAATGTTTCACATTCCCTATCGCCTATGTGGACTGAGTATTTTAGTAGCTTCACTGTCTTGCCGTAGCGTATTCTCTTTACAATCTACGCACATGTTGCTGTTCTTTCACTCGAGTACCACCTTTTCTGTTTTTAACCTCTTTAAAAGATACAACAGTGGCGACGAGAAATTCGATTTCAACTCACAGGTAGAAAGATCACAAGACACTGTAAAACGTACAACAGTAGTAATTACGGATTTGATCAACTTACGTTGAAAATTCTCAGTGAAATTACTTAACAACGGAACAACTGGTTGAATTGACTAATATATATATATATATATATATATATATATATATATATATATATATAAGGGTTATGTCTCTTTGACTTTTTGCAAATAATTCATTATCTGTATCGAAACTCAATATATTTTTGCTAAAAAATAATGAAGAAGAGTTGATTTTTTTTAAATGTCACCACAAATACATTTCTAAAATCGTATATAGTTATAGTAGTAGCATGTCTTTCTGGAACTTTCTAGAACTTATTTTTGTTTATTTGTAAGGTTTTGTTATGCTATCGTTATAAACTATTAAATGCGTTAAAAAATGCTCGCTAATACATCGCTAGCAAATTGAAAAATAAAACTTCTGAAATATTTTGAATTATTTTCCTTTACTGTGAAAATGGTAAAATTGAATTTACGTTTTAAAGAGGGTTAGAGGTGAACTTTTTCGTTGGTTGAAGTTTTCTCTCTCTCTCTCTATATATATATATATAGAGAGAGAGAGAGTCAGTAAGAGAACTGAAATCTTTATTAATTAAAACCCTCGAATGACAAATCATAGATTTTTTTAATCTTCCATCAGGACTCTCGACATGAATGATTGTATTGATAGAATAAAATCTATACGTTCAAATTTAAATTCTAATCACAACTGTCAACCTCACAAGCTCTCTCTCTCTCTCTCTCTCTCTCTATATATATATATATATATATATATATATATATACTCTCACACCCTGATTGAGCACTCTGGAAAAATGGTAGACTTTGAAAAACAGTAGCTACTCTGGCATGTACGCATCGCTCATTCAGTAAATGTATCAGAGCACTCTGGCTATTATGCGTGTATAATGATAATATACACGCTAAAAAGTCTGCTTTCTTCTACCGAACCCATAGCCCAGAGGTAGAATCGCCGACTGACGCCAATTCGGTCGGGTGTCAATCCTAAGTTAAAAAACAATCGGAGTCTAACCGTACTGATGAGCTGTGATACAGCGAAACAGATATGTCTGCGGATGACTATATATATATATATATATACGTTAATACTGCTACCTAATGATATACGTAAAATTATTTGATTCAGCAAATATAACGTGAATAGAATTTCTACTAATAAAGCGTTTGATAATAATATAGAGTAATAGACAAATCGGAAATCATAAAGTTGACAAGAATTATCGGCAATCAGCACTAAGTTTTGTGCTTAGTCATTCATCAGGTCTCCGGATAAGAATGAATGCAGATTATCTATTTTACTATTTAATAAGAAATACTGAAATAAACATTGAATCATCAATACACACATTTTTATCCGAAAACGTGACGAATGACTAATCATGAATTTCAGATGTGATCTCCGATAGGTATTGTGAACTTTATTTCAGATCCTGTACTATACCAAATGTACCTCCAAAGAAAGGCTATACCTAAAATTTAAATGGCATTTCAAAAAATGAAAAAAAATTTCTTGGAGCTTTTCTTTTAGTTAAATTTAAATCTAATGGATTAAATTTAATATTTTTAATAAGCAAAATACTTTGCTGTATTTCAAACTGAACTTAAATTGACTGGAATGACATTTTTTTATCAGTAAAAATACTAAAATCTTCTAGATTGGCATATATTTCAACACAATGTAATTCTCTTTATTAATAAATTTAACAAAAAATAAAATATGCTTTTCTGAATTTTTTTAAATTTAAAGTCATCTAACGCAAGAAAAAGAAAGATATATAATTAAAAAGAATTCCTTTGGTATTTTCTCTGAATAATAACAAAGATTGTTATGATTTGGACGACTTTTATCATATATGCTCATTTTTAACGAATCTTTGGAAGTACATAATATAATTATATAGGCCAGTTCTAAGTTTTTCGGCCCGACATACTTACAAGAATATAAACAAATTACCAAATATCAGAATTTGGGTGGTAAAAATAATTTCTCCTTGGTTAGGCTGAGAACGTTTCATCACCTGTTTGTATACACACACAGACATATATATATATATATGAGGAAGTGAAAGAACAGATAGATGAAAAACCTACTGTTCGTTGCATTTCAGTCAGTTAAGTGCCATACGTGATACACGCTTGAGCGATCATATCTCAAAAGAGACATGACTGACTGGGCAGAAGATCATCCCGCAGTAGGTTGCCATTGCTTTCTGCAGTAGACTGGTTGCCAGCTAGGGCTAAAGAATCCAATCTTTTCTATTATTTAACCCATAACTGGAAGACACAGACGGATTAATACCTTTCCAAAGGGTATTTGTGCGTAAGTGAATGCAACGATTCAACTACATTTCGAACTCGTTGCATTTACTTTTATAAAAAGTGCTCAATATAGAGTAGAGTTTAATATTACTGTAATTATGTTATTAAAATGGTTTATTAAAAAATTTCATCTTTCAGAACATAATTGTTCTTCAGGTGATATCACCTAAGGAAGGTTAATAATGGCCTGAAACATATTTTTTTTTTATGTAGTGATATAATGTTTTTATAAATCATTGTAATAACATCATAATTACAATGCTATATATATATATATATATATATATATATATATATAGTCCTTAGCTAGAAGAAGATAGATCCATGCCTGCCATTTCCAGGGTATTAGTGCGATTTGAAAGAAGCAGGAAAGGGATCGACTAGAATTTTAACTGGACATACTAACCTACCAACGTATCCGTTCTACATATTTGTGCATGTGCGTGTACATACGTGTCTAATCTTCCACATACTCGCTCATATAAAAAAAAAATCTATGAATGTGAGTAATATACAGGGTGCAACAATTTATATTTTAATTTTGCGCGTGCGCGTTGTCTGATTTTGATTTGTCAACCGCACTGTATAGTAGGGTCAGTTGAGCACCGTCTGTGAGAAAAAGATCAGGATGACGCAATTCACTCCGCCAGAAATTTGGAAACTTTATACTGTACTGCTTTGCATACGCGCTAGACGCTCCAATACGAACAATTTAGAGTGGGTGTCAATCTGAGGACAGTGCATAGGATTTGGAAATACTTAGATGAGTCTAATGATGATTACGAAGTTGTTTCAAGTGATCACTAGTGATTGCGGCGTTATATTTCTATCCATCGTCCTATACGGCCTCAGACTCAACACGGAAGTCGACATCAAATGCCTTGCGAAAGTAGTGCTCCCCTGGGTCAAGAGGGTGGCTGCTGGAAGACCTTATATCTGGTAACAGGACTGTACACCGTGCCACACAAGCAGAAGAATCCAATTAACTTTCCAGACTTCAACTCTCTTGATTGTTTTGTGTGGGGCGCAGTTAAATGAGAAACCAACAAAACGCCTTATGACACCAAAGATGAACTGAATTATGGCAAACGTCCACCAATTTATACAAGGAAACCGTCCAGAAGAGTTTCCAAAGTTTTGGCTGTATGGTGGTTTTATTGAATAAATTTACTCTTTAATATTTCAAGATATTTTTGTGTAATTTTGGTAAATATTTGATAAGATTTGAAATCAGTGTTATTTTCATTTTTGCGTAATTTAGACGAAAATTCATCCATCGTAACCTGTATATATATATATATATATATATATATATATACGAGTGTATCTGTGTACATGTATGTTTCTAGTAATATATGTGTGCATGTACATACAAATTTTGGCACGTGTGTATTTAATACAAGATTTCGTTAAGGCAAGTGCCTGACTCCCTCCACGAACGTACAAGCGAGGCAAATAACTAATAAATGAAAAATGATTTATAAAAACGCAAGGTAAAAAGAAGAAAAAAAAAGACCAACAAAGCTATTACTTTTGATATTTCATCGAGATATCAGCCGAGGAAAGGAAAGAGGTTGATAAGACGGGAGTTTTTGCGAGTTTACGCCTCCTTGGTTCTCGGCTTGTGGAAAGAACTTGAATGAAATAGAGTAGGGACGGCAGTTGGCGAGCAGCAATCTGAAAATTTAAGGCCTAATGCCTAAGTGGGAGACTGATAAAGGCCGTAAAGGATATGAATCATTCACACACACACACACACACACACACACACACACACACACACACACATATATATATATATATTGTCATCCGCAGACAGATCTGTTTCGCTGTATCACAGCTCATCAGTACGATTAGACTCCGTTTGCTACATAACCCAGGCTCGAAACCCGACTGAATTGGCGTCAGTCGGCAACTCTACCCCTGGGCTACTTTGCGTTCGGTGGAAGAAGGCAGTCTTTTTAGCGCATATCATATTACGCACCCAATATATATATATATATATATAGAGAGAGAGAGAGAGAGGTGGTAAATGCGTGTTTAGTGCAAAAGGTTTTGGGCATCTTAAAAAATATATTTTTTACTTCGTAGCATCTTTATTCAGTCATCGAAATATTTTCCATGGTCTTTTAAGACCTTCCAGCAACTTTAACAATTTTGATTCAAAGAATCTTGTGTGGAAAATTCTGGTCGGACTTTTTGAAACTTGCACGATAGCGTAAATTTTCAAGAATTCCCTGCTATTGCATAATATACATATATATGGTGTGGAGAGTTCCTTTAAAGATTCGCTAAAACATGAGCAACCATAATGGAAAAATAACCCAAATTTATTAATAACAGTCTTATCGTTAAAATCTTTGCTATTATTATAAGAAAAAAGGAGTTTTATTATTTAATTATATATTCTAATCCTTTTTAGAATCTTAAAATTTTTTTTTCTTGCGTCAGTGAGTGACCTTAAATTTTTATAGGAATTTTAGCGTCTTTTTGCAGTGAAACTAAAGTCCTCAGCCGCATCAAGTCGCCTTTGGGAATACTGACGAGAGTAAACGCTTCGCCAGGCCTTAGATCCAGATCAGGTTAGATCTGCCCTTTTGTGATGAATCTCGTAGTGACCAACCACGAGTCCTAGATTATGAGGCCCTAAAAGCAGCCAAACCTGTGGTGAACTTACCGAATGCTTCTAGGTTTCTTATGAAACAGACTTCACTTGCACTGCATAAGGAAGACGTACAAGTTAAGCAAGTGGTTACGCCACACACTATCGGAAGCCAACAAGCAACAAAAAACATGCCAGACATTGATTGTCACCACAAGACAACCTATCATTCCACGCAAAATCATGTTCTTTATCTGGTGAGCTAGTCGACAAGTGGTGCATTATGAGCTTCCACCAACGGGCAAAACCATCATTGCAGACCTGTATTTTCTGGAGTTGGAACGTTAGCAGGAGTCGGCGTTGGTTAATCGCAAGCGTTTACTGTTCCTCAATGACAATGCTAGATCAGATGTAGCTCGGGTGTCATACGACGACTTGACTGGGAGACACTGTGCCATCAAACTTACTCCTCGGACCTTGTGCTAACAGATTACTATCATTTTCATTCCCTAGTCAACCACCTTCGTGGGAAATCCTTCACAAATGAGTTAGAGTTGCCGCAGACACTCACAGACTTCTTTGCGTCAAAGCCACCTGATTTTTAACGCCAGGGCATTACAGAGCTACAGACACGTTGGCAAAATGTCTTGGATTACGATAGACATTACTTTAAGAACTAACGGCATGTAAAATTTGCTGTATATTTTTTTAATAAATGGAAAGGACATTTTTTGGTTACCTTTATATATATATATATATATATATATATATATATATATATAATTGGAGTAGATAGACCAAACTATCACCCGGTTCACACTCCACCCATATCTACTGAACGGGTGAAGAGACTCAGCCCTTGTTCCCTGTTTAAGATGTGGTTTCCGGCTTTCTCTTTTCCAATCATTTTACTCTTAAGTAGCCCCATGTGCATCAGTGGCGTCACCGCCTTGCTTGGGGTGATATGATTAAAACAAATATATATATATATATATATATATATATATATATATATATAATTGATTATAATGGCAAGGGTCAAGCTTTTGCTCTTGACATTTCGAAAGCGTTTGACAGGGTTTGGAATGCTGACCTTCTGCGCAAACTCCCGGTCTACGGTATTTGGTTTTAAATGACACCACCATTTACTCACCTCTCAATAGGAAATCTGCCACTGCTGACAAAGTAAACTTGGTTACTGCTCTTGAAACGAACCCCTTCAATCAGTGGTTAACTGGATCAGGAAATGGCGTGTAAATTTGAATGCTTCCAAAGCAAAATTGTTGTCCTTTAACCACCATAGAGAAACTGTCCTGCTAGTGTTCTTGAGAGTAACACACTGTGCCCTCCTTGGCCTCACTGAAGTAGAACGAATACATCGGATGTCTGCATCTATTGCTAGGAAGGTTATATCTCTGTGTCACGCAAAAATGATTTTCTCCTCAGAATCCATCTTGCCCATTCATAAATCTACTATTTATTTGTAAACATTGAATACTGTTCCCGTGTCTGGTCGGGTGCTCCTGCTATTTGTCTCAAGGTTCTCGGCAAAATCCAAAGTAACATTTGTACTGTAACAGGTCCTCACTTAGTATCTCGACTTTAGTCACTTTCTCATCGACGTGACGTGGTTTCCCTGTATATTGTCTACAAATATGTTCATGGTAACTGACAAAGTTTTTTTATTCCTGGTGACTTGATAACAATTTTTTTTTTTAATCATTTCACCCCGAGCAAGACGGAAATGCCACTGATGTGCAGGGGGCTACATAAATGTAAAAAGATTAATTAGAAAAGAGTGAGGAGTACAAAGTAGTTAGAAAGGAACAATAGAAAGCTGAGAAAGCAGGTGCGATGACAGATACATAGGTGGAGAGAAAGGGAAGGTTATACAGAGGAGGGGAGAGAGCTAGAGTCCAGTGGTTAGTAGATGAATATTAACTTTGCATTTAAATTTCTGGAGGTTGTAGCCGTCAGGAAAGCAAGAATACGGGAACGAGTTAAGCGTGTTACTAGATTGGTGCTGTGGTGCAATAAATATCGGTTTGGAATTAGGAATCGGAGAACCGAGTTCGAATTCCAGTTGAATTCGTTGCATTCACTTACGCGCAAATCCGTCTTTTCCCTCCACCAATGTGTCAAATAACAGATTGGGTTCTATAGTCTTGGTTGGCAATAAGTTTACCGCAGTATTAATGGCAACCTACTGCGGGAAAAGGTCTCCTGCCCAGTCAGTCATGCCTCTTTGAAGACATGATCACACAAGCGTTTATCAGGTATGGCATTTAACTGACTGGCATCTAGTTCCGACCTTTTCCCGTTGAAATAGTTAAATGTAACCACCACTTCTATTCTAATAGTTTCTTTTCACGTCTGTGAATCTCCCCCCCCCCCCGTTTAAATGTTTCCCTGATAGCTACAATCTCTAAAATTTTAGATGCAACGTTATTTGCCATCTTTTATCTTCTTGAATACCGTTCATCTTTCATCCTTTTCTCTGACTGTAACCCACTTTGCCCTGGGGTGAAATTATTTCAAATTAGAGAGAGAAAGAAAGAGAGAGACACGGTGGAATAATGAATAGCAGCTCAGATTGAGGAAAGTTCGAAATCCAGTTTAGCTCATTGGCCACTATAGTAGAAGTGATCTGTGCTATTAGTTCTTAAAACTGAGCTGTTTGACCCTCATATATCTAAAACGATGGAGTAGTCTAGTCATATATATATATATATATATATATATATATATATATATATATATTCAATAGATTAAGAAAAGTTAGTGATTTATCTAAACAGACTTAAGAGTTTTCTATGAAAATGTTCATCAAAGTCAGATAAATGTGTTGAACCTATTATCAGATATTTTAAGTAATTTAAACTATTCTTAATTTATTGAATATTAGCATTTCCAATCTACTAACCACTTTTTTGATAAAAGTTCTACTAGCCTGAAAAATTTCGTAAAATTCTCAATTTTCGCGTATTTTCTAATTGCACGCGCACACACACACACATATTACTTCGCTGTTCCTAACTTTTAAAATGAAATTTTATAAATGAAGAAGGTTTCTTGAATCTTTCGTTTTAGTTTTAATTGAAAGCTAAATGATTAAATTTACTATTTTCAGTATTCAGTGTATTCTAAACAGAAGTTATATTGATTGGAATTATTTTTTTCTTTTTTCTAAAATAGCTGATCATTTTTAGTCGTCTTTCATCGCAATGTAATTCTCTGTATTAAAAAACCTTTCCAAAATAAAATATACTTTATTTGAGGAATATTAACTGACTTAAATTATAATTAGTCTGATTCGGAAATATATATATATATATATATATATATATATATATAAAGTTTAAATAACACAGAAATGTATTTTTAAAACAAACAGTAGTGGTGATTTTTAATCAACAGCCGCCATTTTTACGTAATTGACGAGTGATGACAAGTGCTGATAAGGTGTGGCCAGGTTTATTGAGTCTTTATCTGTTAAAACATAATTTAAGAAAATGGTTGTTTTAAGATAATTTTTAAGTAATTCAGTAATTTTAAAAATTTTGGAAAATATTTTCAGTAGTCTCAGTTTAGAAATGTTGACTTTAATCATCGCTTTTATTTTCTGATAATTTAATTTCTCGAAATTTTATGAAATTAAGGAAGTAGTGGTGCAACATATGTGAAACGAAAGTTCAAAGTAATTGTATTCATTTGAGAATAAGTCCTGAAACTTTTATTAAAATCCGACAATTATTTTATTATTTTTACAAGAATTTCCTCATTTTTACCGAAACAAGGACGCTAAAGCACTATTCGTAAATATCGTCGACCCCTAACGCAAAAAAAAAAAATTATAAAAAAATAAAAAAAGACTTTTAACCAAAATTTCAAACGTGTTAGAAAGGATTTAAAAATTTAATGAAGAATTCTTTAGTTTTTCCTCATAATAAACATTTTGACGATAAAACCTTGTTTTTATTAAGTTAGTTTTTTTTCTATCATGCTGATATTTTTTTTTTTTTTTTACAGCGAAAAAGTGGAAGTACGTAAATAAGCTCTTATACTGCACTGTGCTATTATTGCTTTTGCGATGATCAGTGGTATGATACGTATGGTCCTCGTCCTAAGTTTATTATTATTAAGTTTAATTGGAAGATAAGCGTTATTTCAATGCATTCTCTTCTTAGTGAATTCTTTTCAAAGCAGCATTTAATAAGTCAAAATTGTGGTCAAATGTATTACGCTGATTGTACAAAATATCATATAGCTCACAACAGCGAAATTTTATTAATCGTTTTACCCAAAGCAAGGCGCGACCGCCACTAGTGCACAGGGAGCTACATAAGAGAGGAGTGAAAGTTTAAGCAGAAGGAGAGCGAAGAGAAAGACGAACTGGTTACAGGAGGTGTCAGAGAAAGGACAAGAGAAGGATGGGAATGCCGGTGTGAAGACAGTTGCAAGGGTAGAGTGAGAAAGGAAAAGAACAAGATATACGGGGTGATGAGGAAAGAACAAGAGAAGGACTGTAGTCAAGCGGAGAAGAGATGTCATTTGACATTGCATTTAAATTCTTGGAGATTGTAGCCATCAGGGAAGCAAGTATATGGAAGGAAGTTCCACAAATGAGGAATGCGAAAAAAGAAGCTGAGAGAGTAGAAGTGGCGTATGCATTTGGTTTATTTAACTGTAAAAAGGTGGGATCTAGTTGCTAGTCTGTTTGCTCGAGTAAATTCTTATGGAGGTGGGCAGCAGTGAGCTAAGCTCGTCGGAGCCGAAGCCATGAAAATATTTATAGATGAGACAGAGGGAAGCCACATCCCATCGATGAGAAAGTGGCTAGAGTCGAGCTGCCAGAAAGAGCAGTCAAAGACCACTAACATCTACCAAGGCATTACCGACATCATCTCGGTGATTATCAAGAAATGATTATTAAAATGAGAAAGAATAGCTTAACTGCAATGAATGTTACTGCTCTCAATAGTGAAAATACAAACATGAACTCGATCGCTGTCAAAATTAATTGCACACTTAAAATGAAACAGGGGAGGTAATTCAGTATTTAAAAGGATCTAGGGTGTCATTCAGTATTTGGTATTTGAAAGGCAAAAATTAATTTTTATTAATAAAACCGGAAAAATAACCCAGAAACTGTATCTCGTATCTAATCAGATTGTGCCAGTCACGAGGCCAATCATCCCTAAAAGTGTCATCCGAATTCATGCAGCGGGTCTTGAGATACCTTGACCACGGACAAACAAATAAATGTGATTGAATACAACATCTCCACCTTAAAGAGGAGGTAGATAGGCTTTCACGTTGTATTTGTCAAGTGATATTTAGATGTGCAATCTTTACTTAAAATATGGTTAACATTAAGTTATCAATAAATCTATCAATGCCTAAGAAAATACCTAATAAAAATACAGACCTCCATGTTAAAAATAATGACTTTCTGTGATATTTTATGCTAAAAGCAAGCAGTATTTGTTTTAATCCAGATTAATTAAACTTTGAATAAATCAGTCTTCCATTAATAAAATTTAATTGGAGTAGATAGACTGAACTATCACCCGGTTCACACTTCACCCACGTCTATTGAACAGGTGTAGAGGCTCATCCCTTGTTCCCTGTTTAGGATGTGGTTTCCGGCTTTCTCTTTTCCGATCTTTTCACTATTATGTAGCCCCCTGCACATCAGTGGCATTACCGCCTTGCTCGGGGTGATACGATTAAAAATAAATAAATAAATAAATTTTTAAAACGTGTATTTTATTTTCGAAAGATTTATTAATTAAGAGAATTTTGTAGTGTTGATAATTATGTCAATATGTTTTATTTTAATTATTTAAAAATATCCCTATCAATTAATTTCGGTTTGAAATATAGCAAAGTATTTTACATCTTGGAAATATTAAATTTAATCTATTGGCTTGTAATTAAAACTAAAATAAAAGCTTAAAGATGTTTTTAATTCGTAAAATGCATTTGAAACTTTAGAAATCGTTCTTTCTTTGTTTCTCTTATTAGCTGGGAGAAGTGCTATATATATTCTCTTTTTAGCTGCGAGAAGTGCTATATATATATATATATATATATATATCATCCCTTGTCCTTCGATGTCTTTTGTTGGATAATTTTCGCTTTTGAAATCTGACTTTCATTTTTTACTCAGGAAGTATTGGCTGACTTGAAAAAAGGCCGACAACTTCCGTTGGCGAAATACAGGGAGAAGGGGGTCAAAGAAATATACAAAATAACGGAAGGGCATGTATATGATCAACAGTAAGTCAAAGGAGACGAAATATAAGAGGTTGACAAAGAGAACACAAATAACCTTAGGAAGAAAGATGGCGAAAGAATTGGGGAAAATAACAGGAAGTAAAACAAAAAACAAAAAACGAAACTGAATATTAGAACAAAATTAATGACAAATGAAACTAAGATCCCCGTAATAAGAACGAAGGTATATAAAAGAAATGGGAATAAAGAAAGAAAAAGAGAAATATTGGCAGGAATGGAAGTTTGCGAAAAAGTAATAAGACAGAAGTATGTAGAAAAGAGATGGGTACGATGGAAATTGGTTGAATGAAAAAAGAAAAAATGAAATCGAATGAGAAACGTAAAAGGAAGAAGGAAAATTACTGACTGACTGAATTTAAAGATAACTGAATAAAAAAGAAAGAAAACAAATGAGAAGGAAGTAGGGAAAACAAAAGAACGCAAAAAAACAAATAATGAAGAAAGAAAAAATAATGAAAGAAAAAATAATGAAAATTAACGAAAATAAATGATCGAGATGAAGGAAAATCAGTGAAAAGGAAAGAAAGTCAAAGAATAGGAAGGAAAGAAAGTCACAAAAAAAGCAGCAAGAAAGTCCTGAGTAGGTTTTCGGCGGCAACTTAAAGCAAGTGTTAGGGTCACATCCCCAATCTGTACAAACCCAGTCATGCGCAAATATTCAACGTCGAACAAGAGCCTAATTCCATAAGCGATCTTTCCTCTTCTTTTATGCCATCCCAACCTCCCCAGCCATTACGGTGGACACCACTCTTCGCTTTTGCCACTCCCAGTAATTTCTGCGCTAATTTTCCAAAGAACTTTTAACAAGTGAAGGTAAATGAGAAACGGCGCGGAATCAAAACGTATTTGAGGACAAGTGGATGTCTTTGAGTAATCATCGTTTTTCGAAATCGGAAGTTAGATGGAAAGGCGTGCAAGTTATTTTTTTATTTTCTTACTTAAATGAAAAGTAAATGACGGAAGGATTGAAATAATGAATGAGGTTGGAGGAGTGTTTTCTGAAGCGCTCCGTTATCCCCTTATATATGAAATTTTGATGCACCGGAATGACCCCGAATCCTAAGCTTTTTAATAGTTTTCGACTCTAAATATCTGTTGTATTTTTTGTATTACGCACTCATGATGTATGAAACGACTTATTGGATAAATTTCAAGGGTCGAAAAAATAACAATTTCAAATATCTGACTGATTTTAAACTTTTTAACGATCGAACATATTCTAATACTTACCAACTGTCAAAATATTTAGTAATTATGTCCACATAAACATATGCACAAAGGTTGAGTGTCTACTATGTATCTAGTTGTGAAAGCAGAATAACTTACATTTTTTATTACTTCAAGCTACCAAGAATATTAAATTTCGGCATTAAATGACCCATAAGTATTTGATATGCCGTTAAACAAACTACAAACGATTTTCTTTTTTTTTTCTTTTTTTTTTTTTTTTTGCAGTAAGATTCACCATATACAGGTCAGAGGTTACTTACGTTAAAGTGTAGATTATATAAATAGGTAGGGAAAATAACTGTTAATTTTCGGCTTGAACAGGTTAAAATTGCATATATCGTGGAAACATCCCCTTGAAAAAATCTGTCTCACAGAGCAGTAGTTCGCGGGAAGAAGCTGTTGGAGTAGAACTTCTCGCTGGTGGAAAACGGAGGGAATGTGGGTAATTTCCTACTATGTAAATGGCGTGGTGGGTCCTAGACATGAAGGTTATACCTGGCGAAACCAAGGAAAGTAGTTCGTTCGAGCACTTTTCATAGAAGAAACGATGCAACAGTGAGAGGCTCGCCACATCCCGCCTTCTTATTATAGTAAGTTTACTCATCATTGAACGCTCTCAGCTTATAGCCTTGAACTGATTAAAATAAAATTGGTAACTAACCGTTACTATTGTGGGCCCAATAAAATTTTAACCTTATGACAGATTGTTCTTAAATGATGTTGTTATTTTTCTAGTTTGATTAGCGAAGTTTTGTGGGTATTTTTTATCTGACACCGAAATCAGAAGGCGCGTTGAAATAGCTACCTATAGTTACCTTCCAAAAGTTAAGCAAAGTATTAAGCAACATGATTTTTTTTTACAAAGAAAAGGGCGCTGAACTGCTATGTTATATCGATTCTCCTATATGTCAATGAATGCTGAACAATTTCTTCACAGACAGAGGCAATAGAAATGTAGTTCTAAAATAAATACTGGGGATCCTTTGCTCAAAACATATGAACAACAAGAAGGCTTTAAGGAAAATAAAAACGAAAAGAGCACTTAGGGTTAGAATGAAACAGCTGAAATTTCTGGTATGCATAATGAGAAAATCAGGTGTGGAGAATTTGACACACAAAAGATATATTGAAGATAAAAAGAGCAGATAAAAGCATTGAGTTTGTTTAAATAGATGGCAGAACAGATAGTAAGAGGGATATTATAGAACCAAACATTGATAAGAGCTACAAAGGATAAGAAGTTAGAGAAAGCCATGATCGTCAACGTTTTGAAGAGGAACGGTGCATAAGAGGTGTAAAAAAAAGTGAATAAAAAATTGACACTTGTATTTCTTTCAAGTTTCCTTACAGATATTTAATCAATGTTTATATTATATTTGGTTCGATATTCGGAACTGAAACCTCTCGACGAAGAAGTTAGAATAACTGAAAGAGAAGAATATTACTAAGTTCAAAGTGAATGAGTTTGACTGTGAGAAATCGCCACGTCACGTGGTAATTTCCATAACCAACTAGGTAGGGACACCACACGGTCTGCAACCATGGCAACAGTAATGGGTTTAGGGCCAGATATTTTTTTATTCAGGGATTAATTTCTACTAGACTAGTTGTCGCCTCAATACAAAAGATAGCAGTCAATCCTGCTATTGAAGGCAAATATGGATTCATGCCTTTCCCAAGAGTGTCTGTAAAAAAAGTGAACGAAACGAACACGGTGGGATTCGAACTCTGCTAGCCGATTTCCCTTGGCGATTCGCTAGCAGTCAATAACTCGCACATCTAAACAAAGAGATAGGCGTTATTATTTGATATATTCTATTATTACCTATTGTTAATTTTGTTTCTTGTTATATCAAATGTTTAGTCCTGGGTATGACGATAAACTACATCCGGCAGCAAGGTCACTTATCTGAAGATTGGATGTTTTTAGGAGCGTGAAATCACCTCCTAATCGCTGTTGTTCCCAAATTCACCCTAACCCGGAGTGGTAGCACCTGTTATGGTCTCAGTTATGATGCTGGGACCATAACAGGTGCTACCACCTCGTAGTGAACTCCCAAACAAAAACAAAATACTTGCAATAAATTTTTATAGTAAAAATATCAGCAATACATTTTTGTATTAAAAATGAACAACAATACATATTTCAACCAACGTTAGGCTTTCGTTCAAAATGACGAAGTTTAGTTTAGTTATTTTTTTTTTTTTACTTATTTACTTTTTTTTTTTTTTTTTTTTTAGCTATATATAGATCATGGAGGTTGATATCCCACTAAAAAATACCGAATTTTAAATTTTATTATTCTGTGGGAATAATAATGGCTTTAGCGATACAAGCTTTGTTAATTAACCCATAGCTGGAGAAAAAGTGGATTCATATCTTCCTCGTGGGTATTTGCACGAAAGTGAATATAATGAGCCCAAATGAATTGAATCTCTTATTAACAATTCCGATGCTGTTATCTATTTTACTAACCACCTATCAAGGTTTACATCAGCCGGTATTACCAAGCAGTCACCCATTTAGATATTGACCAGGCTGGTCGTTGCTTAACTTCGGTGATCGTATGGAAATCAGTGTTTCAGCGGGTTGTGGCCAAAAGTCAAAAATGTGTAATAAATAAATGATTACTCCGATTAAAGAGAAACTAGGAAAACAATTTATTTTCTTTAGTTGATTAGTTATTTGAAAAGATGTTCGATAAATAAGCCGTCTGTTGTCTGAAGCAACAGGAAAGGAACAAACCCTCCTGCTTAGTAATAAAATGGTGTATCCAGTTTCAAAATAAGGGTTAGCTTCTGTCATGGTTTCCGAGAAGAGCCATGTCAACACATTTAAACCGAAGAAAGAAAAAGAAAGATGTTTTGAAGCTTTTTTTAATGTGACGAACATAAAAACAGCTACACAGGTTAAATGTTTATCAGCTTCTCGAATCGAAGACTTGGTGGTAAATTTTTCTTACCACGATATGACAGGGTCCAACGATAAGACATTCCCATCCTTTACTTCTTTTATCTCTCTCTCTCTCTCTCTCTCTCTCTCTCTCTCTCTCTCTCTTCATAATTATTTTTTCTATCGATAGATAGGGGTGATTGTCTGCATTTTCTGTCCATTTGGGTATATGTTCGTATGTGTTTATACAGCATTTACAAAAATTCACATATGTACGTAAAATAATAGTTATTCGCGGAATTTCACATGAATTAAAAATTGATTTTAAATAAATTCGTCTATTTATACATATATATACATACACATATTCGTATCTTTTTTTCTTGATCGATATTTTTTAGAAGCCCAATAAGTTTTGGTGGAATCCTCTAGCGCTATCAGAATTTACTAGAAATATATATATATATATATATATATATATATATATAATGCATATTTAGGCAGCAATCTTTTGCTTTAGCATGTTTCGTTGAAAACAATCAACCAGGAAGATTTTAATCATTTTTATTTAATTTTTCCAGTATTCTAAAAAGTTTCCTTTCTGCTGGAGATAAGGAATGTAAAAAGGTTCCATAATTATTTTCCCAGGTGCTTTCAGTCATTTTTCTGGCCATTCTGAAGGTTGTAATGTTTCAGCTTTGAAAGCTCTCAAGTACCGCACGCCACTGAAAATCGCGTGAGTATCTTTCTGTTTTAAAAAGAAACTTTCAGTTATCCATTTTCACTATTAGATAATGTAAATTTGAGTGTAAAATATACTTGTTTGATATTATACCACCTCTTTAATAACGAGATGTTTTGATATATATATATATATATATAAATAAGTTATAACATCACAACAAAAGCAGCTATTTTGTTGAGACACTATTTGTATCTTATCAAGTGATGGTACTGATTTAAAGTTGAAGAGTTTTAAAAGATTCAAAACAAGACAATTCCCCTCAATCAGTAAAATGTCTTTCTGATTGATGTGATATATATTAGAGCTTATATATAAGGTCTAAAATATTACAAAAAAAAATTCTTTCCGCTACCATGATTCTACCAATGAAGGTTTCCTCGGGCAGTGAGAAAAGCTTTATTGGTAGACAAAGTGGTAGCAAAAAGGGTTAGTTCTTTTTAAATATTTTAAATCTTAACTCGCTTTACACTATCGATTTTTAACTTTGTATTAAACACTTTATATATAGTGTTTCCTGAGAAACATAAGCCTTGTTTATACAGTTTTAGTGTATATATATATATATATATATATATATATATATATATATATATACTGCGTACCGAAAGTACTTTTAGAAACTTTGAGGAAAGGGTTCCTCTTACCAAAACATTATTGTAAAGAAAGTTTACAATATACCTGCAGACATTGAGCACCTATTTATTTTGCTGAACCCTCATTTGTCGTCCGCAACGGGAGTGTCCACTATATATATATATATATATATATATATATATATATATATATATAAAGAGAAACCGCAAGCGTTATTTTTATTAATTTTATTTTATTTTTTTATATTTTATATTCTACTACACGTGTTTCTGGACGTGCGACTTTCATCAGGCAGAGAGTAGTTGTCAGTCATAATCTTGTTTGTGTATGTCAATGGTTCACATCTTTTTATACTTGTGAGGTAATCTTGTTCCGTTTTAAAGGGTAATAAAATAATTTAGCATGGGTCAAATACCGGGAGAAGAAAAGTTTTGTTTTTATTTTTGGGTTGTTTTTTTTTTTTTCATTTATATATACATATATACATAGACGCACACATGCATATATATATATATATATATATATATATATATATATATATATATATATATGAGCCAATTTTCCCTGACGAGCTGTTAAGTGAAACGGTGGTAGGTTATTGGCTCACTTAGGTTTTCGATTTTTTTTTTTTAATTCATTTCACCCCAAGCAAGGCATTCCACTGCCACTATTGTGCTTGGGGCTACATAGGGGGAGGTAAATAGGCAGAGTGGTTAGATATAGGAAATGTCAGAAGGGGAGGTGATAGATAGTTGGGTGGGTGGGAAGAGTGTTTGAAAGAATGGACGCGAGTTAGTTTGTTAGGAGGTGTCTATTGACCTTACATTTAAACTCCTGGAGATTGTAGCCGTCGGGGAAACAGTCGGGAAGTGCGAGAAAAGAAACTGTTGGAGTAGAAGTTGCGGTTGCATTTTATCGGTTTCACTGTAAAAGGGTGGGATCTAGTTGCTAATCTAGTATCTCGTGCAAATTCGAACCTAGGGGGCACCAGTGATCTAAGTTCATCGGAGCAGAAGCCGTGAAAATATTTACACGCGGTTCGATTAGTGTATCTTGTCAAACAAACTTACGATTCTGAGACAGGTTTAAATGTGTTTAACTTCTTACAATCCGCATATGTCACGGTCACGAAAAAAATCACATTCAACTGATGGGGCAAACTTTCAAAACTGAAAATTAAAAAATCCCCAAACAGGTCCTATTGATATTAATCTTATTAATATTTAAAATGACCAAGGTAGAGGGCTCGATGTAAATAGTAATATCTATATACAGAGACAAATACGTATATCTTCTAATAAAAGTACGAAAATTACATCTATTGATAGAGCTCAACTACATGAGATAGAAGCAATCTCTATTATAATAAAGGCATTTGTGTGTGTGTGTATATATATATATATATATATATATATATATAGACGTATATGGGCGCGTATAATGATATGCGCTAAAAAGTCTCCCTACTTTTACCGAACGCCCATAGCCCAGGGGTAGAGTCGCCAACTGACGCCATTTCGGTCGGGTTTCAATCGTGGGTAAAAGAGCAATCGGAGTCTGACCGTACTGATGAGCTGTGGTACGGCGAAACAGAGCTGTGATACGGCGAAACAGATCTGTCTGCGGATGACAATATATATATATATATATATATATATATATATATATATATATATATATGTCTGCGGATGACTATATATATATATATATATATATATATATATATATAGTGTATCGAGGCAGCAGATAATTTTCTAAAGATTTTGCTAAGCTACTATAACAGTTACTAAAAATAGCAAACGCAGTTCGCAAATTTGTAATGCGGCTCTATGACGTCACAGCACGTGAGAGCTCGAAATGATAACAGAACCATATATTTAGACGCAATGTAATGTGTTATGACCAGATTTGAACGTGATTTTATTAAGTTTGGGTTGTTTGGATTTAATGTAGATGGCCTCCAATATCTGAAAGTTCTTTTTACTGTGTGTATGAGTGAGGATTATTGTATTGTTGACTAAACTCTGTCTGATATTACCTACATGGCTGTTTAATTGTACTCTGCTCAGTTTTATGTCAGCACAAGATAAAATCCTCGCTGATGGTGAATGTTTTATGTTAACGTCCTTGTAACCTCTCTGAATATGGCTTATGTGAGCCGAAAGCTTAGAACCAACTTAATAAAAAATTATCCAGATGTTGGAGAATTTTTGTCTTTATTTTCAACTGAAATTAAAGCCAAAATACGACGTTTAGAACAGCTCCTGATTATACATAATAGACATTCATTCAGTATGTGTTTATATATATATATATATATATATATATATTTGTATTTTTTTTTCTTATGTCTTAATGTAAGATAGTCGTTACATCAATATACATGTTCCCGTCTATTTTACGGCACCAGCCTACTCGTTGCATAATAAAGATACTGACATTTCACACTATTCAGAAAAGTTTAGGAAGGAAGTTCCCATAAATACTAGAATGAGTGATAGCAGTTACTGAACTTGAGATACTCATTTTCCTGGAGAATCGTCTTAATAGAAAAAGCTTATAAATAACAACCGGCAGCAGCAATAATTGCTCTGTCAATGAATGATGCCGAATGTTTCATTATAAGGAAACGGCTAATCTTTTTATTAAGTTTTAGCGAGCGCGCGCACACACACACACACACACACACACGCACACACACGCGCACACATTTATTTATTACTTCCAGCGTTATTTTAGCGGATGTTTTTAAGTAAAAAAAGATGTCTGGTTAAAAATATAAATCTATTAATTCTTTAAAAATATATAGTTTATAATTTACGATACTAATGGGGAAAAAGCTCAAGAACAGAGAAATAATGTTTATAGATAAATGTAAATTGGGTTAAACTGTTTAGTGAGTATTAGTTACACGCATCGGTGCAATGTTCTAATTATATAATTAGAAACACTTTATAGTGTGTTGTTTGTGTGCAGAAAGTCAGCATCTCCATCAGGTTGTCTAGTGGAACACTGGTACGTTTTTCGAACATATGATGGTGACTTTCCTATCAGTGGGTCAATTATATCTACAAGGAAGTGACTCAGGTTGGCAATCCGAGCTTAGGCTGCTAACAATCGGCCTGAGCGGAATACCATCTTTATGAATCTTAGGTAGACCATACATTAGTGTCAAAAATTGCAATAAGAGCAAAAATTCAGTTGTTCTTGTCCTTAAGGACACATGGTCCAGTGGATATAGCTGTTGGTTAGTTGTTGACTTGACTCTTAGAGTTGTGAGTTCTATACCAGACTTCCAATCGAGGCTTTAGCAAGGAATGAGGATGATATACCTCAGAGATTGTAATAAAGGTTTCGGTTCGAAATTTCTAACACGTGAAGAAGGTCGGAGCGTACAACGACCGAAACACCGTACAAATGGCAACAAAGATGAGGACAATAGTCCGAATAATGTAAATACTGCCAAGATTCTTGTTTTGTCAGTGGTTTACTGATAAAAATATATTTTGGCAAGTTTTTTTTTCTCGAAAAGTGCTCGATATCGATATAGGCGTAGAGTGTTGATTGGATTAATGTGAAGAAGTTTCTCACTTCCCTAAGCAGAGTCATGCCGACTTTGAAATTTCGTGAAAGCACCATTATGATATCTTTCAATCGTTAGATCTTTTTCTTCGAATTTGACAATATTCTGCTCAGTTAAGGACTAACTTCTCCTTATTAATCATATATATATATATATATATATATATATATATATATATATATATATAACCTATTTGTGCCAGCGTTGTTTTTAATGGATATTCATATTTGAGAAAATTCTCTCTTGTTTTTTTGTTTTTTTTATTAAACAGTATAATTATTTATTTACATATACCGGCTTTAGTATTCGAGAAATCTCATAAAAATATGCGTCCTCCGACAGAATTCGAACCTGCGTTCCCTAGCAGAAAAGTGTCATTCATTTTGACGTACCTTAGATCGCTCGATCACGTAGGTATACCCTCCCCTGATGGTAGATGTAGATAAATAAATATACTGTTTAATAATACTGTAAATATATAAATAGATTGGACAAGGAACAAATCGGAAACTTTAATAAATCTAACATTTTTAGCTTTTATTAAAGCTTAATCAGAAAATGAAATGTAGAGGAAAAAAATAAAATTATGCCATTTTAAATTTTTGTGTTGTTGTTTTTTCACATGAATCTGTCTTGTCAAGCATAGTTCGTGTGTATATTTCATGAGTATGGTTATCATAATGGTTTTTGTTTCTATATATTACGAGTGAGTTTAAAGCGTTGTTCTAACGTAGGTCTCTTATTTTTGTACTTGCGGTCTTTTAGATTAATAGATGTTTCACCTATGTAACTCTTCCTATATGCATGATTTTATGTCATACATCCCGGCTTCTAATATGGTTTTGAATTTATTTTTCTTCTTAAATATATCTCAGATTGTCTTGAAGGTGGTAATAAATATCCTAGTATTGGGGGATAACTAATTTATTTTCCAATTTTCTTTATAGAATGTTTGAGGGTATGATTATGAATTTCGTGTTTTGTTGTGGAAACTGCCTATATTGTCTACGGTGATGGCTACGTTTTCGGACGTGTGAACTTTGCATGCGCTCTTTTCTAACTTTGAGGATGTTAGTGAAAGAGTCTAAACGTTTTTTTTTATGTATATCTCTTCTTCATCTACGTATTTTGGGCTAGATATTCTTAGCACTCTGAGGCAAAAACCTATGATAGTCCTGACTTTATTTTTGGCAGTTGTGAGAATAGAATTTTTTTTTTTTTTGTGGGTTTGCGATAAACTTTAAAATCTAATTCGTTATTGTTATGTGTTAATAGGATCTCGAGGAAAGTAAATATTTGTTTATTTCAAATTCATATGTGAATTTAATGGTAGGTTTAACCATATTAAGTTTTATTATTTTGTTTAATAGATTTGTCATGATGTTGCTAAACAGTAGGTTTCTGTTTGGTTTCGGGTACACCGCTCGCTCCACAAATGGGTTTGAAGCTTCCAGACGAAAATAAACAGTCTAAACTCCAGCGCACATCACCACTGTCCCAGAGACGCAGGCAGCCATTGTCTCGGACCCGTTTTTTGGACAAAAACCATTGCCGATGCACCAATCATCGCCGTCGGCCTCGTTCTCACTCACCATAAAAGGGCAGGTCGAAGAATATTCCTTTCTTTGACCAAACTTGCGAGGGGAGAGGACGCATCTGACGAAACGAACTGTCTGACGTGGGTTTACACACGCATTCATCACAACACTGCAGCCCGATAATCAAAACACCTTGGACGCTTTGGCTCTGGTAAGTGTGAATGTTTATCGTCACACATGAGGATATAGTAAAAAACGTCACGTTGTTATATTAGGTAAAATGTTGGGGTTCGATGTCTTTACATGGACCGAACTCTAAAAATTATAGGAAAATGGAAACAGGGACGCCACTTATTAGTGATCCCATAATTAAACCGAACTTTTGCTTGTAAAAAGATTTATTGAAAGAGAAGTGGTTAGTGATTAGTTTGCATATTTTTATTCAATCACTTCATCCCAAGTCAGGGAAGACCGTTAGTTGTGCGCATAGTTTTACAGTGAGAAAAAAAAAACTGGGTACAGGGATATTGAAGAAAGAATAAAAGATGAACGGGTTTCAAAAAATTAGAAAATGGCAATTACAGTTGCATTTAATTTTTTGAAGATTGTAGCTATCAGGGAAGCAATTAAATGGAAGGGAGTTCCACAGGAGTAAAGTGCGAGAAAACTTTTCTAATAGATGTAGCAGTTGTGTTTAAATTTTTAAACGGTAAAAAGGTGGCGCTTAGATATTAATCTAGCATCATGCTTAAATTCACGTGGACGAGGCACCAAGAGAAAAAACTCATCAGAGCAGTTGACATAAAAATATTTGTAAAAAAAAACGCATCATTGTATAACTTTATGAGCCGGTCGAGGAAATTTTCTTTGGATATTTTTAGGCGGTTTTCTACTATGTTGAAGAATTTTGTAAGGTTTATATAAATTCGTTTCTTTCAACAAACTCATCGTAGTTGGATATGCATTGATAGCACCAAGCACAGAAGGAAAAAACGAAAAAATCTATTTCACGCTAAACAAAGTCAAGGCTCAGTGCAAGTTGTCACAAATAACAGTTATCATGGGAGACGTGAATGACAAACTAAGCAACAAGACGGATGGCGAAATAGTTGTCAAATTCGGATTAGAAACTCGTAGCCTGCAGAAAAATGGTTGTAATGGTGTACGGCGAATGACCAGGAAGTAGCCAACACCTGCTTTTAAGAACACTAAAGATAAATATGGAAGTGGAGAAGCCCAGGAGGAGAAACAAAAGTAAATAAAATCGACTAGATAACTATCAACAAGTGATTCCGGATTGCAGTTTTACAATGCAAAACATATCCAAGTTCCGACTGTGGAAACGATCACCTTCCACTGATGTGCAAACTTATATGGGATATGTGAAACTACGAAAATTAAAGAAGAAAGATTTGGAAGAAATAACAAGTCAAAAATTAATTGACCTATCATCGAGTCATGCGCAGACTGAGTCATCCTTGTTATTTATCTGCCTTCCCACCGAGGCGGAATGCGGCACAAGGCCATTTTTAATGTAGGATATCCGAGCCCCTAAGCTTGGTCGAAAATATCCCGTACATCCTGCACAAGGCAGTCGAATGCTATTTTCCCCAAACGAGACTCTACTCTTCGGCAAAGCCTTGTCTGGGTTTCTCCTGTCCGAAGGTAGAGAGTCCGACAGTCACAACGTCGTTCTCAAAGGGAGAGTTGCCTACTCTTATATTAGCAGAAACATGTTGATTGATTCGCGTCGCTCGTCTCTGATTGGTTCATCCTAAATATTCAGTGTCACACTGACATCTAAACTTGTATACAACGGAACTATTTTGGAATGTGGGGAAGACCACCTTTGACAAATGAAAGAAATATTGGTCTGGTGCGAAAACCAATGTGCGTTGTGGTACAGTGGATATTGGCGTGGAACGAGAAGCCGGGGAACAGAATTCGAATTCCAGTTGAATTCTTTGCATTCACTGACGCGCAAATATCCTTGGGAAAGATATTAATCCGTCTCTTCCTTCCAGCTATTGGTCAAGTAGCATGAGATATTGGGTTCTATAGCTTTGGTTAGCAACCAGTCTACCACAGAAAGTAATGGCAACCTACTGCGGGAAAATCTTCTGCCCAATCAGGCATGTCTCTTTCACGACATGATTGCTCAAGCGTGTATCACGATTGCAATTAACTGACTGACCGAAAACAACACGTAACCTAACTGTTGGGAAACCTGAAATAATGCCGGCAGACACCATGTCAGCAAGTATTTTACTGTTCCAATGTAGCCACGGCAGTTTCTGATAAATTGGACAAAGACTAGATCCAAATACAACCGGTTTGTTAAAGCGATTGATCTTACACTCAACAGCATGATTTATGACATTACTGAAATACCTATTGTCACTCAAAATGCAATGAATGTTTTCAAGTTCTTGATCAAGAGTGCAAGAAGAACAAATCATCAACGTGCAATGAACTAGGTTAAAAATAAGGTTGATTTTTACTTAAAAACAAATAAATTCAAATTAGTTTACGAACCCGTGAACGTAAAAACAAAAAAAAAACGTAATGAACAAACCGTGTCTACGTTCAACAAGAACGTCCAAGAAAGGCAAGGTACACTTTTTTTCCATTTCAATAGTAAAATGCAATGATGGATGAAGGGAATTGAGTAAGGTATAAAAAAAAATGTCATAGCGCCGCCTATAGATTCGAAAATAGGACATGTAATATATTTGGGGTTTATAACATTTTTCATGTGCGCTGTGGTGCATTGGATATCGGCTCGGAACGAGAAATCGGGGAGCCGAGTTCGAATTCCAGCTGAATTCACTGCATTCACTTAAGCGCAAATACCCCTGGGAAAGGTATTAATCCGTCTATTCCTTCCAGTTATGGGTTAAATAGCAGGACAGATTGGGTTCTATAGCCTTGGTCGGCAACCAGTCTACTGCAGAAAGCAATGGCAACCTACTGCAGGATAATATTCTGCCCAGTCAGTCATGTCTCTTTCGAGACATGATCGCCCAAGCGTGTGACACGTATGGCATTTAACTGACTGATCGTCGACGTAACGCCAATATATTTGTAGTTTACAACATTTTTCACATAAAAAAACAACAAAGATGTTGGCTAATACTGGACAAAAGGAACTACCCATCGAAACCTCATCGACATGGGCAAAGTTATTAAACCCCTTCTGTTGCTAAGTGCATAAACTCCAAGAATAAAGCTTCTGGAACTGAAATAAAACCCAGGTGATCTTTGTAGAGTGTCAGTACAAAGGTTTAGGGTATCTTGCAGTGGAACATTAGTATACAAACTAAAAATGTCAAAAGATATTAAGAGTTTGTTCTCAAAAGAAATTTGAAAGTGTCTAATGAAGTCAGAAAACCTAAAAAAGACGCAATGCGTGAAAAATAAATCGGAGACAGGCTGAAGTATTTCAGCCAACCATTTTGCCAAATCAAGCTGGACGGAACCAACTATAGACAGTGTTGGTCTAAGAGATACATCAACATTACGGGGCTTAAGTAAACCGTACATTTTCAGATTATAAATACCGAAATCAAACAGATACAGTAATGCATATATCTAGGAAGCATATGAACGGAAGAGGAAAAGTGCGATACTGAAATCCGAAGGCGCAATATAATAGTGATAGATGCCTTCCAAAAGCTGAGCAAAGTATTAAGAAACAGAAAAATATCGTTAGAAATGTGAATAAAGTACTGAACTGCTCTATAGTATCAGTTCCTCCTTTTTGCACACTGCTGATGGACTGGCTATGTCTACACTGTAACAGCAACAAAAAAATAGTGTAAATTACGTCTACGGGCTGCGTATCGGGGTGCATTAATTCAAAATGAACATTTTTTTAAAAGTCTCATATATATATATATATATATATAACTGAGAGAATATACCAGAGGAAAGTGTAAAGAGCACTCAATATTTGATTTATCAAACATCTGTGGCGAAACTCATAAGTCGGCTAACAAGGTAATTTATTAATCCGACAATTTTTCTGCTTATTTTTTTTCTATTGGATACCAATATTTGAGTAGACGCTCCGCTTATTTATTAAACAGTATATTTATTTATTTAATTCCTTCTCCCGGCCTGAATACACCGACTCGGCCAATGATTTTATATATCTATATATCTATATATAATATAATAACAAGACCGACTCTGTAAGTATCTAAATCCTAAAACTATACGAAAATAAACTGTAAGTGGCGTCCCTGTTTCCATTTTCCTATAATTTTTAGAGTTCGGTCCATCTATATATATATATATATATATATATATATATATATATATATACTCAACATATCATCAACGACCACTTTAGATGATGTGTTCGGTTTTCAGTTGATGCATATTATATTGCTCTGAATAATAATTACAAAACTCTCTATAAATATTTATTAAATAGATCTTTTTGGATTATCGTCTCGATTTCAATAATCTGAATAAATGATTAAATACCAGCATTTTCGAGAAGACTTTTTGTTTGCGCTGAAAACTTTTCAGCACTCTTCGTATCTCTCTCTCTCTCTCTCTCTCTCTCTCTCTCTCTCTCTCTCTCTCTCTCTCTGCGTGTGAACCATACTTTTGATTAATTCTAGATTGTTTTGATGAAATAAATCTCGTGGAAAGTATAAAGAGCACTCATCAACCAAGTTTCGTGATGTGAACCTTTGACATCCTCAATGGCTCTTCCGCTTCTCTAACCGCTGAGCCTTGCCTGGAAGGGCTTTTTCCAGTCAACCAGATATTAAATGCACTGCGGTGAATTTCTTTTAGAGAAGCCCACCCTAAAGGCGTTAAGCTGTGACCGGAAATTCGAAGCCCCTTCCAAACGCATTATGCACCTTCCTCATCCGGGTTGCGTACACCTTTCTCTCACCCATCATAAGTGTGTCTTTCGAATGTTAAATTAAGAAATGTACCGAGAAAAATTTGTTTGGGCAGAGACGCTTTGTGGGAGTGGGTGTGACTCAGGAAATAGGTGTGTGCATCATAGAGATATACGTATAAGTTGTTTGTCGTGCATTCATTCATTCTTTCTTTCTAGAAAGAGGGAGAGAGAATACTTAATTTCTTTTTGCTAAATCTATGTATCTATTACTCCCTGCTTCAAATTCTTCTCTCTCTCTCTCTCTCTCTCTCTCTCTCTCTCTCTCTCTCTCTCAAGTTCTTTTTCTGTAAAAGGAAGAAAGGAAATAAAATATTAAGATTTTAAACAAAAGAGACCGAGCTAAAAGACAAAGAAAAGCATGATCAGTGAGAATGTAAAAGCGAGTGAGAGATAAATAGATTGGAACAGCTAGATAGATAGATAGATAGATAGATAGATAGATATGAACATATCGAGATACATAAATATGATCAGATCCAGATACATAGATATGGTCAAATCAAAATACATATTATCAGATTGAGATAGATATAACCAAATTGGTATAGAAGTGATCAGACCAAGAAACATAAATGAATAAGAGCGAACCAAGATGGGTATGATCAGACTGAGATGTATAGATATGATCAGATTGAGAGACAGAGATGTATAGATATGATCAGATTGAGATACAGAGATGTATAGATATGATCAGATCGAGATAGATGTGTTCATACCTAGAAAGATAGGTATGATCACGTGGATAGATATAATCAGACATAGATAAATAGATATGTTCGGACCAAGATACATACATACATATGATCAGACAGATAGACATATATATGATCAGAGACAACTATTATCAGACAGATATAAATATGATTAGACAGATGCATAGATAGGTATAATTAGAGAGATAATGATCAGAGCGAGATATATACATAAATATGAGCAGATCAATATAGATAGTGAAATATCTATATCTCATCTGTAAGACCATAGATAACTATTGGTCTTACCTAAATAGATATGATCAAAGGTAGATAGTAGATATCATCAGACCTAAATATATAGATAGATGCGATCTGGCCGAGATAGACAATATAAACAGATTGTGATAGATATGAATTGTCATATATATATATATATATATATATATATAGAGAGAGAGAGAGAGAGAGTCTACGATTATATGGTGTTGAATACACCGGTTCTCGTCTTATCACCGGAGTTAAGCAACCTCCTGTCTGATCAGTACTTAGTTGGGTTACCGTTGGGAATACCGGGTGCTGTAAACGTAAGGGCCAAGAATGGTCCGCCGGTCCTCCAGGTTTGGATGTTGGGCGTAGAGCTAACAATTCTGCCCCATAAAAAACAGTTTGTTACGGTAACAAAAAGTTACTACACACCATTGTGTGTAAAAGGCTTATATATATATATATATGTATATATATGTATATGTGTGTGTGTGTCAAAGTTAGTGAGAGTAATATCAGTAATATCAGATAAAAGTTCAAAATAGTTACAGATAATGATTTTAGTTTAATAGAAAGTTATATTTCGATGACGAATAGAAGTAAATGTTGGAAAGAGAACAGGTGCTAATTGATAAATTGCTTTTTTCAGTCTGCGGAAATCGTCAATGTCGGAAGGAAAAGGATGAAAAGACGAGATGTTAAGCGTCGAGTAAAATGGCGGTGCTTAGAGAAAAGGAATAGAAAAGAGTTTTTGAAGATGAGTAATGAGCGTTAAGATTGTTGTGATCCGGTAGAAGAGGAATAAGAATACTAGTGTTACTGTCAATTCAGTCTCCCCTCGACAAAGTAACGACACATGAACGACGTACCCGCGATCACAGGCAAGCACGCGTACTTCGAGAGTCGTGCAAAAATAGAATCTAACTTAACAGGAATTACTTTACCATACAGAAAGAAACTAAAAGGAGTTATAAACATCACTATAATCAGATAAATATTTTTTAGATAAAAAGGTTAATAGAAATGGTCAGATAGAAATTACCACACATAGAAATGATCAGTGATAGATAGAAATGGCCACAGAAATGATCAGTGATAGATAGAAATGGCCACAGAAATGATCAGTGATAGATAGAAATGGCCACAGAAATGATCAGTGATAGATAGAAATGGCTACAGAAATGATCAGTGATAAAGAAAAATTATCAGTGATAGATAGAAATGGCCACAGAAACTATCAATGATAGATAAAAATGATCAGTGATAGATAGAAATGGCCACAGAAATGATCGGTGATAGATAGAAATGGCCAAAGAAATGATCAGTGATAGATAGAAATGGCCAAAGAAATGATCGGTGATAGATAGAAATGGCCAAAGAAATGATCGGTGATAGATAGAAATGGCCACAGAAATGATCAGTGATAGATAGAAATGGCCACAGAAATGATCAGTGATAGATAGAAATGGCCACAGAAATGATCAGTGATAGATAGAAATGGCCACAGAAATGATCAGTGATAGATAGAAATGGCCACAGAAATGATCGGTGATAGATAGAAATGGCCACAGAAATGATCCAGGAAATGATAGATAGAAATGGCCAAAGGAAATGATCGGTGATAGATAGAAATGGCCACAGAAATGATCAGTGATAGATAGAAATGGCCACAGAAATGATCGGTGATAGATAGAAATGGCCACAGAAATGATCAGTGATAGATAGAAATGGCCACAGAAATGATCAGTGATAGATAGAAATGATCTGTGATAGATAGAAATGGCTACAGAAATTATCAGTGATAAAGAAAAATTATCAGTAATAGATAGAAATGGCCACAGAAATTATCAATGATAGATAAAAATGATCAGTGATAGATAGAAATGGCCACAGAAATGATCAGTGATAGAAAATATTGTAGATAAAAAAGATCAGTGATAAATAGAAATGACTATAGATAGAAATGTCCAGTCAGAAATAAAGATTACCTCAGAAAGAAATGATTAGTGATAGAAAGGAGCATAGACAAAAATGATCAGTGATAGACAGAAATGACTATTGATAGAAATAATCAGTGATAGATAGAAATGACCATAGATAGAAATGATCAGGGATAGATAGAAATGACCATAGATAGAAATGATCAGTGATAGATAGAAATGATCAGTGATAGAAATGATCAATGATAGATAGAAATGACCATAGAGAGAAATGATCAGTGATAGATAGAAATGACCATAGAGAGAAATGATCAGTGATAGATAGAAATGACCATAGACAGAAATGATCAGTGATAGATAGAAATGACTATTGATAGAAATAATCAGTGATAGATAGAAATGACTATTGATAGAAATAATCAGTGATAGATAGAAATGACCATAGATAGAAATGATCAGTGATAGATAGAAATGACCATAGATAGAAATGATCAGTGATAGATAGAAAAGACCATAGATAGAAATGATCAGTGATAGATAGAAAAGACCATAGATAGAAATGATCAGTGATAGATAGAAAATGACCATAGATAGAAATGATCAGTGATAGATAGAAATGACCATAGATAGAAATGATCAGTGATAGATAGAAATGACCATAGATAGAAATGATCAGTGATAGATAGAAATGACCATAGATAGAAATGATCAGTGATAGATAGAAAAGACCATAGATAGAAATGATCAGTGATAGATAGAAAAGACCATTGATTGAAATAATCAGTGATAGATAGAAAAGACCATTGATTGAAATAATCAGTGATAGATAGAAAAGACCATTGATTGAAATAATCAGTGATAGATAGAAAAGACCATTGATTGAAATAATCAGTGATAGATAGAAAAGACCATTGATTGAAATAATCAGTGATAGATAGAAAAGACCATTGATTAGAAATAATCAGTGATAGATAGAAAAGACCATTGATAGAAATAATCAGTGATAGATAGAAAAGACCATTGATAGAAATGAATCAGTGATAGATAGAAAAGACCATTGATAGAAATGATCAGTGATAGATAGAAAAGACCATTGAAAGAAATGATCAGTGATAGATAGAAAAGACCATTGAAAGAAATGATCAGTGATAGATAGAAAAGACCATTGAAAGAAATGATCAGTGATAGATAGAAATGACCATAGATAGAAATGATCAGTGATAGATGGAAATGACCATAGATAGAAATGATCAGTGATAGATAGAAATGACCATAGATAGAAATGATCAGTGATAGATAGAACTTACCACAGAAATTAATGATCAGTGATAGATAGAAATGGTCAATGATAGACAGAAATAACTATTAATAGAAATGACCCGTGATAGATAAAATTGGCCATAGACAGAAATGATTAATGATAAATAGAATGACCATAGATAGAAATGATCAATGAGAGATAGGAATGGCCATAGATAGAAATGTTCAGTGATATATATAAATTACCACATATAGAAATGATCAGTAATAGATAGAAATGACTTTAGATAGATTGTTCAGCGATAGGCAAAATAACCATAGACAGAAACGATCAGTGATAGATAGAAATAATCATAGATATGATTAGTGACAGATAAGTAGATAGAAATGATTATAGAATTGATCAGTGATAGAAATGATCACAGATAGAAAGAATCACAGAAATGATGATAGATGTGATCACAGAAATTATCACACATACATATAGATAGCAAATGATCAAACAAGAATAGCGAGATGGAAATGGTCAGAAATATAAAGAAATGACCAGACTGTGACAAATTATTACAAATATATTTTCTATCAAAATATCAGTGAAAAAGAAATATGAATTAAATATGAATTTATATTTGCTAGATCGAGGGTTACATCGGTATCTTACCTTAGTCTGTCACTCAGTAGTGTTGGTGTGAATCGAGAGGTAGAAATGCCCTACTGAATTGGCTCACTCATCATTATACTATATGGTTGCCCCGACATTATATATATTATAAATTTTGTGCTATATATAAATTTTATCAATTCAACCCTAAGCGAAGAGATAATGCCACTAAGACGAAAGAGGCTACTGGGAGTGAAAGAGAATAAGATTTTAGAAGGAATTGGAAATCCTATCCTAAAAAGGAAACGAGAGAGGAATTTCTACTATTGTTCAAAAGACCACGGAGGAGAGTGAACCGGGAGATTAGAGAGATAAAAGTTCGGTCTGAGCGTGCATAAATATAAGCAGTGTGAACATAGGCATGAACAGATTGTTCCATGCTTAAATACATTCGAATCTATATATATATATATATATATATATATATATATATATATATATAACCAAAAAGAAAAAATTTAAATGACTTCTCTTCTGACTTCAAATTTTGTAAACACCTTTGCAGATATATAATCACATCCGCCTGAACTCTGAAACTTTATCTACTATTTATTTTTTTCCTTCAATAAGAGCATATATGGTCGCCTCTCATCCTGTTCACTTGCGTCTTGGTGACATTATTGCCTTACTTGGGGTTAATTAACTTTAAAAATTACGATCCATGATACATTAGTTAGTCGAAATACTGTGTCAGGTCCGTCATTATAATTTTCGACAAGTAGGTGTTATTTGCAGTAGCGAAACTTCCATATTACTAACACGAAACAGATTACATTGAGTTACATTGGTACTGGCAGAAAAAAAAATAATTCTTTAAGCTGGCATATAGGGAGAGTTGGATACATGCCTTTCCCAGTTGTATTAAATTCAACATAAATTACATCAACACAAATATGAAAGTTTTTCGTTATCTTTTTATAAACCAATTCAACTTCGCACCTCCACATAGCTATTTATTTATCTCTTCATCAATAGTTAGATATGTAAGAAATATCCCAACACACGCTCATATATATATATATATATATATATATATATATATAAGTATTTGTTTCATCTATGAAGAATTTCTATGTGCACCTGTTTTGTGCTTCCCACATTCATTGAAGGCAAGTGAAAAGCCACAATCCAAAACCACATCCACAGCATCAAAAATATATTTCTTTTAACACATACCTTGCTTACTGAAAAGCACTTGAAACACACTCACCCGCTGTTTTTTAGCAGTGTCCGTCGATACTGGATCCCTGAAGATAGCTATAAATTCGACTGCCAAAAATGCTTCCTGAAGAGTGCTGGTTAACAAGCCAGCTTGCAAACAAATTTCTCCTCAAGTGAGTTTGTATTCTCGATATGTGATCCCACAACTGTTTGCCCTTTACAAAGCTGCACTGAATATGAAATCATAACTTGGGCGCCTGCTATAGAGCAAAGTTTCGTATTACCGTGTATTGCAACGTGTTCAATCCTACTAAAAATACGCTGTGGTGCTAGACCAATCTAAACTTACTATATATTTAGAGATTTTGTAGTAGATACTAGAAAATGGTTATCTCTTGTCAGTCAGTCAATTAAGTGCCATACGTGATACATGCTTGGGCGATTATGTCTCGAAATAGACATAACTGACTGGGCAGAAGATTTTTTCCGCAGTAGGTTGCCATTTCTTTCTGCGGTAGAATGGCAGCCAACCAAGGCTATAGAATCCAATTTACCTCGCTATTTAACCCATAGCTGGAAAAAGAGGCAGCGGCTTAAAACTTTTCCCAATGGTATTTGCTCGTAAGTGAATGCTACGAATTCAACTGGGATTTGAACTCGGTTCTCCGATTTCTCGTTCCACTGCATTTCAACATACATCCCTTAATCTTTTACTGCTCCAAAAAGTAGCTGGTTCTTGTAATGATTTATTTGTACACTATTCAGATTAGAAAAAAATGGTGTCTGTACTGGATTTACTGATTCTTCACCTTGCAGTTTGATAGCTTTCAGATTCGTTTGCGCGGCCTTCTAAAAAAACTATTTCCTACTATACAGCCTCTTTCCTCGAGATGCAATAATGCAGGTCATTTTTTTTTTTTACTCTGTTGCTATTTCCATGAAAAATATTCAGATGACCTTTTCGCTTTAGTAACTCTATTTCAGACATTTTTACTTACAACTAATCATTCTAAATTCACAGTGTTTAATCGCTCACGTTTTTCTGTATTCCATTCATCAGAAGAAGGTTTCGCTTGGACAGCATCTTCCCTACAACTGTTACTTCGTAGCACGATCTCCCATGTGGATACTTCGCAGATTTCTACAAACTTTACCTTTTTTTTAAATCAAGAGTCAATTGTTCTCTATCCTTTTCACTTCCATTTATTTTCATCTAAGTACTCTGTGGTACAGTGGATATTGGCTCGGAACGAGAAATCGGGGAGCCGAGTTCGAATTCCAGTTGAATCCATTTTATTCACTTACGCGCAAATACCCTTGGGAAAGTATTAATCCGTCTCTTCCTTCCAGTTATGGGTTAAATAACAGGACAGTTTGGGTTCTATAGACTTGGTCGGCAACCAGTTTACCGCAGAAAGCAATGGCAACCTACTGCGGGATAATATTCTGCCCAGTCAGTCATATCTCTTCCGAGACATGATCGTCCAAGCGTGTATCACGTATGGCACTTAACTGACTCTAACGAGAGGCTCCTGATATTTACATTGGGGAAACCTTAATTTGAAAAATAAAAAATTTGATTAACAATTTTTACAGAAACGTACTCCGTGGCTGAGCAGTAAAGCACATTCGAATAGAACGTTGGTTTCCCCTACAACAGGAATGGGTCTGGAAACGCAACAGAAAAAAACTTGTAGAGTTATCTTCTGTTTGTCTATCAATAACCTATATTTTTTAATTGAATGGAGTTTGTGTTATGTGAACATTAAGAGGTCTGTCCCAGACCCTCATAAACACTTTGGATACTATTGTGAGGGGGTGGTGATGATGTTGCTGTCTAGCAGTTCACCACTAGCATTGGATATCTACTTCATGCAGCTGGCGAGTATTGTATTTTGTTGATGTTATAAAGATTACTATTTCATTTTCTAACCCTTGTTTTTGTTATTTCTCATTCAGTAACCTTTATAAAGTTAAAACAATATGTAAAAAGTAAAAAGCTGTTACAAAAAATTTGAAAATAGATGCTAACTTTCCTATTAGATAAGTGAATGCTTATGGAAAGGTAATATTTGATTTACGTTGTGGTGCAGTGGATATCGGCTCGAAACGAGAAATCGAAAGCCGCGCTCGAATTCCAATTGAGTTTGTTGCATTCACTTACGCGCAAATATGCTTGGGAAAGGTATTAACTTGTCGCTTCTCCCTCCAGCTATAGATTAAATAGCTGGACAGGTTTGATTCCCGTTGTGTTGAGGAAGTTAGTAGGAAAGGAAGACACGAACACGGGACTTGTAACAACAAGATATATTGAAAAAAACAAGAATACAGAAGGGTAAGTCTGAGTGGAAACCTCCTCTCAGCTGCGACAAATAATCTATATATGTCTACTCCCTGGCGTCTGTCCTGCGCCTACGCATACATAGCCTAGCCAGTATTTGTAATAAACGGAACATTCCATTATAGAGAAGTTCTACCCCAACAGTTCTATAGCCTTAGTAACCAGTCTACTGCAGAAAGTAATGGTTAACTTACTGCGGGAAAACTTTATGGCCAGTCATTCATCTCTCTTTCGAGACATGATCGCCCAAACGTGTATTACATATGGAGCTTAACTGACTGAATACTTGATGTAATCACTATAAGGAATTGCATCAGTTGAATTCATGACAACCCTAGACAGAGAGGAGAAACTAACTTTAGTGACAGTTTCGGCAGAGGCAGGCAGCCTGATGCTCTCATTAAAAATTACTGAACAAGGAAGTGATAACAGTTTAGTTCAGTCTCTTGGCTACAGAAAGATCTATGCGAAGTGGCTATCCAAAATGTCCATAAGCTTTTGGAATCCTAACCGTATACTGTCACATTTTTATCTGTTAGGTGTCGTTAATAAGATTCACAGAGGAAAACTGTAGTCAATGACAACTGACGCAATAAAAAAGCAATTCACATATGACTGAGAAAATAGCGAAAACATATAAAGTTTCTCATTAAAAGTTTACTTTTCAATCATCCCATTCTATGTTGATAATTAAGATTTTGAATCCCGAGAGTTTTGTGTTCATATCGATAAACTTGACAAAAAAATGACAAACTATACATAAACTCTGTGTGTGTGTATATATAAAAGTTTATAGTTATGTGAATTAAGAAATACACACATGGGAATACATAAATGTATAAAATATTATTCAGGTGTTAATAAAACAGTGCTCAATGTAGCATAAATAGAGTTATTATATAACAATGCTCCGTATAAATCATACGCAAAAGATTCATACAATCACAAATACATCAATAAGAAATTCAATCACACCCATAAAATCATCACGAGCTTACTTCAACCAATCTACATAATTTCGTTAAATACTAAATCTAGCGATGAGGAAGTTTTTGACAATTACAAAATTAAATACAGTAATGCTTTAGAAAACAGTAAACTCGACACTGGTTTAGAAAACTGTGTTAAAACAAAAAGAGGCAGAAATAAGCAGTAACTACATAAACGTAATTTCTAAACATTGATAAATTCTTTCTAAATTTAATTCACAAACATTTCTCCCATTCACTCACATTAAAAAAAGATTTTAAACAGAAGAACAAACATGTTAAAGACAGTTACAGTGGCGTTAAGAACATAGATAAATACATTTCAAAATAATATCATGTCAAATAAATACTTAGGCCATCTGAATAATATCAGTTACCCTACTACTACTAATAATAATAATAAACCTTCTAAAAATAATTGCAACTGCCGTAAAAATAAGACCTGATGTCCGAAAGTATTGTAGAGCTCACATCTGTTCGAATGATGATGATAATGATGATCTTAAACTAAATATCACTTTCATAGCCACATGTCTTTAAACAACAGTAAATACAGCAAAAGTGCTGTTTTATCCATATCTAATTGGAATTTTAAAAAAACCAATAACAATTACTACCTGGAATACCGTCACTAAAACCAAATCTTACAATGAAAAAGGAGACAGACGTAACTTATGCCTCTTAAAAAATTTGTCATCTTAAATCATATAAATAACCCTAATCTCCTTAACAAAAAAAAAGTTAAGGACCACATGCTGCTATAAAAAAATACTTGATTAATTACTTAATTTACTTACTTAAATACTTACATGAATTCTTAGATCATGATTAACAGATTTCTCTAGTCGCTTGTCTCATTTTACTCACACCCTTACTTTCACCCCTTTCTTTGTTTGTTTCTTTCTTTCCCCCGTAAATATTACTAATAATAATTCTGCATTACGCCCTTTTGATTTCATCACCCCTGAATTTTACTATATTCTTTAATTCAAAATTTCAATTTTAACTTAAATTCAAATCTTTTAAACGGTCAGTTCATAATATGCACCTGATGATTGTGTAACGTATGAAATTCCGATTCGTACCATCAAGATAAGATAATAAGCATACTTAATAATATATATCTATATGTGTGTGTGTATGTAATATATATATATATATATATATATATATATATATATATATAAATATATAAAATAAAGACAAGAGGAAAACTGTATTTTAAATCGCCTACGCGTTTCGTCCTGTGATGGACTTTATCAAGGCAAAAAGACGAAATGATCTTTATTCTAAATTACGTATCTATAAACAAACAGTGTTGGCAACCACAAAGACGCTCACAAATCATTTCAAAGATTAATAGAATATTTTAGTTTTTAGAATTTCTTCATGTGTAGTGCAAAGTCGTGATATTAAAATGAAGAGAATTCGACCGTTTTCTTTGAAACTTTTTATTATGTGTATTAGTCTGTTTTAGAATTCCTTCATGTGTAGTGCAAAATCACGAGATGTTAAAATGAAGGGAATTCAGCCGTTTCTTTGAATTTTTTATTATGTATGTTAGTCTGTTTTAGTATAATTTCCATAAGTAAAGGTGAGAGTGGGAAAAAGCCGGGCCGCAAATTGATGTTTTGGTAGTACTGGATGGTGGCGCTCTCGAGGACTTTTCTTCTGAATAAATGGTTTACTCATTTTTATTAGTGTGGTATTTTTAAAATGGAAACTGTGGTTAAATTTATTTCTGTGAATCACTAATGCATTTCTTAGATTATTATTAGTGATGTCTCTTTTGTGTTCATATATACGTTTTTTTAGATTTCTACTTGTTTCTCCGATGTACATGGAGGAACAATCCCAGCAATTTATTCTGTATACACCTGCTTGTTCATCAATTTGATTTCAGTTATTTTTAGATCTGATAATGTCCATAAGAGTTTTTGAGGTGGCTGTTACTATGTGTGTGTTTTTTATATGAGATAGATTGTTTTGGATATTAGATCTAAACCCCTTAACATCTTTTTCTCTAACGTCCGTAGTAGCCATACCAACTTTTGCAGCGTGGAGTCCTTGCTCCACGAAAGTTCCCAAGACATCCTAGCTCTCTGTGAAACTTTAATCCCTTTCTCTGATTTCCCTATCCCTGGTCACCTTCCCCTCTTTAGAAAATACTCCAATGTCCATATGCATTGCCTTGGCGTTTATGCCAGCGATAATCTCATTCTAGCTAGGGTTTTTTGTGTCTCTCGCCACTAAACTCGGTTAACTATCTTTTCTTTCTTTACCGTCCCCCTTCTTCTCTTGACTGTTCCGTGGTAGACAGCATCTCAGACAATATGGACATGGCCATTTCCTTTCGTACGTTTGCTAATATGTTTGTGTTCGGTGACTTTAATTCACCCCATGTCAAGTGGCTAGAAAATTCTGTCACGGATCTTGCTAGTGTCCATACTATGAACATTTGAATCACTCACTCTCTCGCGTAAGTAGTTAATTTCCCCACGATTTTCCCCAATAACACTGATGGACTCGGCTCACTGCCAGATTTTGTTTCACCTCCATCCCTGACTCTTGCCATGCCTTGCAGCTCTACCCTCTTGGCAGCTCTGATCATGCCGTGGTTTCCATTCATATATTTTCAATTCCTCCTTTTTGCAGGAACAGAATATCTTACCGCTATCAAAGAATAGACTGGGAAGCGTTCCACCACTTCCTTTGTGATGTCCCTTGGAACAAAGAGACTGCGCATCTGAGGCCTCCTCCTAGGTGAAAGCCAGTATCGAAGATATCATCCCATCTAGGAAGTTCTGACTTAAGCCTCATTCTTTCCTTGGTTCTCTCCTGCTTGTTCAGCGGCCATTGCCTAAAGAAATCATTTCTTCCAGCTTTACCGGAGTGACGCGTCTGACCATAACAAGCGCCTTTTTGTCGCTGCTCGCAATGAATGCATGCGAGTCCTAAATAATACTAAGTTGTTGTTTACTAATAGAATGAAGCAGCGTATAGCATCTCACAAGTTTGGCTTTAAGGTTTATCGGCGGCTCTGCAAAAGTATGCGGGACAACAGCAAATCATCGATTCCTCCACTAGTTGCTAATTTTGTCTATAGCGCTTTTCTCGCAAATTCATCTGGAGTACTCAGAACCCACCTCCTTCCTTGAACTGAGGACCAACTGAGTGATGTATACCTCTCTCTCTCTCTCTCTCTCTCTCTCTCTCTCTCACTCACTCTCTCACACACACACACACAGGTTATTTCTAAGCATGACTCCCGTAAAGCAAGTTGATGTGATGGAGATTCCAGTCATCGACCTTAAGAAATGTGCGCCTAAACTCTCTCCTGTTCTCTCTAAACTCTATAACAATTGCCTTGATGCTTCTTGCTTCCCTGTTTGTTGGAAGTCCTCCTCTGTAGTTCTTGTTTTTTAAAAAAACTCTGGAGAGCTCTTCGGCCCTTCTAACTATCGCCCTATCAGCCTCTTATCGATTTTTGGCAAAGTGATCGAGGCTATTATCAATGCTGAAATAATTCAACATCTCATATCCAACATTCTCTGACAAGCAGTATGGATTCCGATTCACCAGGTCTATTGCTGATGTGCTAACGGCCATCACCGAATACATTTATCGGGCCCTTGAATATAACAGGATGATTGTTTGATTTAATTCAATAGTACCTATCAATTCGTAAAATGATGGTTGTTCTGAATAAGCATACTTCCAAATCCTTTCATGAGAACGATGGTGTCTATCAAGGCTCTATCCTAAGTTCTAAGCTATTCCTGATATTCATCAATGATCTTCTTAATGTAATCAGTTCCTAAGTAGGCATCTATGCAGAAGACACCACCGTCTAGTCTCGTCTCAATATGAATTCTACCAGGGGTGACAAGTAAACCTCGCTTTACTCTTGGAAAGGTCCTCCAATATGTGAATATTTTGTAAATTCTAATGCTTCCAAAATGAACTTGCTCTTCTTTAACCACCATAGCTTTTCTACCTCTAATTAATATGGATCACACTTCTTCTCCTATGTGCCATGTCCTATCAGGACGTAGGCGATCATGGCTTTCCACATCTCCCTATCCCTGGTGGTTCTTAGCACACTTTCTCCTGTTACACCACGCAACCCTCGTTCCGTCATCCACCTGATCAGGTCCTTCAAATATGTTATCCGCTGCTTTCCTCTGTCTCTTTCTCCCTCTATCTAGCCTGTTAGTATCAGGTTTTACAAGCCCTCCTTCCTCATTGCATGTCCCAGGAACTTTAGCTGTCTATTCCTGATGCTCAGTATTAATTTTCTTTTCGTTTCCATCCTTTCCAAAACCTCATAATTGGTCACATGCTCGATCCATGATATTCATAGCATCCTTCTGTAGAACCACATTTCAATTGCTTCAAGTTTTTCTTTCATTTTCGATGATATTGTCCGGCATTCACTGTCATATTGAAGAACTGACATCACATAGCAATCCAGTACTCTCTTCTTTGTTTCTAGCGAAATCGTCCTGTTTCTTTAATCAACTTCTGGAACGCCTCCTTCGCCATGCCAATTTGCCTTCGGATCTCTGTGTCGCACTATCCGTATTCTGTTAGAACACTTCCCAGATATTTAAATTTTTGTGCCTGCTTGATTTTAGTATCCCCCACTTGTATTTGGCATTTTGGGCTGCCCTTTTTGCTGATGACCATGCATTCGGTTTTCTTGCTTATGTTTGTAGTCTTTTTTGTCACTCTCTTCAGCCTACCTTCTGTAGGAGATCTTGTAGTTTCCTTTCTGTGTCTGCTCTCAGCACTGTATCATCTGCGTACCTTATGTTGTTTAAAATGTGGCCTCCGATGACGAATCCTGGCATAACTTCTAGGTTCCTCAGAATAGTCTCGCTGTACAAGTTGAATAGATCCTTGTCTTACGCTCCTTTCTATCTTTGTATATCTGCTGAATTCACACTAGTCTCCCTGAAAGCGATACACTGCATCTCCTCAACATCACTCTCTCAGCCGATCTCAACTGGAAGAAATAGATTGAATCAATAGCTGCACCTACTGTTAAGAAAGTTGGGTCACTCTCTCGAGCTAGGAAGATTTTCTCATCAGAATCCATTTTGTACATTTATAAATCTACCATTCGTCCGTGAATTGAATTCTGTTGCCATATCTGGTCGGGTTCTGCTATTCATCTTGCGGTTCTCAACAAAATCCAAAGAAGGATTTCCGATATATTTGACACTGACTTAGCAGTCGCCTTCAGTCACTTCCTCACCGACGTCATGTCGCTTCCCTCTCTTATTGCTTACCATCAGAATGGATGACGCTAGTCTCCTAGAGCGCAACGCACTGCACCTGCTTGTACTTACTCTCTCAAATGATTTCAAATGTAATGACTACATTTAATCCATAGTTATAGCTATGAAGTTTGGGTAACTGTCTGGCTAAGGAATTTTTCTCGTCAGAATCCATTTTGCACATTTATAAATCTACTATTCGTCCGTGCATTGAAACATCTTGCCATATCTAGTCAGGTGCCCCTGCTATTTATCGCGGGGTTCTCGACAAAATCCAAAGATGGATCTGCTGTGTAAACAGTTCTGATTTGACAAATCACCTTCAGTCACTTTCTCACCGACCGGAATGTGGCTTCCTTCTGTCTTTTCTACAATTATTTTCACGGCTCCTGCTCTAACTATCTTCATTCCTTGGTACTCCGCCCTCCTGAATTTACTTGTGGAACTAGACTGGCAAGACCTTTAAGTAACTTCACCTAATTTTGAAAATTGCGCGTTCATAAAAGATACCTGTTACCTGAGCGTTTGAAAAAAAAAAGTTAAAACCAGTTATTGCAAATCCCTTGGAAACATTGAAAGGTAGAAACCAAGGTCGCGAAAAAACTTGTTTCCAAATAAAGTACATATATATAAGAGTAAGATAAAAGATACTTTATACATAGAAATCAACACTGCACATGAATGGCTGTTGGCACTTTAAGTTATCACCAGTCAATATGGGACTCTATTTTGTTTAGGATACATACACAGCGCTTGAGTTCCATTTTTCATCACCCGCATATATATCCTGCTTTACCTTAGAGACATGTTGGCATTTTAAGGGTCTCCTTTTATTTTTATTTTTTTATCTTATTAAATGTAACCAGAAAATTTTTTTAGCCCAGTGAAACGAAACATAAACAATTATAAACTTTTAAGGAAAACATTATGTCTTCGTTAGAAAGCAACACAGACGCACTGTTTTTCATATAAGAAACCAACCCTCTGGTTTCCGTGCTATACTTAGCTCCGTTGGTGCTCCTTCGTCACTGTTTTTAAATATCTTTATTTTAGTTTCGAACTGATCAACAGCTCTGACAGAAAGCAGAAAAAAGCATATAAGCTACAAATTTAAATAAAAGTGTAGAAAAATATGCCCTGAAATTTGACGTAAGTCAAGTGATTAAAAAGAAACCTATTTTGACATAAAGTTGACTGTCGGACGATTATTTAACATTTTTACCTCGTATTTCTTTCATCTCATTTCTTTTGGTTTAGAACGAAGCTATAAGAACGTTAGCCTATTAAATCCCACCATTTATATCCGGTATTAACTGTCTTCTTGAATGTGCCGCGCCCCTTTCAGTATGTGCGTGATCATGGCTTTCCACATCTTCCTATCGTTTGTAGTTCTTCGCAATGTTTTTTTCCTTTTACCATCCCTTCCAGTCACTGTTCTGCCATTCATTTAAACATTAGGTTGGTTGATTATGGCTTTCCACATCTTCCTATCCTTTGTAGCTCGAATCAATGTGTGCCCCCTTATTATCCATGTTAGTTTTGTTTTCACATCCATTTAAACAAAATTAGCGAAATCACCTTGTTTCCTTTTGTACCTCTTTTCTTCAATATATTCTGTGATCACCAAATTGTCTAAGGCCTGTTGCTCATTAGGTATCCCAGAGATTTCAACTGATTTTATTATTATTATTTCTCCCCAAGCAAATCGATAATGCTTCTAAAATGCGAATGGTTACTGCGAGTGAAAAAAGAATTAGAAGACTTTAATGAGAAGAAAGGATGATATAAGAAAAATTCTAAGATCAATTCAGGAAAGCTGAAGGTGAGGAATTGACGTTGCATTTAATTTTTGACGATGCCAGCAAAGAAACTGAAATAGCTGAAAAGTGCAAAAACAATAAACTATTAGAATAGAACTTAAGGTTATATCGAGCTATTTCAGCAATAAAACAATTAGACCCAATAGCCAATTTAGTAATACGCTTAAACTAACACGTTCGAGGAACCAAGGAGGAGAATTCGTTAAAACAACTACCATAGAAATATTTATAGAAAAGAAAACGGGAAGCCATGTCACAGTGACTGGAAACAGACTGAAGTTGAGATGCCAGGTCAGGATCAATAACATTACAGACTCTTCTCGAGATATATAGTTGGAGCACTAAACCAAATATGGCAACAATTTTAAGAATATATGGTGTATTTATAAATATGCAAGATGGATTCTGACGATAAAAATTGTCTAGCGTGACACATTAAACCAACCTTCTTAGCAGCAGACCTAGCATCTAATTTAATATAATCACTCTAGTTCGTGTCTGCAAAAACACGAGACCAAGAAAGACCAATGTTTTACTCTCCTGAAGGTTAGCATCAGCCATGATAATGGAGAGAAAAATGTTTGTCTATGATGATTAAAGGATAGGTTTCGTTTGAAGGTGTACAAATTTTCAAACCATGTCTTGACCCAGTTAACTGATTGAAGGTGTTTTTGTTCAAGAATAGCGGCCAGTTTGACTTTTTCGGACCTATCGGACTTACTATTAAGACAGGAGTAAATTGTATTGCTGTCGGCCTAAATAGTAAGAAACTGATGAAATCAGAATGGACGTTGATGAAGACCAGAAACACTGTATAGGTAAAGCCTAGGGGGACCCCTACAATAATGCAAAACGATCTAGAAGCTTGGCCGTTCAAAACAACTTTCATCACCCGATTTGCTAAGAACGATTGGATTAAGACAGGTATCTAAACAAAGATATCATGGCAAACTCTGTCAAACGCCTTCAAGATATCTAAAGCCATAGCTCAAAGCCTGACAAATTCAGTAATCAGTTAACACGTCGGTGGTAGACCAAGAGAAAAGAAAAGGCATTTTTTTTATCTGAAAGAAGGTCGTACGAAGTAATATACTTTTTTTTTATCTTTTTAATCATTTCGTTTCAATCAAAACAATAAAGCTACTACCACGCGAGATGTTACTGTGTGTTATGTAGAACCAATGTACCACCAATGTAGTAGCGCGCTTAAACTCATAAAGTCTAGGTACCAACCCAGAGTTTATTATGACCTCTAGTACTTTGCCAAAGGTAGGTGAAATCTCAAAGGTCGGTAAAATCGTTCGAGAGATCAGAAGGTTTACTAGATTTCTTAAAAATAAAGATGATTTACAACATGCCGGAAAGCAAGAGGCAGAAGGGAATATATTTTAGAGTTTGGAGGAAACAGGAGATAAATCAGTCGGGCATTTCCTTAGGACATTTGCAGGAACACCGTCAAATCCACAAGACTTTTAAGGATTTTTGGTGATTCTAATTCCAAATGACTTTTTTCTTCCCATCTTTCTCAAAACTTTTTCGTGGCTTAGATATTCTGTCCATTGTATTCTTAGTAATCATGTTTTAGAAACGCATCTATGTTGCTTCTTGTCTCCTCTTTATCTGTAAGGAAACTGTCCAACATTCATTTAAATATAAAAGAACTGATGTTATGTAGCAGTTCATTGTTTTTTATTTCTTTCCGGTCTTTAAATATTTTGCTTCGTATTCCAATGTTAATTTTTCTAAAAGAACACGTAATTAATTATACATTTCTAAAACTCCGGTATTTAGTATAGGTTTCTGCTTAGCTCACATTACAGTTCCAAGCAAAATGAAGGTCATGAATGGGTTAAATATGCAATGGTGACCGAAAATAAAGAATAAACTTCTAGCGATAATTTTTTAACTTGTTTCGCTTATTCTTGAGAGATTACTTCACAAAGACAGCATCATTACCAATTTTTCCACAGTAACTTTCACCAGTTCGTGTTACTGAAATGCCGTTCATCGCCAATCACCACTGTTGTGATATTTTTTATTATTATTTATCCTAAATCACTGGTCGTTATTCTATCACCGTTAAATAACTACCTGAGAATTGTGATGAAAAAAAAAAGCATCAGAAATAAAATAAATTCTAGTTGTGACAATTTCATTTCCGGAATGTCAATATGAAAGCAAAGCTTACTTACTTGGTTGCTATTGTCTGCTATCATCTATAGTACACCTGTCTTCTGAAGTTATCCACTTCATGAGAAGATGGTACCATTGTTGGAAACATTCTTGTAACTCGTTTTCTGGAATGTCTTTCAGTAATCACATTACATTTTACAGTATGTCTTTCAGTAATCCCTTTTACAGTGAAACCGATGAAATGTAACCGTAATTTCTACTCCAACAGCTTCTTTTCTCGCACTTCTCGCCTGTGGAATTCCCTTCCGCATGCTTGCTTCCCTGACGTCTACAACCTCCAGGAGTTTAAATGTAAGGTCAATAGACACCTAACACACTAACTCGCACCCATTCTCTCAAACACTCTTCTTATGTACCTCCTTACTCGTCTATCACCCTCCTTCTGACATTTCCTATACCCAATCGCTCTATGTTATCCCCTGCGCTATAGTGGCAGTGGAATTTCTTGCTTGGGGTGATATGATTAAAAAAAAACATTGTTAAATGAAAGAGATTTCAGCAAGTCTTTGTCTTTTTGGGGTACCTTTCAATTTTGGTAATATTTTTAAAAAAACGCGAGGTAATCAATTCTGGTGAATTATGAGAATGGTCCATTTTTGTAATTGATTCCTGAGCCAGGAACTCGCAAAAGTCTAACACATTGTTTGTCCAACTCCTAAATCCTCTGCCACACCCTTCCCATATTCAAATTAAGTTCTGGTTTCACTTGCACGTTTAATCTTCGATCTGACTTCACAAAGGTTTACATGTGTCCTTTGCGCTTTGGTTTGCCAATCTATTATGTCATCGTATTCATTTCACCCTTTCTTGAACCGCTTGTTCCATGTAAAAGCAAAAGATTTATTTCTAACATATTTCCCATAGCCCATTTTAATATAGTTAACCTTTCGTTAGCACTTTTTCAAACTACACAAACCCAGGTTTTTATACATTATTGTTGCTAATATTATGTTATGATGACGTACAATTTTTCCTACTGCTCGGCAACGAAAGATTGATATTGTCTGCATCACAATAGATTAAAAGTTGGAATATGTCTAGACTTGTTCGAATACAGATGTTTGTCTGAATCATTATTCGGGAGATATGCTGGGCATTCCAGGAATTTAACTGTCTCACTAGTCAAAAATTAATCATAAATGGAAATGCTTCATTAAAGAATGCCATATTCAATAATATACTACAAAGTGTTGTGTGGTTGAAGTATGTACATGTTAGGTACTTTATAAGTGGTTTTGACGTATTCAGCTGTATTTTTCCTCTATTGTAATCTTCGACGTATTCAATTGTCGCATTTCGAGTTGACTAACTGATTTTTCTTATGGTCGTCTGACTTTCTGGCTGCCATGTCCCATCATTTGACTGGTGAAATTGATAAATGTAACCGTAAGTTCTACTCTAATAGTTTCTTCTTCTTGTTTTGTCGTCAACTCCGATCTTCAAAAGTTGAAGTGCAACGTCAGTCGTTATCTTTTGCCTCCTTGAATCCCATTCTAAAAAAAAAATACAAAAAAAAACAAAAAAAAAAACAGGCAACTCAAGAAAGGTCAACGCTGATTGACTAATCTGGTTCACCCGTAGCAGTACATGATAGGGCATACCATAGTAGTGCATCACCCAGTAAGAATCGAATTTCTTGCACGAATCAATTTTGAGTGTACTAACCAACGCACCACAGTTGAGGCCCAATCTGAGAAGGAATGCGTGCGCATCGTGTTGTTGTTCATGATCTTGGTCCAGGGGCGTAGATGTCTTAGTTAAACTTGACAAGTAAGCGACTTTCCAGACGGTGTCCCTTTAAATTAATTACTTCTGTCTTGTCAGTCAGATTTATCATCTTTCCTGGGAAAGAACAGGCGGTAAACGTATTAAAACTGAATACCGCATCCTCAAAAGACAATAAAAACTTATCCAATGCACCAACGCATACAACACCCCGACCTGGGTTTCCACCCAACCTTGGGGTGTAAAGACGAGAGTAGGAAGAACGGACACTTACACTGGGAATTACATATATCGTGACATGGGTACACATAAACAACGCTAATCTTGAAATGAATGAATAAATAAAATTTCAAATGTATTTCCTTAAACGACATAAATAAACTTATCTTGTGGACGGTTTCTTTATAAATCTGATCTGAATGTACGACTGCTTGCACGCAAACTGGAAAAATGTAATGGAAATAATTCGTCGGTTGTTCTTGATAAAACAGTGGAGCACTGGATAGCGGTTTGGATTTAGGAATCGGAGAGCCGAGATCGAATTTCAGTCGAGTTCGTTATATTCACTTATGTGCTAATACTCTTCGAAAGGGTATCAGTCTCTTTCTATCTATCTCTCCTCCAAACTATGGGTAAATAGTAAGACTGGATCTTATATCTTTGAAGGAGAAGGTCTGGAAGAAAAACAACACTTAATTTGAAACCTCTAACTATTGGTTAAATAGATTCACTAATACACAATTAGCTAAGCGTGCTGAGTATGGCTACACCCTTATAAATATGGTCAGTCAAGAAGGACGTTTTTCCAAAGGGAGAAGGATCTGAATATGGATCTTTGATAAAAAACATGTTTGAATGGGTTCTTGCTGCGAAAGTCTACGCTATTTAAATATCGATCAGATCTGAACAGAAAGTGCCAACGAATTTATTATTTTATTTATTTATTTGTTGTTTGAGAATGAGGAGGAGGAGGTCACTATTGATAAGTAATTGAATAAACAAGTCGAAAATATTCCATCTATCGCGTTTTTTATCTTGAAATCTGAGAACCAAACTCTTTGTGTAGAATTTTTCCCACTTTGTTATTCAATTACCCAACATTGCTTTGATATATAGAAAATTTATATGTCATATTCTACTATAAAGTGAATCTGTTTACTAAACGGGTTGAATTTTATCTAAGGAACGCGTTGTTAACAATACGAATTATAAGGCGTGTGCACAAGATTCCAGCGGAAACAAAAAGTTTTCAAAAAACTGCAGTCACTTTTGCACCGCCGTAAGTTTGCCTCCCTGTATATTTTCATAAATATTTCTATAATAATTGTTCGAAGGAGATCTTCGCTATGGTACTTAGACTTTGTAAATTTAAGCGCAGTACTAGACTGACACTGAGATCTCATCAATTTACATATAAACTGACTAGATGTAACCGTAAGTTCTGTGCTAAGAGTTTCTTCTATCGTACTTCTCGTATGTGGAGCTCCCTTTCGGTTCCATGCTTTCCAACTAACATTAATATTCAAAAATTTAAATGCAGTGTCAGTCGCTATCTACTCTCCTTTTGATTACTCTTTCCTCTTCCGATAATTATTAATGTTTCTGCTCCTTATTCTTTCACACCTTGTAACCCCTTGTAACTTAGTGGCTTTCTTGCCTTGCATGGAATGATACCGATTTAAAAAATGTAAATTCAATTTCCATTTTTTTTAAAGATAACTGGGAACATTTGCACACAATATATATGGTTTTTGCGCAAACATTCCCAGTTATCTTAAAAAACAAAACAAATGATATGATTTAAACATGACATCATTTTTATTTACTTATTCATTTTTTGAACACATTACGTTGAATATCACTGGATGCATTTTGAACTTATGAGCAGAACTATTGTCCTCATGATTGCTGTTGTTATCACAGCATTTTTGCTCTCTTCTGATAAAGACCGAAGGATATACGACCGAAATGTGATAACAACAACAAAGATGAGGACAATAGTTTACATGTAAATAACGCAAATAATGATAACTTCCCATCCCTAAATTTTAGACAGAATTGCATTTTAGTACATCTGAAAGACATTGTATTTAGTGGGATATAAGACTCCTACATTTTTCCCCTCAAAATGACTAAAAATATCTCTCGTGCAATGTTGTCATTTTGTTAGTGAGCATTTACTCAGACGCTATAGTACTTGTACGTAGCCAAACACTATAAAGGTGTAATATTAAATGCAAACAGTAAGGTGAAGTAATATGACATCAGATACAATATATAGTATCAAAGCGAGCCATACATACATACACCTTGTTGTCGAATATGACCATCGCACGATATCATTACAACACTCAGTTATGACTAACGATAACAAGCAATGTCTTTGCATGAAATTTGTGAAGTGGAGAATGACACTATTTACATTATTCGGACTATTCTCCTTATCTTTGTTATTTTTACGATGTTTCGACTGTTGTACGCACCTGCCTTCTTCAGGTACTAGGAATTTCGAACCGAACTCTTTATTATAGAGAGTACAACGACCGAAACGTCGTAAAAATGAAAACAAAGATTAGGACAATAGGCCGAATAATGTCAATAGTGTAAATACTACCTCATCTCAGAAGTATAGACAAATAGTGGAAAAAGACGTTTTCAATCCCACTCTCTAAGCAAGAACCACATGCACCCCCCACCAAAAATAAAAAAGAAAACCCAGTCAACACTATTGGAGGCTGTGCCACAGTTCCACCTTCTAGTCGGAGACCTTATCGAAGGATGAAGCGTCTAACACTCTCAATGAGCTTACTGCACACATAGACACCAACAAAGATTAATTTTTACATTATCTTACTTGTGCCTGATGACCGTTGATCCCTTCAAAAGGATTCATCGAACCTCTGACAGGTCTTGCATTTTTTTTAATCCTGTTTGATGTTGAGCCATCATGTTCAACAGAAAGCCTGGTGAGAGAATCAGTTTTGTCACAGAAAACACCAAACACCGGCGATGATAAGTCACAAAAAAACATTGGCTATCAAGCAACCAGTCTAGAGATTGTATCTCCAACAGATTAAACAATATTTATGTTGGTCACACTACAAACTCGCTCTCACGATGCTTGATACTGCATTTAAACGACAATTCCAACACCTAAAACAACATACCAGGCCACACACACAATTCCGTGAAATGCTCGTCGAAAACACAACCATACTTAAACATGAAAACAATAAACAAAAACTAAAAATACTCGAAGCCATATACATAACCTAACCTGAACAAAATTAAGTACGAAATCTCCACACACATTCTCAAATGCCTATAATAGACAACAGAAGCGATTGGTTATCCCAATGGCTTTCCATACTTAATACTTCTCGCCCCCACTCTCGTATGGTCATGTGAGACGCCACAAGCTGTAGTGCAATTTTTACTTCCAGCATACACGCACGTGCTCGCCAATCCTCTACACAACCAAAATAGACGACTACTACTATCGTCCGTCTGCGAACTGCCCGTTATAACCAACACTATTTTCATCTTTGATAATGGCTGATGTAAGACGAAAGCTCAGAAAGGATTATATAAAAACATGTATCAAAACTGTGATTTTCTTTCCTCTTTCAACGATAATGCTATTAAGCTTATCAGACGATACGAAAAAAAAATTTACATAAAATGAATCGGTAAAACTTGTCTATATTTTTTAATGAAACATGCATGAATATATATATATATATACATATATATATATATATATATACACGACAGGGAACGAGTGACACATTTTCTCAAGTAAGACTTTTGATATTTAGACTGATAAACATTAATTTTACAGTTTGAAGAATATGAATATCTAATCAAACACGTGTAACGTCATTATATATTAATAAAAATAAAAAATTATATCGTATTAAAAATCTTTGATATATATATATATATATATATATATTGGTAGTCATAAGTTATCTCCCTCTAACACTCTAAGTTCACCACTGCTGTAGCCTGGTACTGAAATCACTATTCTTTGAGTCAAGTCACTGGAACTAACAAACGTCTATATTCACTGTGTCATGTGTCCTTAGGGCAACAAAGATAAAGACAATAGTCCGAATAATGTAAATAGTGTAAACCCTAACCTCATCTCAGAAATATAGACAAAAACTATAAAACTTTTGCGTTCATCTGATAACTTCTTTTATTTGTTAATATTTGTTTTAAATTGTTCTGTTTCTTTTTCTTTTCTTTTTTATAATATTATGTTTCTCCATGTCTTAGACTAACATGGCTCTTCTCCAGTTCTTTTCTTCCAGATCTGGAAATTTTCATGATTTTCTAGGAAAATCTAATGCTTTCCCATTGACATCTTTTTTTTTTTTTTTCATTTATATCTACCCTTCTTCTGTGCTGGCTGCCACCTAAGGCTGAGAGTTCAGTCTACTCTGCTATTAAACCCGTAGTTTTGGTATAGAAGAAACAGTCTCATGCTTTTTCCAACGCTATTAGAATGAAGAGAACGCAACCGACAAGAGCGAAACTCTAACCCGGTTAACCGTAGCGCAGTACATCCATTCTTCTGAATAGTAGTTTAGGCTATTCATTCTGGGGTCAGAAAGAGACTTTGAAATATCTGCCCTGTCTCAAAGCCCTTTTTTATATAATTAAGTGTTTTTACAGACGCAACAATATTTACGATTTCTTTGAGAAAAAAAGTTGAAACTTCAACGTCAGAAAATACAACTTGTCTATTCGTATCCTACTGTCCATGCATAGGGATATCGTCTAGTTTTATTAATATTACTGTTCAGTTATCACTAAATCCAGATACACACTGTCCTACCCAGGGATTGAACACAAAACCATTATGTCACTAATTCATAAAAAACAACGTTTTAATTCACTAGGCCATTGTCCCGTACAACGCATCATCAACATTGAACAGCGCAAAATAAATGGTTAAGTTCAGAATCAGCTGTAGGTTCTGACTGGCCAGAAGATTTTCTCGCAGTAGGTTGCCAGTACTTTCTGCTGTAGACAGGTTGCCAACCAAGGCTATAGAACCTAATCTGTTCTGTTATTTAGCACATAGCTGAAGGGAGAAAAGATGGATTCAAGGGTATTTGTGTGTAAATGAAACGATTTCAACAGGAATTCGAGCTCGGCTATCTGATTTCTTGTTCCGAGCCGTCCGAATATAAATAGATGTGGAACAAGGCCGAAATATAGGGTACTCAGTGAGAATCGAACTCACTACTCAGTTGCAATATGTTCTAGCGAGACACACTTGCTCACCATTACACCACGTCGAGATGCCCATGTCCAAATACAAATAGTGTAAATAACCTTTTTTATTAGTCATATTTTAGGAAAAATAATACAATAAAGAAAACTACCCTCGGCAACAAAATGTATAATAATAAAAATATTTTATTTCAGAATTTCAAATGAAGAGAACAAATAAAACACAAAAGACATTCAAAAAGTTATTATAAAAGGGTAACTGAACCCATATCCTCCTGGCGTCCGTTTAAAGTGATGACTTCTTTTCCCCCCTTATTAAGGAGACATTCTACCTGAAGTTCGTATTTACTTGATTTCAGATGAAATATTACAAATCTTGCAACATATTTCAATGAAATTTTCACTTCTCAAAATTATGACTTATAATTACAGTTTAAATAATAGGGAAAAAAAGAATCTGTTTCTTTAAAGTATTGGTTCACTACCATATTTTATTTTAAATATCTTTATGTGGACACCATTATCATTCGATAAAAAATAAAACGTATTTTATTTTTTACTGATAGATAAATTATCTTAATAAAAATAAACTTGTAATTGACAACTAAATTCTATGAAAAATTTATGTACACTTGCATAGATATATAAGCCCTCAGAATGGATGGTTTTGCCAGAAATTGCTACTGTTGTTAAAATGTTTAATACTGTTAATCTTTATTTTTTATATAATCCTTATATAATTCATATATTACGGAGGGCTTGCAAAATCTAATATTTCAGGACAGATTTATGGCAAGAAAGACAAACAAAAACAACGCATAACATAATGAGCTTGAGTAAATGGATGGCGGAACAGAGTTTAAGAGAAATATCAAAAAGACAAAATTTACTAAGTACAAAGGACAGAAAATTGTGAAGCGCCATGGCCGCCTATGTACTGAGGGGGTACGACGCATAAAGAAGATGCTTAACAAGATTAGCTATTAAACTAGCTACCTCCACTTAATTGCCGAAAACAAAAACAGCATAGTATGAAGAAAAAAGGTTCAAAACTTAATAACAACGAACTTTTTCCTTCAAAATATTTGTTATTATTACGAGGAAAGATCAAATTATTTTTTAATTATTTTAAAAAAATGTTAATTCTTTCTAACACGTTCAAAATTTTAGTAAAAATTTTAGTTTTATTTTTGTTAGCGGGGAGCCAAATCCTTACGAGAGTTTACAATGGAAAATGTAATATTACATAACTCAATTTGTTTTTTGCTTTGTTTTTTTCAGTGACAAACACATTAATTTTTAAATTCTTGCAAAAATCAAATAATTGTCGGATTTTAATAAAACTTTCAGGACTTATTTACAAATGAATGAAATTATTTTTGAAAGGATTATCTTTTAAAATCCTTGTAAAAATATTTTTTCATTTTTACATCTGTTACTACCCCCTCTACGTAAATTCATTAAATTTCAAGAAATTAAATTCTGTAGGCAAAATTGGTTTTACTAGTTAAAGGCAGGACTCATTGGGAAATGTAAATCATCTATTTTTTCTTTCTTTTTTTTTACCATTTAGCCATCTTTTACCGAAAATCTGATTCGAATAATAAAAAAAATGCAATAAAACTCTGACGTTATTTAATTAGGTAAGCTTTCAATTGCTTTACTAAATAATATAAATTAAGAATATTATAGTCTGAAGAAAAAGTTTTCGATTAACAATTAAATTTGAAAATAATTGTTTTTTTATTATAATAACAATGTATTAAGTTTCAAAAATACTTTTAAAATATTTCAAAGATGGGTTGTTAAATTATGAAGTGAAGATTATTTTTAATAATCGAAAACTGAAAACTTTAATACAAATCACTTAGCCATTGTAGTTTTAAAATTATTTTTATTTTTTGTGTATTTGAAGTTTTTTTTTGTATGCTAATTTCTATGTGTACATTAAAAGGTCATGTGTTCCACTGTTTCTTCCCCTTACAGGAAGAAAATTGGTACAATTATATCACTTGTGATCGCCATACACTTTTCTTATCTCCCATCTGTCGAACTGTCATCACATTTCACATACGGGTAAAAGTCAGAAAGTTCAACTCTGTGTTTAAGAAATAGTTTTATTCTAAATTTCATGCTATAAATAAATAATACTCGTGTAAATCAGATTTATTTAACATTAAATTTTTCTAATTTTCTAAAAATACTGTATCACAGATATATATTTTATTTTTGCAAGATTTTTAAAACGGAGAATTTGTTTACAAATGTGTCGATCGCTCAAAAATGGCCGAAATGTTTTTTTTACAAATCTCAAAATTTTAGATTCCAATCAATATAATATATGTTTGAAGTACACCAGCGTATTTTGCGTTCTGGAAATAGTAAATTTCATCATTTCGCTTTCAATTAAAACTAAATTAAAAGTTTCAAGAAAAATTATTTATTTTTAAAAATTCAATTTAAAGTTAGTTACCAAAAATGAGTGGAGGTACATATATTACCCCGTCTCGAGACTCCGAAGATTTCAGAAAAGCAAACTTACCACTTAAATGCGAGTAATTCAAAATTAATTTAAATAAAAACTTCGATATTTTTCGTTCTGCTTTTTGTGGTTATCTGCATATTCATAAATAAATTAAAGGTATGTTTTATAAACTGTACATTGGCCGTGAATAAACTACTTCTAGCCATTAAACTTCGCCTAGCCTATCACGAATCCACTTAAACTACGAATAATAAGTCATTCTAGTCGCAAAACAAGCAATAGACTCTAATCACTCCCTGCTACAATGCAACACGACGTCAATATGAACGACCTAAAACTTCCCACCTTTTTTGCACTACCTCAACTTTTCTTTCTTAATACGAACGACTTCAGCTTTTCCCTCCAATTATGAGCGACCTCAGTAGTTACTGACACAGCCAAGAAGCGTTGTTTGATCGTCATTGTTGAAACACAATCTAACTGATTGGCTGAGTTTGACGATTTGGGCTGGTGTTTCTTTAAAAAATATTTACTCCCGATCAATTTGACATAGTTGTCTTTTATTGTGAATCGAATGAACTGTTTCGGCTGAACAACCAACCCGGCCCACCGGGAATACAACAAAAAGAGAAAAAAAAGTAGCAATAACGAAGTGGGTGTGGTTTTAGATAGGAGAGGAAGGTTTGCGTAAACAATAGCAGGCAAAATAATAGGGACTGGTTTCTTTTACAAAAAAAATCAGCCAATACACACAATTTTTTTTTTACAGCTTTGGCGTGATTTGTAGAAACAATTCCGTTATAGACCAGCCTATTACAAAAGATAAACGCATGGGCCGAAATGATTGATGTCACGATTGTGAATGTTCGGAGGGGCTAAGAAGCACCAAACACGGTATTATTGCTAAAAGTAGTATTAATTTTAGAAGGGATGTGTAAGCAGCATAATAGTTATTGGTGCAGAAGCTAAAATCAACGAGCCTTGTTCAAACACTAGTTTCGTATGCTACGTTCACTGTCGCACTAATGAGATATTGGTGAATCCATTTCTTCTCTCTCATGCTATGGGTTAAAGTATGATGGATTAGGTTATCTAGTCTTGGTGATAACTCATCTAAGAGAATGAATATTAAAAAATTCAAAACCGTGTAAAAGATAACAGGAAACTACTGTCTTTCCCAAGAAATCATGATAAATTATAGATAATAAAGAGGAAGTTGTGGAGAGCTATAATCGCCTCTTTGCTGAAGAAACATAGCATTAAAAATGTTTTAATATTAATTCCAGCAATGTTCGAGTAATTGGTATCTTTCTTTGTATAATTTCTGTTGTTGACCTTTCGACCGATTCATTCTTCACCCTCTGTATAAAAAAATACTTTCCGTCCTATAAGCGTTGTTTTGAGTATTTAAAAAAATGAAAAATAATGGAATCACTGATAGTAAAAAAAAAAAAATGGAAGAATCAATACTTAATAACATTAACTAAGAACACGATCATAATGCCCTGACCTTGTTTGTAAAATAAAACATTCTTCAACTGCAAATACATACATAAAAAGTAACATTCAGTTAAAAATGTAAAAATCGTCATTGGTAATGGTTAAAAGAATAGTCAAAAGCGCTCGGATATGCAGAACTTTTGGACAGTTTTTACATACTTTGCTTCTAGAAAAGAAAACACAAAAAAATTAAACAAATCCTTAACCTCAGTACCTTGTCAGTCGTTTTTAACGAAACGTGTGTGTGTGTTTGTGTGTTGAATTTCTGATGGTAATTAGCATACCAAAATATAACTATGAAAAACAGTTTAACCGGTTTACTATTCCGCTCTCATCAGAGCAAAAATCGACGACAAAGATATGCTCAGCAACTAAAAAATATCCAACCTTAGACTAATGTTATATACAAAAAAAAATATAACAATAAAGGCTAATTACTTTTTCCGCACATCAACCACTCTTACTTACAGAGAAATGGTTGTTAGATCTGCACCTTCTTGTAAATTTCGTGTCTCTTCAGAACATTGCCAATCATGGCTCTTCACAACTTCCTGTACTTTATGACTCTTAATAAATGTTATTTTAGTTATCTCTCCCAAGCCTTTCTCCACCACTCATTAACTCAATGTCGTCAGGTTGTTTATGTTTTGTCTTCTTCTGCCCTTCTTGCCGTTAATCCTCCCTGTGAATATCAAGCTTTCCAAACCCACTTTCCTCATCATGTGCCCTAGAATTTTCAGCTATCTCTTCCTGATGTTAAGTGCAAGTGTCCTTTTTGTTTCCACTCTCTCTCAAATTTCGTACTTGCTCACATGTTCGGACTATGGTATTCTCGGCGTCTTTCTGTAAAACCACATTTCTGTTGCTTCATCTGTGAGGTGATTGTTCAGCCTTCACTGTCATATAGGAAGACTAGATTCGCTAAAAAAAGAGTATACTATAATGAAAAAAGGTCCCAAACTTGATAAAAACAGTTTTATTATCAAAATTTTTACGTTATTATTAAGAAAGAAAAACCAAAGTACTTTTTATTATTTTATTACTGTTTTTATTCTTTCTAGCACATGCGAAATTTTAGTTAAAAATATTTTCTTCCGTCAACGTGTGGGCCAAAGTATGAAAAATTTAGCGTCTTTTGTGATAAAAAACATAGTTTTAGATTTTTTTGCAAAAATCAAATAATTATTGCAATTTAATGAGATTTTCAGACATTATTTACAAATGTATTAATTTTTTTTAATTTTTGGCAAATAGATATATATATATTTCATCTGTTACCCTACATACCTAATTTTATGAAATTTCGAGAAGTTAAAATTTCACTTACTTCATATTTGTATTATTTAAAAGAAGATTGGAGAATTTAAATCATCAATTTGTTTTTGTCAAACAGAAACACCATTTACTGAAAATCTGCTCTGAATCATCAATAAAAATGCAATAAACCATGACATTATTTAATTAGATTATTTAATTTTGATTGCTTTTATAAATAAGATATATTAAGGACACTACTGACTTAAGAAAAAAGCTTTTTAGGTGAATAATGAATTTTGCAAGAATAGTTTATTTTTTTTATTAGAATAATTTATTAAATCCTAAATCATTTTAAATTCTGTATTAATTTCACTTTTCTAGTTGATATTATTTAGTAAAAAATACATTTAGTAACGATAATTAGAAAAGCTTAGTATAAACTATGAAACATTTTTTAAAGAATTTTGAATTTTTTTTTTTTTTTTGCATCTTTATAAACGTGCCAATTTCTGGAGATAAGCTGTTCATACACGACATTATCAGAAAATAAGAGCGATAACCATAGTAAACTTAAAATAAGGATTTATATAAACTTTCAATAAAACGTTAGATTACGAAGAATATTTTCTTTAATTTTTAAGATTACTGAGTACTTAAAAATTATATATAAAAGGCATTCACATTCTATTCATTTAATTTTACGGTTAAATCTCCATAGAACAACATGAGGTAAGCATTAAGCTATTATATATGTCACCAATGTAAATAAGCAACTACTGGGTTAAAAAATGCATTCATAATTTAAATCAGCTAATATTCCTCTAATTAAATTTCAGCGAAGTATATTTTATTTTTGGAAGATTTTTTTTTTATAAAGAGAATTATACTGAAATAAACGCGGGCTAAAAATGGTACTAAAATATTTATTTAGTAAGAAGTAATAATAATCATTCCATTCAATTAAAAGACTTTCAAAATACAGCCAAGTATTTTACTTAGATTAAATTTGATATTTTCTATATTAACTCGAAATTAAATCTCAAATAAAAGCTTTAAGAAATATTTTTCTTTTCTTCTTCAATTCATTTTAAACCTTAGGTAGAACAGTCTGTGTGGAGGTACCTATGCCTGGTCGCAGATAGTCTATCCCTGCGGCAGAACCTGCCTTATTGCACCAAAATGGGTGGGTCGTTGAAATATTGATGTCAGCGTTACGTTGGTTGTGGGAACCGAGCAATTTTGGACTTAGCACGCACGTGGGTTCCCCACTTTAAACTATATCCCATCCCCGTTAGGGGATGAGTAGATGCCAAGTGTAGTATCTGTCTCTCCTCCTTTAAGATAGAAAGAGGCGTTCGATCCCGGGAATGCCAACCCTCCGACAACACTTTCCCTATTGTACTAAAGGAACTTGGGTGGTTTAATATCGACGCCAGCTTGACAGTGGTCTCGGGTACTGGGTAATTTTTCACCTTCACCTATATGTGTATGGGCACCCCACATAAAAATACCTTCTACCTTAGTTGTGAGTTCAGATAAATAACTCGTTTGTTGTACAAGGATCAAATTGTAGTACCTGCATTCTCTTCCACTTATGAGGAAGGCTGGTCCAACAGATTCCAACCCAACGATAGCACCATCTTAACTGTACTAATTAGGATGAGTTGGTATACCCAACGTCAGCGTGGTTGAGATCGCGGGCACTGTACAGTTTTAATCCTTTGTACACGTATAGATATTCCCACATGAATCCGACTTTTGACTGCCCGCCTGAGAAATCGGATAAATGAATACCAAAAATTCTTTATTTTTTACCATTGCCAGTCCTTATTGTTTCGTCTGTTAAAATCCATGGTTTCTGATAGACACTGTTTTGAAAAACAATCAAGCCTTCTTCAACTTGGAGATGATCTCTAGCTTGATATTGTCAGTTACTTCCTTTACAATTACAGAACAGATAAAAATCGCAATTTAGAATGCTAAATTTAAAGGCAGGATTAAATACTGCGTTAAAATTTAGGATTAAAAGTCTAAATTTTTTTTACCCATATAAATAAACTCTGATTATTTGAATAGATTGATTTACATTACTCAGCATTCATTGTACGCATGCTTCAAAAGAACTTGTCAAGCAACATATATTTTTCTTTCCGGAAGCTGTTTTTTTTTATTATCTTCAATGAAGTATAAATTATCACGACTTGTACATATTTATTTCCATGTTTACTTGTCTGCATTAAAGATGCGTTTTAAAGACAGTACCGTTAAGATAATCCGGAAAAATAAGGTTAAACATCATGTTGTTTTATACTTATAAATGATAGACATTCAGAAGATTTGTTTAGTGAGAAAGAAAAAATAAAACCATTTTCTTCGGAAATACGACACAGTGACGAAGAATAAGGAAATACCACAAGAATTTTCAACTGTTCGTTTTATAATATTGAATTTGACCGGTAAGTTATTTTCTTTTCCTCTCACATGAAATTGTATAGGAAAATCTATATCACAATGTATTCTTAATGAAAACTTTTTTTCCAGTATATATCTGAAAAAAACTTAATGTATTTTCTCTTTCTTTTTTCGAACTCTTTTTAGACCAATGTTTCTCCTCGTGGTCTTCAAAACATTTTATGCCCACCTAAGTGGAAATAATAATTCCATGTAACAGAAAAATATATTTTTCTTACAAAAGTAAAATGTAATAGAAACTATGAATCCAAATTAAGGATTACACATCCACTGGTGTCTCCAAATTCATTTAAAATTTTCTCGGCTCACTTTTAGGTCTAAAGAACCACGTTGAGAATCACTGGTTTAGATGATCGTTAGATTGAAATCTTACTGAACTGAATAGAAAATCATAAATATATACCCAATCAGTTTGTATGTAATATGTTAAAATATTTAAGTATGTAACAATTCTTTTAAATCGCTCTAAAACTACCTAGCTGATGAATCTATTTGTTTAAAACATAAAGAGTAGAAATTTATCTAATTTTTCTTTAAATAGTAAAAGTATATCTAATAGCATGCGATCTTCCACTTACGTTTAGACGTTTTCATTTCGAAAGAAATTAAATCTCTATTTGTTGAGCAATGTGTTCAAGTAATATTTTTTTTTTAAAATTAGATCTCAAATATGGCGGGCTTTATTTTCTTCCCTGTGGGGGTTTTCTTTATTTAAAGTAAAAAGTCTAGGTTTATGTGTACGAAACAGTAAAAATTAAAAATGTTACAAGTATGCTACAGTATTGAAAGCTAAATAATTTTCACTAAAATCTAATGTATATTTGTTTTACACAAAATAAATTTCAAACTGAACCGCTGATATCATACCTATTTTGAGCACTTTATTTTATTTTATTTTTTCTAACTACCTCGAAAATTATAAAAGTAAATAGCCTGTATCTGTTTCTAAATCTTGTTTTAAAATGGTTGTTGAGTTCGAAAGTACTGAAGAAAATTTCCGGAAGAAACATTCATTTTACTCAAGAATTATAGCAGTTGTCGTGTATGTATATATATATATATATATATATATATATATATATATAACTGAAAAATGAACTATTATTATACAAAATAGTAAATACATTTCTGAGGGATGGTGCTGAAAATCTTTCGATTCAACCGAGAAGAATTTTCTAAATTCGATTTGATTTACTGCATATACTCTAGCATAATGCGAGTTTTCATTACATAAAAATAAGCTGTCACACTATACATGGGTATTTTTTTTTTCTGGAGTTGAAATTCTTGAAAAAGTTCAGGGGTCGCACTATACACGAAATCGGCTTATGCTCGAATATATACGCTAGATTTTTTTGATTTTTTTTTTTTTTTTTTAATGTGAGTTATACCGATAAACTTTCCGTACTATTTCGCAATGATAAAAAAAGTAACCTATCAAAAGTGACTTTCAATAAGTTGTCAGCTGGGGTAAGAAATGGCTTGTTAATTATAATGCCCCTAAAAAACTTTTTTTTCCAGGAGAGGTATTCCTTGTACCCACTCAGATTATCGGTTTCCAGTGATATGATGTGTGACGATTATGATGAATCAATTGCTAGATCTGCTACTCGGAACGTTTGTTCACTGTCGTGCGAAACAATTTTTCTCACCAAAATCTATCTTAGACCTTTATAAGTGTACCATTCGTTCAGGCAGTGAATATTGCTGCCACCATCTGGTCTGCTGCTTTCTTTATGTATTTAAAGATTGACAACATTCGAAGAAGATTGGCTTCAGTCACTTTCTCACCATCTTAACGTAGCCTCCCTGTGCCTTTTCTGTGGTGAGCTTTGCTTTTTGGTACCCCGACTTTACGAAGTATTAGATAGGTCTCTTTACTTTAGAGTTGTAATTGTTAGATGTAACAATGTTTATTCTCTCGTTTGTGGAACTCTTTTCGGTTTCTTACTTTTTAGTTAACTCTGATCCCCAAATTTTAAATACAATGTCAGTCGTCTTTTCTCTACTTAATTCCTGTTAATTTACTTTCTTCTCTCCTTAGTAATTTTTTTTTCTCCGATTCTTTCACACTCAGTAATTCCTTTGTGTCTTAGTTGCTTTATTAACTTGCTTGTGTCAATTGATTTTAAAATACATAAAACTTTTAACGCGGAATAACTGTATTCTCAACGGAATAATTTCAAAATAATCTGTGACGATTTATACGTCAAATGAGACTTGATAAACTGCAAGTTTTTTGGCTTGCTGGAATTTCGAACCCTGCGAAACTCAAGTCAGTTCACTCCTACTTTTACATTTTTTTTTCCGCAAAGAATCTAATTATTAAGTGAACTTTGGTTTCCTGACAATTTGGCGAAAGGCTTCCTTAGTTTCAGGGGTAACTGCTGAAATAAATCTTAAGATTTAAGCCTATCTTGTATTTTACTGCCTTTAACCTAAATACCAAACGACATCTTGTGACCTAACGCTAATTAGAAACAGTGGACCATCATACTAGATTTGTACGACCATACAACTATAGTTTTACGAGGCTTAACCTAGTTTTACAAATCAAATATAAAAATAAGGGATCTATTGCTTTTGTTGGATAAAGGAAACGAAAGTACAGTAGTTTCATTTCACCTTTTTAATATGGTCGATGGGTGTCTAAATCAGTGACCAGAAAATATAATTCTCTCTGCTATAATAAAGACCGTTGTGTTAAATGTAGTGCTTAATTGTAATGGTATTTAGTGTTAAGGTTATTTTTCAGTGATTATTGTTGATAAAAATGTATTTTGGCAAGCAGGTCGTAAAGTGCTCAATATCATGGTGTAGATGAAGCGTTGATAGTTACGAAGAGTTTCTCTTTAACAGATCAGATTCATGTCGACTTTGAAGTTTCGTGAGAACACAGTTATGATGCTCCGACTAGTCAGGATTATTTGTATTTCCTTCCTTTCAAGCTGAGAGAGCGCGGCAACGGAGTTCATTCTCTTTACTACCATTTATTAAATGTCTTGCCGCGAATTCGCTCTTTAACAGTGCCTTTTTTTTCCAATAATTATGTCGTCGAGTAGTTATATATCCCTTCTCACGCTCAAGGGGTTTGGATTCTAACGCTTTTCTTGTGCAAAAGAAACTAATTTCAAAATTCTTGCAAAAATCAGCATTGTCAGATTTTAAGGGAACTTTTAGGATTTATTCACAAATTAAAATTTAAGTTAGTCAGTCAGTTAAGTGCCATGCGCGATACACGCTTGGGCGATCATGTCTCGAAAGAGACATGACTGACTGGGCAGATTATCCCGCAGTTGGTTGCCATTGCTTTCTGCGGTAGACTGGTTGCCGACCAAGGCTATAAAACCCAATTTGTCCTATTATTTAACCCGTAACTGGAGGAAAGAGACGGATTAATACCTTTCCCAAGGGTATTTGCGCGTAAGTGAATGCAAGGAATTCAACTGGAATTCGAACTCGGTTTCCCGATTTCTCGTTCCGAGCCGATATTCACTGCGCCACAACGCACATATTCTTCTTAAATAATTTTTTAATTTCTATTTATATATGTTCACCACCACTTATTTAATTTTATATATATATATATATATATATATATATATATATATATATATATTATCCTTTGTGCTTAATGTTTATATTAGTTATGAGAGGATAATTTAAAACAGTTTTTTAAAAAATCTACTCTGTATCGTAAAATATAATTACTTTTATGTATAAAATATATTAAATATTTTTCTACGGATAATAAATTTTTACAGCAGTTTCATGACAATTGGAAAAATTTACAAACATTCCAATCTTAAAATGCTGTATTTGTAGCGTTCAAATGATATTAATAAATTGAGACTGTATTCACGACAATTCAATGATCCTCAGTTTTAAAAAACAAATTCGAATTAATTTTATGCGTATTTACAAACGTGTCGATTTTTGTCTACACGGATGTCCAAATGCGTCATTATTAGAAAATAAGAGCGGTAACTATAGTAAAGTTACGATATATGAGTAATTTCTTCAACAAGCGCCTATGTAAGTTAGACTATAAAACCAAAGTAACTCAAATTCAGTAAAATGCTAGATTTTCTCAGAATATTAAATTTATTTTTCATGATTACTGGTTGGTTGAAGAAAATAAGTGTTCACGTTATATTCATGTAATGGTTACAGTTATGTAACCTTTGAGAAAAAAATCCCGAACATAAGTTTATGAAGTCGTCATTCACCCAGTGTTAAATATTTTCTACATTAAACTCTAAATCAATTCAGAAAAGTATATCTAAACTTATTTATAAATGGAACTCTGTGTGTGTGTGTGTGTGTGTGTCCGTCCGTTACCTATAGACTCCGAAACTGCTGAACCGATTTTCTTGAAAATTTACAGAGTTGTACTATAAGCGTCTGCGGGTGTTCTTAGCTAGGTTTTGTGTCGAGGTACCCCCGATAAATATCGATAATCGAAAAAATCGGGGTATAGAAGGAGTGGTCCGATTTTAATCAAATTTAATACACTCATAGACAAAGACATAAGAAACGATATTCAGAAATTTCAAGGTTGCAGTTCTATCTTTGGATGACTTATTTGACTCCGATATTGCAAATCGATACCCCGATATCCTACCGGGTCTGATTAAAATCAGTCGTTCAGCACTTTTATTTTAGTTTTGGCTCTAAGTAGGTATAATTGTAGTTCTTAATCTCAGCCATTATACCATTTACTCAGAGGACTTATTTAGCCTTCAAAATTCAGTTTACAACGAAAAAAACTGATTTGATATCGATACCAGGAAATCAAAATTTGACTTACATCCATTCATTTTTCTTTTAGTCTACAGTTTCGCTTTAACTGGAAACAACTATTGCTTTTTAGTCTTTCGTGCCAACGTCCAAAGAATCTGAGCTCCAAGACCATGGATTAGTTTTAAAGTTTTCATTACACCCGAGCAACGCCGGGCTATACTGCTAGTTTTTGAAAAAAGAGATAATTATGCTGTCGACATATTTTTCCCCGTATGTACGATTTTAGCGCTTTTACTGATAATTAATTTCAATCAATTTATACTCAGTTTGAAATACAGCAATGTATTTTGCTTATTACAAATATTTAATTTATTTGCTTGAAATTATCACTAAAATAAAAGCTTTTTTTTTTTTTCATTTTTTAAAAATGCATTTTAAACCTTTCCTGAGGCTTACGGACTATCACGTTGAATACACCGGTTCTCGCTCGATCACCGAAGTTAAGCAACGTTGAGCCTGGTCAATACTTAGATGGGTGACCGCTTGGGAATACCAGGTGCTGTAAGACTTTAGTGACGTGTGTGCGTTGTGGTATAGTGGATATCGGCTAGGAAAGAGAAATCGGTGAGCCGAGTTCAAATTCCAGTTGAATACCCTCAGTTTACTTAAGCACTGGTACTCTTGGGAAAAGTATTAATCTGTCCCTTCCCTCCAGTTATGGGTTAAATAACAAGGGTAGGACTTGGGGACCCTGTCGTTAAAAACAAATCGCAATGAATCTTCATACTCGAAAAAAAAAACGTTGTAAAAATAAAATAACCTTAACCAAAAACTATTGGTTATGACTTTAAATGATCCCATATGGATTGATAGGTCGTTAAACCTCCAAATAAACCTTTCCTATCACTTTTTTTGGAGTTATATATACATACACGTAATGATTTCTAAACTGATAGCTCAAAATTATTACAGCAAAATGCTAGTAAAATATAGCTAGGATTCTTTTTGACGTAAATCTTAGTAAACCCAGGATTCGATTTTTTTTTTTTTTATTCAATTAAAAAGTACTTTACCGTTTCCCTTTTAAGTCAGTGGCCATATGTGATACACGCTTCTATTTAGAGATACGACTGACTAGGCAAAATATTTTCTTACAATAGGTTGCCATGACTTTCTGTGTTAGACTCGTTGCCAACCCATAGCTGGAGGAAAAAAGATGGATTAATACCTTCCCCAAGAGTATTTGTGCGTAACTGAATGAAAATAATTCAGTTGGAATTCGAACTCGGCTCTGTCTTTTACATATCCGAATTTCCAGTATCACTAATCTTGTGCTTTAAAACATTATTAAAAGAAAACTCATGCATTTTTCTGATATTTGATGAGGGATAACTGAACCCGCATAATACAAAATCGTAAATGATTGGGGGATTCTGTTAGATATCACTTTAAACATTTTTAATGGATGTACATATTTGAGTATATTTATTTTCTTATTTTCCTCTCCTGGTTTGAATATTAGGGAAATCTTATTAAAGAAAAGTATGCACTCTCCGGCAGAATTCGGACCTACATCCGCCTGGACAAAGAAACTGTCGTTACATCCGACGGGCCTTAACTGACTCGGCCACGAAGAAGCTTTGCCGACCAAGAAAAGTCTGAACATTGTCTTCAAGCAAGATCCTACTCGTTATAGATTCTGGAAATTTTATCTGATCATTTTTGTATTCAAACGTAAACTAATTTTTAAAGAACTGAATTTTTTTATTTCCTAATCCGACAGATTTTTTTATCACATTACTTGTTATTTTAAGGCCTACTCGTATTTGAGTAAACACTCAATTCATTTACAAAACAGAATATTTATTTTTGTCTAGCTGCCTGACTATTCGGGACGCACGTTTAAATCCTTCCAGCGATTTACTTCCTGTAATGAAAGTAATACGCGTAGAAATACAATAGCGTATTACTTTCATTGCAGGATGTAAATAGGCGGAAGTTTCAGTAAAGGAAGAAAATCGACCGAAAATAGATCGAAATTTGTTGTCCTACGCATAAAGTCATTCAGCAGTTAATTATATGACTGTATTAGAGTTACGGGAGACAAAATGTAGTTCGATTTTTTTTATAGACGTTCAGATCAAAAAGGTAGGTTTCTTCAATAACTAATTGTTGATTTGAGTTCAGCATATACGTTTGCACAGAAATAATGCTATTTGGATAATTTTGAAGGGAGAAAGGCCTTCGGGACCTAAAACGAAACTTTACCTGTTTTTCTTTTAAGATTTATAGAATATTCAAGCTCCTAGACAAAAATACTAACAAATAAACGGAACGTCTACTCAAATATGAATACCCGCATTAAATAACGTTTAAGGTGAAAAAAATGTCGGATTAAGAAATAAAAATCAGTTACTACTTTAGAAGATATATATATTTCCGTTAAAGATAAAAAGTAGATCAAATTGGAAACGTTCAGCAATTTAACATGTTTACTTTTATTAAAGCTTTGTCAGAGATTAAGAAAAAAAAACAGTATTTACGTATTTTCAATTTTGTTTGGATCGATTCTCATTGGTCAGTCACATCATATTAAAACCTTAAAGAATTCTATATGTACGAAAGCTTGTAACGAATTAATTTTTTTACAAACTTACCGAGAGAATTATGTACGATTTAATGGACATGATTAACTAATGAGAATTGATTAAACTAAAATTTGAAAATGCCAAAATTCAACCTTTTTGTTTTCTCTCTCAATCTCTGACGAAGCTTTATATATAAAACTAAAAGTGAATATTTCTAACGAAACAATTTTTGTGGGAAGTATTGCGTTGTGGTGCATTGGATATCGGGGAGCCGAGTTCGAATTCCAACTGAATTCATTGCATTCACTTACGAGCAAATACCCTTGGGAAAGGTATTAATCCGTTTCTTTCTTCCAGTTATGGGTTAAATAATAGGACAGATTGGGTTCTATAGCCTTGGTCGGCAACCAGTCTACCGCAGAAAGCAATGGCAACCTACTGCGGGATAATCTTCTGCCCAGTCAGTCATGTCTCTTTCGAGACATGATTGCCCAAGCGTGTATCATGTATGGCACTTAACTGACTGATTCGATAAGCGAAGACATATTCAGGAACACCTAAAACTTATTTTCAGCTCCACGCTGCTGTTGCTGTAGAAATTTTCTCCAGCCCACAAAGTGGGAATCTCAAGAAACCCGCAGAAAATGGGGGAGAACGCTTGTAAATTTCTCTACAGATTTCCGCGCAATGACGTTATCCTGGCAATATCTTATACGCGATACCTAAGATCAAGACGCGCAGATTTTAAATGCGGTAACCCCCATTGACCCTTGCACGATTCTAGATTAATCCTAATAAATAAAGTCTGTTATATGATTACTGCTACAAACTCGTCCTTAAATTTCAGAATTCGTCTGCATAAATTATTATAATAATACAAGACAGCTTCTTCTGATAATGCAGTAATGAGTAAAAAAGAAATAGACGTTTTAGGAAGTCATCATATTAAGTTATTAAACAATGGCTAGTTAAGTCAATTCCTCCTAATTTAAGAACACGTAGTTCCAAAAGATTATAACGTCGCGTTCAAAAATAACTTCATGGTCATGTGACATCGAATCAACAGAGTAGAAATAACCATTTCTCCTCTTCAATATGGCTGCTCTTTTCAGAATATGTCCGTCTGCTCAGGCCAATTTGTGTTTAATCAAAGCAAACCTGTGGTTTCTAATGCTGAGCGGACTTTGGTTAGTTTTTAAGTATGTGCTTCACAATGGCTGCATGCGGTTTTGAATCAGAGCTGTCCTTCTAGACTGCTTGCCAACCACAGCTACAGAGCCTAGTCTCCCCTACTATTTCACATAACTTTAAGAGGAGAAAGATAGCATAATACCTATTACAAGGGTATTTGTGCTAAGATGAATACAGCGACATCCACCGGAATTCGAACTCCTTGTTCCATTCAGATGTCAAATGCATTCAAAAATTAAAAATATCTGATGCATTATATTTCAATCGCATGAATTCTTGCTATAAATGAACTCAACCGAAAACTTGGACAGACAGACTTAAACGGTTAGCAATTCCTTAATAATTTCAATCCTGATATACGGTAATTAATCCGTCGCAGAAAATTATTTTAAAATGGAATAGGCACAATACCTGTTGAACTTGAAAAATATTTCAACGAGTATTTCTTGCCCATATATATATATATATATATATATATATATATATATATATAAGGATTAATTCAATGATGTTGAATGACCATTTCGATGTGACATCGAAATGGTCATTCAACATCATTGAATTAATCCTTTATTAATTTATATTTGCTCTGTAATATTTTATTACATGGAGCTCTCTTCCTGTATCATTTTTTAATATTAAAATAAAATTTTTAATATTAATTAGGATCAGGTTTTTGGAATTTACCTTCCTGCTTTTTTCACTTGGATTAAAGTATCTGATTTTATATATATATATATATATATATATATATATATATATATATATATATAAAAAGAAAAGTAAAAACCATTGATGGAACAAACGGATAATTTCCCAAAACCTAAAACTCTTATCAAGATACAGATTCGGATAAAAGCAATACTGAAAGGAAATTTGCATGAAGACAAATGTATTTACTTAGTAAATTGCTCGGAGCCTAGATCGAGTAAAAAAGAAAAGCGCATACTAATGTTAAATCCTATGAAAGGATGGCTCTAATCGTAACTATATACGATATATTATGTGTGTACTTAAGCAGCAAGTATTCAAAAAGACTTAATTAAAAAGTACCGACAATATTTGCATGAGCTTTTTTTTTTTTTAGTCGAATAAGGTGCTGTGTATTGGGATCAAAATTGCTGAAAAATTATCTGGATTTTATGTTCGTTCTATTACTTGTTCTTAGTAACTTTGACCAAATTCTTTACAAAAATAAACGTGATGTAGGCTTATGGCCAATTCATATTAAGATACTGGTTCTTCTATGATCTCCGAAGTTAAGCAACGTCAAGTCTGATCATTACTTAGATGGGTGACCGCTTGGGAATACCATAATCTTGCATTTGCTTGTGCTTTTATTGATAATTGCTCGGAATTGGAAATCGAAGAGCCGAGTTCTAATCTGATTTGTTATATTCATTTACACGCAAATACCCTTGAGGGAAAAATAAGGCTATGAATCATCCTCTCCTCACACACAACTATGGGTTAAATAGTAAGACTTGTATCAATAATTTATCTTAAAAAACTTATTTTATTCTTAAAATAATTTCTGACTTTAAACAATCCGCAAAAGGTTGAAAACAGTAAAAATCTTTTCTATATTCTATTATTGTTTGGAAAGTTAAGTCTAAAATAATCTACATTTTCATATGTAATGGAAGTATTATTTTGAGATATATATCCTCCTATGGTGTATAATTTTAAAATTTAGGTTGTTTATTTTGTATAATAGCTTTCTTTGTTCTGGGTCTTTCCTTGCCTATATAACTCGGAATCCCTGTTGACGATTTAGCCTCCAAACAGACTTGCTAAATATAGTAAAACTCCCTATCTCGCAAATCACGTAGTTTATTTACCAATATCGTCACTAGCTATCTCATTACTATGGTCTTGTGCCAAACAAATCTCAGCTTAGTAAACACCAATATATTTATGATATCCCGCCTCTGGATATATACGCTCGTAAGTCTGTCACTGAGAAGACGCTATTATAACATTTTGGCGGGAAGGTGTTATATTTTGTCAGAAATGTGATGGCAAAGTAGAGATAAGAAACTGATTTCTAGCGGGCGCGGCTCCATGTAAAACTACACACACCTAAGTAATCAGAGGTAGGTGTGTCTTAATTATATGCATGTTTATAGAGTTAGTTCTAAAGGTAATGACCTTTTGTGTTTTAGATGACAGATGTGGACTTATTTTGTTATTTTTATGGTGAAAGAAACAGAGACGGGCAAAAATATAAGACAGAATGGGAAGCAACATGTGTAAAATGTGAGAATCCACTCCGACACGTTTTAGTGTATGCAACTGATGATTTCAAGGAGATTTGAGCCACTTAACGGTAAAAGATATGAAAACTATCAACGAACTGTGATCGAATTATAAGTCATAATACACAAAGTATTGTCATTTTGTTTTAAATTATTTGCAACTGAGCGTCTTAGTATTGATTTGGTACACGTATTTAGAATAATAAATTCAATTGATGAAATAGATTTCGAGAAATATTTGACCAAAAGCTTGTATAAGATGACACCCATTAAAAATTCAGCCACTGGTCTATCGTCAGAACATACGAAAACATTCTTTGTCACAGTAAGTAGTGAATGATTAGAACACTCTTTCGGCAGTTAATGCCAAAACTTTAAACATCTTCGAAAATGAGGATTTCAAAATAGGATTTCGATTATATCGACAAAAGAAAACTCTATTTGTATATCATATGCCTCTTCAAACGTTTTTCTAATTCGTTGTTTTGATTATTTTCGTTTTTTGGGTTTTTTTTTTTATTTATTTATTTTGCTTGTGTTTGTATCCTTTATGGTAAAGAATGTTCTTTTATCCGGTTAGTGCTGGTTCGTTTCATTTGCCAATCTTGTAAATTTTCCACTATTCAGCATACACAAAATTATAGTTTTATAGGCTTATTCTTTTGTGGAAAACACACTTTAAAGCGATTAATATAAACAAACTGGCGTAGTTTTTCATTATTTGATTTTGATACGTCTGAAATAATACCTGTTAGAAAAACGACACCACGTTTTCTATATCTATCTATCTATCTATCTATCTATCTATCTATCTCTGTCTGTCTGTCTGTCTCTCTCTCTCTCTCTCTCTATATATATATATATATATACAGTATTATTATTATTATTAGTAGTAGTAGTAGTAGTACCTTAAAATATATAAAAATTTTAACGATATCTTCTGTCACTTTATATTAAACCGGCATATATATATATATATATATATATATATATATATATAATGACATGGGGAGAGACAGAAACAGACAAAGTGAGAGACAGGGATAGACACACAGACAGGGAGAGAGAAAGAGAGACTTTAAGAAAGTTTGCTGTTTCCGCCTTGTATAACGTTGATTAATTTCATGTCGTGCTTTTATTTAATCACCATCAACCTCACCCGGTTTGCTCAACCGTGAAGCATAGCAAATCAAACTAATTCAGGGTACCTTGTTTATAAGCTGAACAATTGTTTTAGTTTATTTTTCGCCAATTTATTCTATTTAAAAGTGCAATATACTTAAAATACAGCTTAATGCTCGAATCGAACAAAGATGTCTTTTTAATACGAAATTTACCCAAATCAAAACACGAGAGCCACTCAAGTCAGTGTTACATTTGATGAATGAGATAGGAGTGTAAGAGAAAATCGTAGGGGATAGAGATTGATAAGATGGAAAGATTGTTCGACCCTTTGACAAGTTTTTCGTTAGTAGGGAAAGGTTGTAGAGTGGAAAAGAAATCCTCACCTACAAAATCGTGTAAACTATCAAAACTGTAAAGATTTAACAGCTCCAGCTCAGATATGGCATCACGACTTATTTCTGACAAAAAAAATGTCTTCCGATTCGCCAAGTCTACCACTGATGAGCTAACAGCCATCACTGGATATGTGTATCAGACTCTTGATAACAATGGCGAAGCTTGAGCTTTGGCTCTTCATATCTAGAAAGCGTTTGACAGGTTTTGGCATGCTGACCTTCTGTGAAAGCTCCAGGGCTATGGTATTCTGAACTACTGTTTGATTTAATTCAATCATTCTTATTAAATCGTGAAATTAAGGTTGTTTTGAACAGGTAGGCTCCCATATCCTTTAACACGAACACGGGTATCCCTCCAGACTCTCTCCTAGGTCTTACGCTATTTTTGATCTTCATTAATGTTCTTTCCATTGTTGTCAGTTCCCAAGAAGGCATTTATGCAGATGGCACTATTATTTACTCTCGTCTCAATAGGAAATCTGCCAAGGCCGACAAAGTAAACGTATCTTCTGCTCTTGAAACGGAATTCTCAATCAGTAGTTAATTTCGATAAGAAATGTCTTATAAATTTTAATGCCTCCAAAATAATTGCTCTCCTTTAACCCTCTAGGGCCATTCGTATCATATTTGATTACAGTATTTCCCTATAAGGAAATATTTGGTATTCATTGACTGAGCAGTCAGTACTGCTTTCATTTGAAATTTATAAAATATTTCTCAGGAAAATGTTTCTTTCAAGGCTTGTTTTCATACTGTATCAAATATGATACGAATGGCCCTAGAGGGTTAATGAACATAGAGAAACTTTCCTGTAAGCCATCAGCATGGTTGACGCAAATCTCTTTGAGGGCAGCACACTACGCTTCCTTAGCCTCATTTTTCAACCAACCTGAAGTGGAATGAATACAAGAAAATCTATAGCTGCATATATTGTTAGGAAGGTTAGGTCTCTGTGTCGGGCCAGAAAACCTTTTCTCGTCATGATCCATCTAGCTCATTTATAAATCTACCCTTCGTCCTTGCATTGAATACTGTTGCCACATCTGGCCGGGCGTTCCTGCTATTCACTTTGAGGTTCTCGGCAAAATCCAAAGTAGGATTCGCAATGCAATTGGTCCTGACTTGGCCTCTTGACATCACTTTCTAAATGACGTGACGTGTCTTCACTCTCTTTTCTACAAATATTTTCATGACAGCTTCACTGACAAGCTTTTTACCCTGGTGCCCCTACCAAGTGAATTTATACTATATTGACATATAGGTCCCACTCTTTTAGCGTTAAAATAGTTAAATGAAACGGCCACTTTTTCTTTTTTCGCACTTCTTGCCTGCGGAGTTAAGCAGTGGCATACACGCAATAACATTCATAATTCTATCCTTCTGTCCCCACTTAATTGGGTGAAAATAAGTAACAAATTGTTTTTAAATTTTTAATAAATTCATTCCCAACCATCGCCTGAAAAAATACAATTAATAGTACTGTAACACTATAGCTCTTGTGTAAAATATTTTAATAATAACTAGTTATTACAATAATAATATTGCTCTTCTTTGTATTGAGTACTTTTAAAAATTACATGCTACAAACTGTGGATCGTTACTGTATCTGTTCTTAATCTTACTAAGATATATACATAATCTATCACTTTAAACGTTATTTTAGTGGATACTCATATTTGAATACTCTCCGTTTATTTATTAAAATGCGTTCTCAGAAGAGGGCATATTTTTCTTAAGTTTCTTTAATAAAATTTTCTTTAATGAAAATTGTCGCATTAATAAATATAAATCTGATTACTTTTTGGAAAATTATATAAAATGCAATGATTTCCAGTATTTTTGGCGAATCCTTTCATATTTTCAAAACCATAGCATTATTATTAAATCAGTACTCGTTTTCTTTGCTTGCCTGAGATCTTTCTAAAGTTTATATTTTTTCATAAAATAAGAATTCGGGAAATATTTTGAATTTAATTTAATGTTTTGTGCAATACTCAATGATGGTCTGACCCATTGCTCAGTCAGTTAAGTGCCATACGTGATACACGCTTGGGCGATCATGTCTCGAAAGAGACATGACTGACTGGACAGAAGATTATCCCGCAGTAGGTTGCCGTATCGTTCTGCGGTAGATTGATTGCCAGCCAAGACTATAGAACCCAATCTGTCCTATTATTGAAGCCATAACTGGAGGAAAGAGACGGATTAATAACTTTCTCAAGGGTATTTGTGCGTAAGTGAATGCAAGGAATTCAATTGGAATCCGAACTCTGCTCCACGATTTGTCATTTCGTGTCGCTATCCACTGCACCACAAAGCACATCCTAAAATAGACGCTTACAGCACTTGATATTCCCAAGCGGTTACCCATCTAAGTACTGACCAGGCTTGATGTTGCTTAACTTAGGTGATCGGACGAGAACCGGTGTATTCAACGTGATATGGCTGTAATACAGTGTTTTTTTTTTTTTAATCTTGTTCATCAAAGTTATGTTCTTTGTTTTGAATAAAGTCGAGAGCAAGGATTTTAAAAGAAGTCAACTGTAATGAGTGGTTTCCCTTTACAAGTGACTTTGTACTGATAATCTGTTTAGATGACAAAAACGATTGCACAGTTCTAAGTGTACGACTGTTCCTTTTCAATCGTACCCATTTCAGTCATTTTCTGCATACAATTATTTCGAGGTTCAAATGTTTCTTCGCAAAAGCGACATTTACTCTATGCTTTTTGAAAATATAATTATCTTATGAACATTTAAACTACAAGAAATTAATTTCTCTTTTCAGATCTTCTTTGTTTAACAATGGCCATGATGGTTTCTGGTTTGTGCTCATAATTTTTTTTTTTTTTTTTTTTGTTGATTGAATCCAAGTCAGTGGTATTTCTTTTTCTTGAACTTATTTATTTTTTTTATATATTAGCCATGATTAAATTGATAAAAAATCCTGGTTTTAATCTAAAAGACATTTATTTTTAAGACAATTTACAATTCTGTTTTCATGTAGCGTCTTGTTTTCGTCTCCAGACAAGTGTCGCCATGTGTAACGCATGCTGGTTTCCTTGAAGTCGGTCCAGCTATCACAAAATTGGACACTGAAGACAATTTCCTCCTCCAACATCCTTGTCACCTTGTTTGAGTTTTATTGATGAGAAAGAAAATGAATTATCTAATTCTTATACAAACGTGGATTAGTTTCATATGCAAATAAAGAATAATGCACAAATGCTTTCGATTGCATCCTCTTTCATTCTTCTTTGGTTTTATCTTTCCAAAAATAATTTTAATTTAGCACAAATTTTTGTCTTTCCATCAATAATAGCCTTTCAAGAATTCTATTGATATCTAACCAGCAAATCTGTTTTTCTCTCCATTCTTTTTCTTACATTTTGTGTGTATATGTGTTCGTGAGAAAGATGTTTGCTATCCATAGCGTTCTATACTCAAGGCCAACTCATAGCCCAACTAAAAGTCAAAACTGGAGGCCTATTTCAAAATTCGCCGTTCTACTGGAAGCGATGATTTTTAGTTGTTTGCGGTAACTCATTACAACAGTCGGTTTACGGAATCCAAAAACAGATTAAGAGCATAATTAATTTTACCCAAGTAATTAATTTTCATATATTACTTTCTTTTGTCTTGTTACAATTAGTATGTAATTTGACAGCACTTCAGATACATCACTTCTCACCCCCGGCTAACAAGAGTTCACGAAATGTTATACGCATTTTCATCTTTTTGAAATAATTATCCACCATTAAATAATTTTAATGAAACAAAAACCATTGAAACTATTTTTTCTGGAATAAAACTATAAGCATGAAAGTAACTTTTAGAAAAGTACCTAGGAATATTCTTCCCTAAAATGCGTTGTTTCGCAGCAGGATTAATGTTTCGTACACCTCGTTTGCAATATTTAAAAATAACAGGTAAAATTTATTACAATTATAGCATCAACTTTACGTAAATGACATTTTTATTAATTTTGTAGTATAAAAATATTACAATTGCTCTGTTTTTTGTTTTTGTTTTTTTTTGTTTTGTTTTTTTTGTTTTTTTTTTTATTGCAAACTGAAACTTCAACATAGTCTTAAATACCTTTTACGAAGAAAAGGATAAATTACTCCTAAACTTTACTATATTATGAATAGCAATATCATGAAGAAAACTATTCAAACTACTTTGCAACACATAATAATTTTAAATAAATTTCGGAGACTCTTGGAAATATCTTTAAAAAAATAACTATTGGAAATTAAGCATGAAATATTAAAATTAACTTTCTTGAAATATTTATGCCATTTGTAAGAAAGACTAGAAAAATCAGATTAATAAGTTTTCTTTTAACTAAAGTAAAATTAAAATCCCGCATTATAAGAATTTTTTTTTTTTTTTTAATCATATCACCACTGGAGCGCAAGGGGCTACATAAGAGTGAAAAATTGGAAAAGAGAAACCACATCCTAAACAGGGAACAAGGGATGAGCCTCTTCACCTGTTCAATAGACGTGGGTGGAGTGTGAACCGGCTGATAGTTTAGTCTATCTACTCCAATTAAATGTGGAAAAATTTCAATATACTTTTTTCATTTGTTAGAAATAGAAATACTGATTACGAAAAACAAAGCCAATCAAATTCAATCGCTACTTTTATTCATCAGTTTCTTTTCTCGCACTTCCCGCCTGTGGAATCCCCTTCGGTATACTTTCCTGACAGCTACAATCTCCAAGAATTTAAATGCAATGTCAGTTGCCATCTCTTATCTCCTTGACTTGCATCCTTTCTTGACAACCCTTGTATCATGTTCTTCGACCTTTCCACTCTACTTGCATGCAGTTCTCATCTTTCCCTTACTCATTTTCTGACATTCGCTGTCACTTGTTCCTCTTTCTCATTACTCACCTCTTATGTAACCCTCTGCGCACCAGTGACAGTTCTGCCTTGCTTGGGCTGAAATAATTTTAAAATATATATATATAACAAACTAACACAAAGATGTGCGTTGTGGTGCAATGGATATTGGCTCGGAACGAGAAATCAGGGAGCCGAGTTCAAATTCCAGTCAAATTACTTGCATTCACTTACGCACAAATTCCCTTGGGAAAGGTATTAATCCGTCTCTTCTCTCCAGTTATGGGTTAAATAATAGGACAGATTGGGTTCTATAGCCTTGGTTGGCAACCAGTCTACCGCAGAAAGCAATGCAACCTACTGCGGGATAATCTTCTGTCCAGTCAGTCATGTCTCTTTCGGGACATGATCGCCCAAGCGTGTATCATGCATGGCACTTAACTGATTGACACAAAATTATTTTGAAATACTAAAGAATAAATTTATTCAATAAAATTGCGATTGACTTGAACCACGACTACCAGACGACTTGAATATCTCCTACAACTCCTTAAGTTAATAAATGCTATCATAATCCTTACCTTTAGTTCCTCTTTGGCTTTACAAGTAGTTTTGTTGGTCTCTCGTTCAACTGCGCCATACATAATAATCAAGGGAGTTAGAGCTAGAAGAGTCAAGTAGCCAGATGTAATCGATTATGTGCTCACAGAAATTCATGACTGGGTTCTCCTGCTTGTGAGGAGTGGTGCAGTTCTGTTCCCACCTACCCTCTTGACCCAGAGCAGTACTACCTTATGTCACGAGTTCTTTCCTTACCAGTAAATTTTCCGAGCTGCTGTACTTTTTGTAATCAGCATTAGATGCATCCAAATCTTTCCGATTCATCTGCACTGTTTTCAGATTGACACCAAAAACTATTAGTATAGAAGCTTCCGGCAGGAATGCCAAGCTGTATAGAATGCCGTTTCTGACGGAGTGAATTTCGTCATAATGTTCTTTTGATCACAGCCCAACTGACCCTACTATACTGTGAAGTCGACAAAATTAAAAACGCGCATGCGTGAATTTTTTTTTTTTAAATATATAAAATGGTGTCGACTTACTCCTCGCACTCTGTATATGAGAGAAAATTAATACAAGTAAAAAGTTTTGTCACTTAGCTTATTGATGTCACCTTCAGCATACCGACTCCAATTTTTTATAGACGGACCTCCGAGAATCAATCTGTCCAGACGATCAACAATTGAATAATATATATATGATGGCCCGCACCTCATAGTCGAATATGATCAACAATATCAAGCAATACTTACGCATAAAGTGAAGAAGACGTTGTACTGAGCTAATCCCACTCTATAAGTAATAAAAGCATGACAAAGACAAAAATCAGTCGATATCACTGGATATAGTTACCCCCCCTCATGGTATTTCATGTGAAATATTCATGTATATTTTTGTATCCATTATATATTGTAACAATTTTTATGTTCATTTAGGGTGTTTTTCGGTCCCCAGAATGCTTTGCGGTATTTTGGTACATGTCGGATTGAATGTTGATGGATAAGTTCTTGTGGTGATTGAGTAAAATTGTAACGTATGTTTGGGTCGTGAATCGGATTAGCTAGGTATAAGATAGCTAGTGTGGACCAACTTGAGCTTCCCCCCCCCTTCCCAATCGGACTTGTGCCACAAGTGATGTATTCATTACTAAATAAATATCACTGGATGTAGTCAAGTCACAAGTATTAGCTCAGTTTTTCTTCAAGTTTTCTACTGCAACGAAGTCTCAGGGGTCCAACATTCTTGGTGAGCTTACCGGGCACGTGGACTCCTACCCATGTATTGGTATATCACTCCCATGCCTGTGCTAGATGGCCGTTGATACACTGACATGATACATCCAGCCTTTTGACGGGTGTTTTTGGTCTGTCGAGTGTCTCTTCACCAGAAGAGTGGTGAGAAACTGTTTAGTCGGTGATAACCTGACCATGCTGCAAGTATGACTGCGTTATATAGCACTAGCATTATTCATAGAATAACCTAACATATATTCGTTACTTGTATTCCGAAGAGGCAAGATGCGTATTGCTTACAATATAAAGATTAATCCGTACAAAGTTTTAAAAAAATAGATTAAAGTTTAACGTATTATTTCCTTTTGTATTATACAGTACTTAAGAGACTCGGTGTTTGCATATAAATTTTGCTATAAACACGAGAAACTTGTAAGAAAAAAAATACACTTTTGAAAATCTGTACCACTGATACACAATATTTAATTTACCGTAATCGATTTCCACAAAAAAAAATAGAAGCTCCAAGTAAATCGAGTAAATTTGTGTAAAGACTAAAGTGAAGCTGTACGCATAGCGCCAAGCAGTCAATAGGAGAAATTGATTCAGTGAAAAGAAATTTAGGTAACCTATGTGCGAAATTGTTTAAAATAATATATTAATATTTTATATATTAAATAAAAATATTAATTATCGTCTCTGATCATAATTTGCTTACATATACTCCTTTCATCTGCTTTTTTGTGTTTTATGTTTTTTGGTTTGTTTTTTGGTTTGTTTTTTTGTTTTTTGGTTTGTTTTTTTTGGGTGGGGGTTGTTTTGTTTGTTGTTTTTTTTTTGTTTTGTTGTTTTTTTTTTTTTGTTTTTTTTTGTTTTTGTTTTTTTGAACTGTTTTCCAGTCATCTCTTTTTAAATCTTCGTTTCATTCCATACCTTCATTTTTTAAATTCCTTCCCACTTGTGTAGTTTTTTTTTTTTCCGGTCAGAACATCTATTACACTCTGATCCGATGTAGAAGTGTAACTACTCCCTAGAAAGAAAATTTATTCTACTTGTCATCGATTGTTTCTAACCCCCTTCTGCCGAAAATTGCCGCATTGATTGATCATCGGCTGCCCCACCTGCTGAACGATAACCCCCAAATGTTATATAACATTGCACCTAAGACCGCGTCAAGCAATTTACTGCACTATTTATCGAAATAAACTGCGCGTTTTGTAAGGTAAGAGCTTGGGTTGAACTATGGAGCGAAGAAATGGCATTGGAGGGGGGTTATAAGTGAGAATTCTCTCAATAAAAAGGAAATATCGTCTCCTTTGGCTTTTGATAAAATACGAGGATGGATATGCGAACTTGGATTTGTGTTTGGGAAGTAACATATGCTCACGATATCAGGTCATCGTGGCTGTGATTTTGGTTTTGGTTTATTTTTTATTTTTTCCCAACGACCTTTGCCGATCTCACATAAAATTCATCTTTGGCTAGCTCTCTCACACATTTTTTGTAAAGATAAATATAAGTTTCTCTCTCTCTCTTTGTTCTCGCTATCTCTCATATATACATAATCATTTTTTCTTTAGCCACAAATACACACACACACACATATATATATATATATAGATATAGATATATCATCCACATACAAGCATAATATATCCATCCATGTCCACTTATTTAATTTTATGAAATTTCGAGAAATTAAAATTCATGAGTTTTCGTATTTATATTAAGAGCAGGACTCCTTGGGCAATTTAAATCAGCACTTTTTTTTTTAATTAGAAAATTTATGAAAATTTAAGTCTTAAAATTCTGTCTTAATTTTAGTGGTTTTGATATTAAGCTAAAAAAAAAAGGTATATTTACAAATTATAAATGGACATTTATCAAACACCATTAATTTTTAAATATTAATTGTTTTGTAAGTACGTGCGACCATGCACGTTATTATCGAAAATAACAATGATGACTCCAGTAAGTTTAAAAAGAAAAATTCTAAAATTCCCTAAAACATTAGGTTATGACAATATAATTTCGTAATTTTTTAAAAATGATTGAGTACTTATAACTGCCTATTTAATTTATAACTTTTTTCTTTTATGTTTTAGATGATTTTAGAACAAAATTATGTGTTCAATTTATCAATATAACTACAGTCGGGTTAAAACGTGCATTTCTGCGAGATTTTAAACATAAAGTAAAAAATATGTTGCAAAGCAGAATAGTTATGCTTTAAATTGGCTAATATTCTTCAAATAAAGTTTTAGAAATAATATAGTTTGGAATATTGCATCAATAATGAGGTTTACTTTGCGATGAAAGATGAGAAATGAAAATGAGTTAATTTGTCTGGAAAGAAGTTTTCTTTTTTTCTCTTATAAATTTGTTTTTGAAATGCAGTAAAGCATTTTGCTTTGAAGTATTAAATTTAATCTTTTTTCTTTTCCTTTCCTTCCTTCCTTTCTTTCCTTCCTTTCTTCCTTTCTTTCCTTCCTTTCTTTCCTTTCTTTCTTTCCTTCCTCTCTTTTTTAATACTAAAAACCTTCAAAGATTTCTCATTAAAAACAAATTCATTTTAAACCTCAGGTATCGCGTTTTTGAAGCGGTTCCTAACATATATATATATATATATAAGAAATTCTGTATGCAAAATTAGTATTATTAGTTAAACGCAGGACTCCTTAGGGAATGTAAATCATTTTTTTTTTCTTTCAGCCATTTAACCACTTTTACAGAAAAATCTGCTCCGAATAATAAAATTAAAAATGTGATAAAACTATCTAATTATTTAATTAGATAAGGTTTTAATTGCTTTAATAAATAATATAAATTAAGGACGTTATAGTCTGAATAAAAAAACATTTTTCGATTAATTAAATTTTAAAAGAATTGTAAGTTTTTCTTTTATATTTCAAAGACTTGCAGACGTTAGGTGGGTAAGTTATTAAGTGAATAATATATTCACTAATCGAAAAATTGAAACGTTTAATACAAATCATCTAGCCATCGTATTTTTAATTTTTTTTTTTTTTGTACGGTAATTTCTATATGCACATTAATAGGTCATGTGGTTAACGGTTTTTCCCTTCGTAGAGGAAAAAAAGTTGTACAATTATGTCACTTGTGATCGTCATACACTTATCTCACATCTGTCGAGCTGTCACCACATTTCAAATACGAGGGAATGGTCAAAAAGTTCTTATTTCTGTTTAAGAAATAGTTTCCTTCTAAATTTCATGCTATAAA
>JBBBDQ010001559.1:0-87500 GCA_037127315.1 Ascarosepion bandense | reverse complement strand
GTATTTTCAATGTGCCAAGGACCGGCAAGCAAAGCAATCCAATCCAGCTGAGTAAGAGATGGAGATTGTGAACCCCGGAATTTTATTTGAGATATGTACTATTTCAAGGACATTTTGAGACTCTCTGTAATAAACATGGGGACATGATATCTTGTTCATCCTAAGGGCAGTCATCATTGACGTAACAAGCCTTCTCAGTGTGCCATTGACCAGTATCATATTTGTGCTATATTAGTTATGGCCACTGGTTTCGAGGGTATAGATTTTTAAAATCCAGAAAAAATATTTAAAGTTAATATTAATATTTGGTAAGCAATTTGAATTTAATAAAACGCATTAATCTTCTAAAAAATAAACCAACAGTAAAACAAAAGATGAATTTTAATTAATTTAAGACATTTAAAATATGATGTGTATTCAGTTCACTGTTTTGCTGTTCATTATATCGCATTCGTTAGTTGGATAGCAATAACTTTTAACATGAGTGAGTAAATGAACAATGCAGCCATAATAATATAAAACTGAAATATAAAAAGAAAATATAAAAAAAAATGTAAACAAGTCAAATATCCTGGCAGTCTCTCGTGGCATAGAATATTAGTATTATTTCTTTTCTGGAAAATCTCCGCGTGCTGGCGACGGTACGCGAACCACACTCTGAGTAACACTGTCCTAGAGCACTTTATTTCTTTGTCTGGGGGTTCAAATGATTAACAAAAACATTGTTCAAAACTGATATAATGTGTCTGTTGTCGCGAGTCCGATCAAAAGTCACTAGTATATTTTCCTTTTTCTTTCATACTTTTTTTTTACTTGTTTTCGCTTTTATTTTTTTAATTCTTTTTGTTTTTGTTTAAATTTGGTTTGAAAATAGTTTTCGCGTTGTTTTGAGATTCTTGTAGATTCTCATTAATAGGAAAGTGAATATTTGGTGAAAAAACCGAAGCTTTTCATTTGTGTTTCTCTCTACCGACGAAATCAGTTTCATGTGCATAATTAATTTGTTACAAAGAACAGGAAATTGTAAATTATAGGAGACGATAATTATGGCCGGTTTGGAACAGTATATTTAAAAATAATGCAAATAAAGATATAACTGTAGAAGTGACGTCATTTATGCACTGGAAAAGTATCAAATACTTATAGGCAGGCATATTAAATATATTAGTTTATAATTTACTATATTTATCGGGGAAAAGCCTTTAATGCCTCGGTATGAAAGAAAGTAAATGGGCATCTGTGAGAAGTGGAACTACAACACAAACAAACGCTTATATAGCAAGAATTCTAGATACGGATTATAATAGAAACCTTTCTCTCTCATATATATATATATATAATGTGTGTTTGGTAAAAACAAAAATAGGTTGTTCCAACGAGAGAAATTGGTATAAAAGAAAGTGCAAGAAGTCTTGAACGTTTTGTTTAAAGAATACATTTGTTCTTATTAATATTACTTTCTTTTTGTATGATATATTAAGTGTCTCTAATGGTATTTGTGTCGTTACGTGTTTCGAGTCTTAATTTGACACTCTTTAGGTGAATAAACTTGTGACTTTACATATCGAGATCCGTTTTTCTGAAGGCCATAATATCGTGTATATGTAGATAAGGGGTGAACAGGTCAGAAAGTTCAGATGTGTGCTTTTTTGGTTTTTGTCACACTCGTACGTTAAATGTCATTCGTTGACTAGAAAACTTTTTACACTGCCTTGCGAAAATTTTATTTCTTCTTTTACACTTCAAAATTGTTTTCAGCGATTTTGATTCAATTCTACTCTAATGGTTATCTAGTTCTTTTTGTTGTTTTTAGAATACTATTTTTGCAATGGTACGCAAGTTTTTCAGTAGTTATTTATTTTGCGGATACCTATGTTTGAAATATATCTTCTTCTTTTTTTAACTTTGAAAATTGTAAACAGTGCATATATCCATCGGCCTGCGTACTCGAGAAATCTTGAAAGGGTCAAAACCTCACGCTGTTCAAATAAAGCAAGCAAGTCGTCTATTTCAAATACGAGTATCCACTCAATATAAAGTTTGAAGAAATAAAAATGTCGGATTAAAGATAAATCTATTAACTGTAATATACACACACAATCTCATCAATAGTTTTTAATAAAATTGTGACGAAGTACCTTTACCCATTCATTGAAAAACGGCATTGCCTGATGTTAAAAGGTCCCAAACTTAATAAAAACAGTTTTATTGTCAAAATATTCGTTATTAAGAGGACTGATCAAAATTCATTATATATATATATTTTTCTTCTATTCTAACATATTCGAAATTTGTTTTTTTTTTTTTTTTTTTTTTCATCAGCGATTCACCCGATGTTTATTATAACAAACGTAATATTAAGCAGCTAATTTTTTCAGCGTGGAAAAATACATTCATTTTAAAAATTCTCGCAAAATCAAATTATTGTCTGATTTTAATAAAACTATCAAAACTTGTTCACAAATGAAGTTATTTACGGAATAACTATTTTTACAAAATATTGGTATTTTTTTTTTTTTTTTTTTTTTTACATATTACCCCAACTTCCAATTCATTTAATAAAATTTCTAGAAATTCAATGCTAATCACAAATCTTGTTTGATTAGTTGAATGCAAGACTCCTTAAAGAATGTAAATCATCTATTTCTAAGGAGCTAACTTTCTGAATCACTTTTTCGGATAGTGAAATAAAAATGCGTTGAAACTAAGCCATTTTTATTTTCGATAATTTTTTTTTTTTTTATAAATTTATTAAGGGTATCATATTCTAAAGAATTTTTTTTTTACTTTTATGAATAATGGGTTTTTATAAGAATTGTTTTCATTTCTTTCCTAATTATGATGATTTAAAAAGTTTCAAACATCTTTTAAATTGCTCCCAGTTACTTGTAGCTTTTGGCTATTTATTTATTAAATAAATATTATATTTGCTAATCGAAAATTGAAAAGCTTAATACTAATCATTTAGCAATAAAAATATTTTAAATCTTTTTGTTAAATTGCACAGGTTTTAACTATGGAATGTTATAAGAGATTTATCATTAAAAGGTCACGTGTTTCAAGGCCTGTTCCCCTTACGAAACGTTCACTTAGGTTTCATAAATTCGTAAATTCTGGTCAGCCATACTTAGCCTGTCATCACTTCGAAAATCAGAAAGATTAGAGCTCCGTGATTAAGAAATACCTTTATTCTAAATTTCCGATTATAAACAATTAATATTTGTTTCAAATCAGATTAATTTAACTTTAAATATGCTAAATTTTCAAAAAATAACTTGTCACAAATGCACATTTTATTTTTGCATGATTTGTAATACCGCGAATTAACTTTTGTTTACAAATGTGTCGATCGATCAAAAAGGCCGATAATTTTTTTAAATTTTAGACTCCAGTCAATATAATTTCTGTTCGAAAACATCAGAGTATCTTGCTTACTAGAAATAGTAAGTTTAATAAATTAGCTTTTAATTAAGTTAAAATTAAATCTTCAAGAAAATGTCTTTATTTTTACAAATTCAATTTAAAACTTAGGTATGGAAAATTAGAAGTAGTACCTAATTTTGATTGGAACTTTCCTTGATTAATTGAATATTGTTGCTGTGGACTATTTACGTTTTTTGAGAAGTTCTGCGAGCCTAAACCAAAACATTAAAATCTCGTAATTGTCAGTTTTTTTTTTTGTTTTTGTTTTTGTTTTTAATTCCCTGGTGGTAATCTTGTTCTAATAATCTCTACACGAGAGAATTTAATATATATGTGCACTAGTAATATTCTACTCGCAATCCATTATCGGTGAATTAATTTAGTTATTTACTAAATGTATTTTAATTTGGCGAACAGCTGTATTCATCTGACGTCCATCAGTCTCAAACCCGACCAGTTTGAAATGAATTCCCTAACTGTCGTACTGCAAAAGAGCACATAAATGACTTTATATACACACATATATATATATATATATATATATATATATATATATATTCGAAATTAATAGTTTTTGTTTGTTTGTTTTTTAATTCTGCACGTCCTGTTGGAGGAGGAAATTGTCTTCAGTGTCCAATTTTGTGATAGCTGGACCGACTTCAAGGAAACCAGCATGCGTTACACATGGCGACACTTGTCTGGAGACGAAAACAAGACGCTACATGAAAACGGAATTGTAAATTGTCTTAAAAATAAATGTCTTTTAGATTAAAACCAGGATTTTTTATCAATTTAATCATGGCTAATATATAAAAAATAAATAAGTTCAAGAAAAAGAAATACCACTAACTTGGATTCAATCAACAACAAAAAAATTATGAGCACAAACCAGAAACCATCATGGCCATTGTTAAACAAAGAAGATCTGAAAAGAGAAATTAATTTCTTGTAGTTTAAATGTTCATAAGATAATTATATTTTCAAAAAGCATAGAGTAAATGTCGCTTTTGCGAAGAAACATTTGAACCTCGAAATAATTGTATGCAGAAAATGACTGAAATGGGTACGACTGAAAAGGAACAGTCGTACACTTAGAACTGTGCAATCGTTTTTGTCATCTAAACAGATTATCAGTACAAAGTCACTTGTAAAGGGAAACCACTCATTACAGTTGACTTCTTTTAAAATCCTTGCTCTCGACTTTATTCAAAGCAAAGAACATAACTTTGATGAACAAGATTAAAAAAAAAAACACTGCTGTGTAGTTGAAATCCGCGGGACCAGGCATGCCACGGAGTTTTTTTGGGGTTTTTTTTTTTTTTTGTTTTTTTTTTTCGTGAACTGCCTGATAAGAGAAACAAGATAGAGGACAGATACTACACATTTATCCTACATAAATAGCAGGTTGCGATAATTTAATCCTAGGTAGAACTACACAGTTACTCTAATTTTAATTAACTGATGTGCTAATCCATATGTAAATAATCCTTTCATTTCTTACTTTTTCTTTAATGTTTGTAATAACTCTAAAATATACATGACTGGACAGGGTCGGTTATCCATTTATAGTTGTAAAAATCGACTAGGATTTGTCAATGTAGACTATTTTTTATTATTATATTTTTTTTAAGAATTATTGGATTTAAATTCTATCTTACATTGTTACGTCTACAATAGATTAAAAAAAACAACTCGTTTAAAAAAAAAACTTTCCTTTGTTTATATTTTTGATACGAAACCGTGCGGTGATGAAGATTTCAAGAAAATAATCTAAGTAATGTGCTTTTCTTGCTGTGATGTTCTTTACGGTAGAACGGTAAAGCGGGCCAGATCAGACAGTGGTTTCCCCTTCAAAGGGGGCGGGGCAGATGAGATCCGTTTTTTTTTTGTTTGTTTGTTTTTTTTGTTTGTTTTTTTTTTCCTTTTTTTTTTTTACTAAGATTTCACGAATGCGCAGACCGATAGATGTAATTTTAATAAATAAGTGAGGCGTCTACTTTAAATGCGAAGTATTCACTACAATAAACATGGCGTCAACAGCGGATGACAATATCTTTTCATGCAAGCAAGTAATTTTCAGAATGGCCAGAATATTGCATTCAAACAGGAAACAGACGCTCGCCATTAAGTGGTGAACTCGGTGTCCACTTCTATATTTACATACACTCGATCACTGACATTGAGCATTATTAAAACTTTTTATTCTGAAACACACACACACACACACATATATATATAACTTATTTATAAATGGAACTTTGTCTGTGTGTGTGTCCGTTACCTATAGACTCCGAAACTGCTGAACCGATTTTCTTGAAAATTTACACAGTTGTACTATAAGCATCTGCGAGTGTTCGTAGCTAGGTTTTGTGTCGAGGTACCCCCGATAAATATCAAAAATCGATAATCGAAAAAATCGGGTTATAGAAGGAGTGATCCGATTTTAATCAAATTTGATACACTCATAGACAAAGACATAAGAAACGATATTCAGAAGTTTCAAGGTTGCAGTTCTTACAATAGTACAGAAAATCGATAATATATATATAAAGCAAGATGTTTGTGTGTCTGTTTATCTGTCTGTATGTCCGGGTTTTTTGGGGTTTTTTGGGTTTTTTTTCAGCCCTTTTATTTTAGTTTTTGCTTCGGGTTTGTTATCTAAGTAGGTATAATTGTAGTTCTTAGTCTCAGCCATGATACCATTTACTCAGAGGACTTATTCAGCCTTCAAAATTGAGTTTACGACGAAAAAACTTATTTGATATCGATATCAGGAAATCAAAATTTGATTTACATTCATTCATTTTTCTTTCAGTCTATGGTTTCGCTTTAACTGGAAACAACTATTGCTTTTTAGTCTTTCGTGCCAACGTCCAAAGAGTCTGATCTCCAGGACCATGGATTAGTTTTAAAGCTTTCATTACACCCGAGCAACGCCGGGCTATACTGCTAGTATATATATATATATATATATATATATATATATATATATATATATATATATATAATGGATAGAGAGAGCATAACGTGGCTATTAACTGAAATTATTGTTGTATAATGTCCGATCTTTGTGGTTACTGGAGAAAAGTTGGGTTAGGTCCAATAACACAAAAGAAAAGATTAAGTGACATTATTTGTGTAAAATATAAAACGTTTTTCTCAGAATTAGGCTTCCATCTTATTGATGAAACACTGTATATGAATTTCATCACATACTTAAGATATACCTAATGTATGGAACTTAACACTGGGAGCATTTCTCTGATTCTTGAATATTTCATCTTCGAATCCTTCATTTCCTCTTCTCTTCGTTTATTTTATTTGAGTTCTCTTCTTCCTCATGCCTATTTGTTATCCATACCACCGCCATGGTCCTGCGCCACCCTTTCCAACGAGTTAGCATTCCTGGAATGCGCCCCTATATCACATGCCACAGCTTTGCCGAGCCCGCTAAGGTGTAATTTACAACCTTCAGGTATTCGGGGTCGCCTCTGGGGCTAAAGAGAATATGCGTGTGCTATTTAAGAGAAATTGCTACATGGGAAATTCCGGAAGTGTATTTAAATGTTGAAACATCGTCAATGAGAGATTCTTGCGAGTTAAGCGTTATTCACTGAGAGTGAAATCTAGTCTCGCAGACCATTACGACCACAGAGTGTTCGTCGTTAGATTGCAACCTTGCGCAAGACAAAACAAAGCTTAATAAGTATCGGTGTCGTCTTGGAGCTGTGTGTTTTTTATTATTTTTTTTATTAAATAATAAAACGTCTATTTAGTAGGTACCACTAGAATTTGAGCTAAAAATCCTTTTAAAATATTTAAATGTCTTTTCAGTAAAATTTCTATTTTAAACTAATGTGAAAAAAAACAGATTATGAGCTTACATATTTCAGTAAGGTATGCATTCCAGTTGAATTCGGTGCATTCACTTACTCGTAAATACCCTTGGGAAAGGTATTAATCCGTCTATTCCTTTCAGTTATGGGTTAAATAACAGGACAGATTGGGTTCTATCGCCTTGGCTGGCAACCAGTCTCCCGCAGAAAGCAATGGCAATCTACTGTAGGATAATCTTCTGCCCAGTCAGTCATGTCTTTATCGAGACATGATCGCCCAAGTGTGCATCACGTATGGCACTTAACTGACTGCATTCCAAGGGCTGAGTAGAGTATTGAGACACAGGAAGATTACAATGGAAACAAAGAAAAGAGCACTGAACTTTTATGTGATATCTGTCCTCCAATATGGTAGCGAAGGCGGGACAATCTTCTCTAAGATGTAAGAGACTCGAAGCAACAGAAATATGTTTCTGTAGAAGGACCCTGATGATACCATGGCCCGAAACTTTTAGCAACGACGAGGTTTGGGAGAGGATGCAAACGAACATGGAACTTATACTTAGCATCAGGAAGAGACAGTTCAGGTTTTTGAAACACACAATGAGGAAGGCGGGCATGGAGAATCTAATACTCACAGGAAGGAAACGGCACATAAAGAATTAAGACAATAAATTATAGTTAATTTATCATTGATTTGACATTTTATTTTCATTTTATTTTTTAAATGATGGAAAATTTAAGTCACTTGAAAAAATTTTTAAAATGAAATATCCGTTCTAGATTTTTGTTTCAAATAAAATCAGTAAAATAAGTTTATTAACCGAATTTTGGAAAAATATTACTTTACGCTTAAGATATAATGAAAACACACATTTGAACGCTGCAATATTTATTTTACCTGTCCACATATTGAGAGGTAAGTCCTGCAATACCTACTTAAAAATAAATGTCTCATATTTAATTAAATACGGAAAACCATTTCTACCAATATGCAGAAAATGTTTTCTTATTTTTAAATCATCTTTTGTAACATAAGATAACCAAGTGCTGCAGATATAGTATGTGACCTTAAGTGTATTTATTGTGTCGTGGCTCGTACCATGTGACATCCGGTCGCCCGGATGTATAAAAGATAATGTGCGTTTAGCACGAAGAGTTGTCATTATCACGGACTTCGTGAAGTAACACTACTACTGCGAGAGACTAAATATTGTATACACCTTTTGGTTGTACCACTCTGGTAATAAAATAGTGCATCTCTTCATTCCACGATACAACAGTATTATAAGTAAGTATAACTGTCTAGTGAGGGTTAGCGAAAATAATTAACTTCAATAAATAGCCGAATACTTGTATCTATAAATATACTCTTACTAAAGTAGGACACATTTTAACCCGGTAGGTCACATACTATACTGGCACCCAATAAGTTATTGTTATTTTTTTATCTGTAGTTATTTAATGTTATAACTGTAATTATTTTTTTATATAAGATTATTAAAATACTTTTAAAAACAAGATGAAGTGATATTTTTATTCATTGCATTTACTATTTTTTAACTATTTAACATTCATTGTTTTATTTATTTTGTTGTAATAAAATACTTAATCAATTCTTCGTAATTATTTCTGGAAAATTCATCTAAAAAGCATTACTATAAAATAAAACCGAGAAAAATTAATAAATCGTTACTAAAATGACAATGTGAACTGAGTGCTTTCACTTTGCTTGAGTTACCAGATTCCTCAAACTTTCTAGACACCACTAATCAACGTGCATAATGATTTTAACCTTATATAAGAGAGGTAAATCACAATTATTTCCTATTCAATCTGAACAAAAATGATTTAACAGTTGCAAAGAGAAAAATTATATTTAAAGATTTTTTTTTATTATTTAATTAAAAGATCTTGTCGGTCAGAAGTTTAAACATTGATCAAGTAAGAGTTGTCACTGCTTCGGTTTACATCAGCTTTTGATGCAATCCCACTCCATTACGTGTCCCACCACTAAGTCCTTGTAAAGTATCTTGAAATGATTTGTTCTCCAAATGGTTTTCTTATATATTCTAATTTTTGGATCCAGTAAAAAAAATATTTTCGTTACTTTCCAGCGTCCCTCATTAGATGTTTTTTTTTTTTTGATCCCGTGAATCTTCTCTTATTGTTTGTTTATGGTTTTTTGTTTTTTGTTTTTGTGTGTGTGTGTGTGTTTGTATTTTTATGTTGTTTTTTTTTTGTTTGTGTTTTTTGTTGTTTTGTGTTTTTTGGTGTTTTGTGTGGGGTTTTTTTGTGGTGTTTTGTTATTCTTTTTGGTTTTGTTTTTGTAATATCGGTTTTCAGTCAAGTATGAAATTTCATAAGCAGTGACTTCGCTGCCAGGGTACAGCCTATGCATCATTTTATTAAATTTTCAATATCTTGATATATTTTTGCCTATACGTATAATACCTCATCAAGAAATTCTTGTATGTCCTATGTGAAATCTGGTATCGTTCATTATTGCATAATAAAAATGCGTTATGTTCAGTAATATTTACTTATCTATTTTTTCTTTAAATTTTTTATTAAGTCCTTTTCTCCGACTTAATTCTTACTTTTTCTAATGTTATGAACAGTTCTTTTAATGTATTTTATAATACTAATTGCGGCGATAAGGATCGAAAATGAAATTAATAATGTATGTCCTCTAGTAGTTTATAGAATTTTGATACTAGTCTAGATAATCCATCATTTTGGATGGTAGAAATTCCATTTTATAATTTAACAGGATAGTTTCTCACTGCTGCTGTATGTGCGGGAACACGCTTTTCTTTTTAAATCCAATTTAACTGAACAATAATGAATGATGGTCTGTCTGTAGTATGAATTCTCTACCATATATGGATTTATAACACATTTTCATAACAAGTACGATATCCAATGCATTTTCTATTTGGCTGTAGCTTTTTTCAACTGCTATTGATGATTTGAAACATGAGCTATTGGTTTAGTTTTTCCGTCCTCATATTTATGTAGTTTCACCACTCCAACACCTGATTCACTGGTATCTGATGCAACTACAATTTAGGGTCAAAATGAGCTAGTGACAGTTCGGCGTTAAGAATTTCTTAATCTCTTTAAAAGCACTTCAACATTTATCTGACCAATTCCATTTCACATCTTCCTTTAGCAGGTTAGTCAAGGTTACTCTTAATTCATGTATGTTGGGGGGGGGTGAAAAATTATATAAAATAGTAATTATCAAACCCTAAAAATACTTGTACTTTATATTTGTTGGAGGCGGGCATGTCTTTTATTGTGCTTGACATTAAAGGATCTACTCTATCGTTTGCATTGATAATTTGTCCTAGATATTTAATTCTAGATATGCACAATTTGCATTTTCCTTCACTGATCATAAAACTGTAGTCTTTAATTCTCTCAAATACTTTTTTACGTTTCCGAATGTTGATTTTGAGTCTCACTTTTAATAAGCACAAAATGTTTGGTGCTACTTTGATACAGAAAAGTTGGTTATATTTGTATATTTCACTGTGTGTGTTAACTGGTAAGTCTTCGTATACTAGCACCTGCAGACCTGACAGGTCCAATTTAGAAAAAAATTACCACCATTTAATTTCGCAAAAAAGTTCCTCTGGACTTTGTAATGGGTAGTTATGTTGTTTTGAACTTTTATTTAGCCCCGTTGAAAAATAAGCATTTTTAAATGTAAACTGTTGGTAATACCCATTCAGAATAGTCTATTTTTGATACCACATCTAATTTTTCTAGTCTCTCTAATTCCTTATTGGTCCTGGGTATGACGATAAACTGCCTCTGATTGGGAGGTTGTCAGGAGCATAGAACCACCTTCTAATTGCTGTTGTTCCCAGATCTACTCTGATCGAGGGGGTTGTTACACCTGTTAAGGTTTCAGCTATGAGCAAATAGTTAACCCCAAAACTGGGGTCAAAATACTATGAAAGTATAAAAATAAACTTTTATAGAAAAATATACATTTTTGAAGGAAATAATATTGCCATAGCACATAAATCTAACTAAATCAATCTTCTCACTATAACCGAACAGGAAAAATGTTGAAATGCCGTTAAAAAAAACACACTCAATTTCTTATTGATTGGTTCCAAAGCAGCAAAAGGTACACTTCTTTTTGGATTAAATATCGGAGTTACATTCTCTTTTGTTCAAATTTAGTTTTGTTTTCGTGCATTTCCCTCGACTTTCTGAGGAAACTTCTAGAAAAAGAAATGAAGAGCAAAAAAAAGGGAAACTCGATAAAAAATATATATATAACTTATGAGGGAAAGACAATTCACGTAAATAATTAGCGAGAGACAAAATATCGCCCCAACAAATTCATTCATTCTTTAATTTTTCAGTTGCCGTATTAGCACTAGAGGTAACAATATTGTTGCAGAAAGGGTTATTTTGGAGGTCCCAAAGATCAAATAATGCAATCTAATCTGTTCCAAATAAGAGCTGTATTCTTTAATACAAACACCTCTTTTTTAGCAAAAATACAAAAATATTTCAGGTGAAGTCATCTATAAAGTTCAGTTTTTTTTGTTTTTTTTTTTAACTCCACAAGTAACTTAATAAAGTGGGTTTACTCATTTCCTCTTTCGAAATGTTTCTAACTCGATTAAAGACAAGTTCGAAGTTTTAATTTTTTCTTGTGGAGGTTAGCATTGAACTATCACCTAAAATTTTTGTTAGTACAGTTTCATCAAAATTTATCTCACCTGTCTTTTTTTTTATTTTTAAATTTACGTACTTTTCATATTCAGCAGGGGGACAATTTTCTTAAACGTTCGTTTCATTAGTACAATGCGAACAATCAGTTTTGAAGATTTTTTTGCCATCTTCTATAATAAGCTGAAAATTTTCCTTTCGTCGGGATTGTATAAAAATTCGTTAACTGAATATTAGAGTTGCTACTGTATTCGGCGAGGGAGAGGGAAAGGATAAAATAAATTATGGAATGGTAAAATCAAAGACTGATGAAGTAATGAAAAGTGACTTTTTTTTCTTCTGTAGTTTTATTAAATAATAATTTAAAAAGACTTCTGTTGTAATATCTGTTCATGTTGTTGCTTTTGTACGGCCAAGATTTAAATAAGGATATAGTCTTTCTGTTTTCTTGTACTCTACTGAATAGTTGGATTATTTTTTTAATAACTTTGCCTAGTTATTTCTCTATTGCGAATATGACGTCTCTTTGAGGTTGCAAATAGCAACTGAATATCAAATTATAACGTGTAGGAAGCGTACTTTTTCTTCGTGTAAGTTCATACTGGTCGAAACTTTTGTAAAGTCAAATATATTAGATATATATATATATAAATACTGTCAGACCTTTCTCTTTTCTGCCGAATGCTTATATATATATATATATATATATATATAGCAAATGTTTTGAGTATATAAAATTGGTATGATATTTTAAAAACAAGAAATTTAGTCTCAAAGGCTCTTTTGTTCAACATCTCATCGAGAGAAAAATCATTGGAAAATGAAGTGCAAAAAAGACTCGATAATATATATAACGAGGGAAAGACAATTCACGTGTAAATAATTAGCGAGAGACAAAATAAAATATCCCCCCAACAAATTCGGAGACTTTAAAAATCCTTCTGCCGACAGAGAGGAGGTTTCCGTAATGATATAGACTGATTCCAAAATCTTTAAATGTTTATTGGAATCAGATCGATATTCCGTAAAAATACAGAAATTTGGCACATGGTCGAAAAGGGGGGGTTGGTTGAGGTCGGTCGTCATTATCTATTCTATTCATTCACGACCCAATCACTAATTGCATTACGTACATTAACCACAAAAACTCGTCCGTCATCTAAACATCCTAGATATACCATAATACCATATAATCACCGTGGAACATAAAAAGGGTAACAAAACCCATGAAGTTAAAATTTCATTTATTTCCAATATAATAAAAAAATATACTTAAAACTTTTATGATATGAATAGATCAAAAACAAACTAAAATATAACAAAATATTCCACATAAAATAAAAAGATGTTTTTAAGACCCGTCTACCCCAACAAAAATTCAGTGGCGGCGAAATCAAGAAGCATACTAGCTAAGGGAGAGGGAAAGGATAAAATTAACAATGGAATGTGAAAATCAGACTGACCTAGAAAAATGTGGCCAAAAACAAACTGAGGAGGTTGGGAATCTCAGCATGGATCATAACGAAAGAGAAAGCCGGGAACAACAATCATTCACGTGAACTATGTAAACAGAAAAAGTCTAACTTAACCAGGGCAGGGTTTGCAGAAAACGGCCCCGTTTGACGTAAGGGACTTAGAAAAGAAAATCAAAACTGGCCCCTTTCAGTTACCCACCTTTTGCTGAAACCTGTCTACATCAAGCGCTTTCTATCAGGTCTGATCTTCATTTTGAGCTGATGCTCAAAAAATCTAATCAGATACTGATAAGAATAACGTTTATATTGTAAGATTCCCTCCTTGCACGTTGTCCAAATCACCATTCGAGCTACGGCTAGCAACGTGAGAAAAACCATCCGTTTCACCCCGGAATACGGGGGAATATTATCACAGGCGTACGTGAGATTGATGGACACGAGCTGATGAAAACGATACGAGCCATCAACTCGCCGACATAGTCCCAGAAAAGGCGCACATGCGGGCAATGGTAAAAGACATGCGCAGCCGCTTCTTCTAAACCAAGATCGCACCTATGACAGTCGAGCAAATCTGTCCCACCCCACCTGAAGGCTGTCATTGAGAGATAACCCGTTCCGAATGAATTGCCAGGTAAGCGAAAACTTGGGGTTACTGAGGTAATCCACTGCTGGCACCCAAGACAAAAAGAAGCACAAAACGGCGACCGACAAGCCCAGCCGATCAAGTAGAGGTTTCTTCATCACGACCCTTTCTACTAATAAACGATACAAATTCCTCCGAGCCCGAGAAAGATCAGTGGATCGAGAAACGATCTGCAAGACACTCGAGTAAGAATTACGATTGATTTCGGGTCCTACGACAGCGCTCAGCCCTTGAGTAAGGCGAAAGAAGGCGTCTCTCACACTCAACTCCAAAATCGAATTCTCTGTCAACGCGCGGCGTAGGAAAGCCAACCTTGAGGCGTGTCGATGATTCGCCACGCGTGGTATTTCCGGCCCACCCGACACAGACGCTTGACGCAAACATCTCTGTTGACCTGATGCTTGCGTCCATCACAAAAGAGGGTAAGTAACAAGCGCTCGATTGCGTTCGTACAGTCCTTACAGAGAAGGAGTACCGACAACCGGTAAAGGATGAGGGGAAATACGTATGTGGCACAGGCCTCAAACCTCTCCTTCACGGACAACCACCGTCGAAGCCAAGTCTCCAACGACGCTCGGACCTTTGCTAGTACCTCCGACCAATTATTCTCCAGCTAAAGATCCGGCCTGAATGCGGAAGGGTTTGTCAGTCCAACTGAAGGGCCCCGAGAGAGCAACGCACTTTCAGGCACCTAACCGCAAGCCGGACGACTTGGTAATTTTGGCCCCAGTCACTTTTCGTTTTTTTCAGCACCTTGTGTACCATCTTAATGTCGTTCTGGAACGACACGAAAATGGATACGTCATCGGCGTACGCGGAAACCCTGTGTCTACTTGGGAGGAGGGTGTGGCGGAAGATGAAATATGTCTTACTGGCGAGGCGGATTGACTCCTCTCCTTTACATAGTCCGTTCTTACAGGCGATGCAGGGGCGGATTGGCTCTTAGCGACAACCAGGACCTGTTACACCCTGCTACGTTCTGCTACCACTTTCTCCCCACATTTTTCTTTTCAAATTCCTCTTCCCTCCCTCTTTTTAAAGATGCCCACGTCTATTGAACAGGTGAAGAGGCTCATCCCTTGTTCCCTGTTTAGGATGTGGTTCCCGGCTTTCTCTTTTCATTCTTACGTAGCCCCCCTGCGCTTCAGTGGCATTACCGCCTTGCTTGGGGTGAGATGCTTTTTTAAAAAAAAATAAATATGTGGCTCGCTTGAGAGGCATTTCCTCGCAATCCATACTTTGTACTTTTATCAGGTACTGATTGTAGTTGTTGTGCCTCTTACTGAGGCTTCTTTTTATCGGGGGGATGTTACATTTTTTTTTTTTTTTTTTTTTTTTTTTAGCATGGGCATCCTTCTGGGGAGGAGGAGGAGAGGAGGCCACCTTCTTTTCCCTCCTGACAACCTCATTCCATTCGCCCGGACCCTTGACCTGGGTTACCTTTTTCTCTGGGTCCACTTTTGCTTTTTCAACCGAAGTTGTTGCCGGTGGCACTCGTCCTGCTTCTGGTTTTCTTCCAGGGCACATTTTTGATAAGTGCCTCACGGCCCCACATCATCAACAATGTGGTCTACGGCCCTCCACTACAACGAATAGCTTTCTGACCCGACAAAGCAAAATGCCGGGCACAAAAATTTGACCGGTCCAATACCACATTCACAAAAACATCTTTTTCTGGGAACACCTTCCTTGCTCGAAATGCAAGCCACCTCTTCCACGGATTCACATTGTGCGAAGAAACCCACTACATGATCACAGGAGACTTAACGGCACTTCATGTATGATTATCCTCCTTTTGGTGTGTTCCTAAGTACCCAGTCTGAAACCTGATCCCCTTCGCAGTCATTGTACTTCCGGCCAACTTTTTGCCTCCTCCTCCTCCGAACTCAAAACTCACTAATCCAAAACGCATATTGTCAAAAATAACGCGGAACCAAAATTATTGGAACGAGATCTGTATCATTTTGAAGCACTCTTTAATATAGGACTTGGCTGTGGTCAGTAAATTATAAAATATATTCATATATTATCTACCAGAGAAATATGAGAAATATAGTCATATATTCTCTATCAAATGTTGAGCGATAGTCGATTCCATAGTTGTAGAGGGAAGGCAACACATGTTACTTATTTTTTAAAGATTTTGGAAGCAGTCTCTATATCGTTACTGAAACCTCTCTGCCGGCAGAAGGATTTTGTAATTTGTTGGGGTATATTTTGTCTCTCGCTAATTATTTACACGTTAAATCCCCTCCCCTCGTTTAAAGTATAGAGAGAGAGAGAGTTTCCTTCTTTTTTGCTCTTCATTTTCGTCGTTACTGTTCTTTTCGTTTAATTCATTTTCCAACGAGTGTTTTCTTCTGATGAGATGTTGAATGAAAGAGCCTTTAAGACTAATTCCTTGTTTTTTAAATATATATTAATATGGTCATGTGATCCTAGCTGTACTATTCCTCTAATTACATCAAAACTAGTTCGACTATGTTTCTGGTTACACATTTGTCTAGGAAGACCGACGCTGGCGTCTTCCGTTAGGCGTTTTCCTGGTATTTATCTCCAACATGACCAGTTTTGTCGCTGCTAGGTGCGGGCTAGAGGTTACCTGACTGCCATCAATTTCTTGTGTCGCGTGTTGGTGGTCTGTCATTACAAAAGTTCCTCACACATTTTCGGAACGAGCTGTCCATAACGATTACATCGAAAACATCGGACATTGGATGGTGACAGCTGCGTTCAATTATTCGATCTTTTCGGTTATTTCTGGCAACATGGATGAGTCCAGAGCACTTGTAACAGATAATCGCCTTGCTGCCGTTAATTTCGGCCCCTGTCACCATTTTATACAACTCAAGCGCCTTCTGTACCACCTTAATGTCGTCCCGGGACGACACTACAATCGATACATCGGCGTACGCAGAATCCCTGGCTCGACCCCCACCAGGGACGGCAACTCCGAGTTGTGCCAGACTGCACACCCTGTCCTTTACCCGGCGAATGAAGGGCAAGGCGTAAAGGGTAACCGACTTTATCGACCATTGGTATCTGGCAGCTGTTCTGCAAGCCGCCTGATTTAAATCCGACTTCTGCAATTGGATCAGCCTATTGTATCGCTCCGTTAGTGCTGTGAACAGAAAGCTGTCGGACGCTTTTGCGTTGTCTCGGTCGGTTCGTCAGGGTTACCCGGTCGACTTTATCGACTGATCCGATATTGATCGGCGCGGCTTGCTCGTCGTCTGTAAAAGCCGACGAGCAAGCCCATGTTCACGGCTTCGTTAGACATCTTGTTTAACTTATATGCAATTACCTGACCATCGTACCGCTTGCTAGCCAACCGGTCTCTAGAGGATCCCCACCAGCCTCCACCCGAGACAGATTAGCTTTGTCTTCATCTTGTTAACCTTAGTCAGGGTCAGTCGACGGCTATAGTCAGCGATGAAAGACCTAATTCTACCCTTAAGCCTCTCCCACCACCTATTCCCGATAACCGCCCCCACTAATCTAGTTAGATGTTGCCGAAAGTCCCGCTTGTCTAACGTTGAACTTCCAGTGTCCAGCCTACTGTCTAACGCCCCCCCCCCCGGCACAAACGTGTACGCGGTTTGAGTAGCCTAACCAGTGAAACCTGGGTCGATCTAACAAATCTAGATCGACCCTACTCACTAACATTCTATCCAGATAGCTATCTGGGTAGACGGCCAACTATTAGCCCACGTTCACATTTTCTTCCCAGGCTGATCGACCCGGTATCTATCGACTAGACCAAACTCGTCAACCAGGCTACGATCACTCCACCTCCCACTACCTCACCGCCCTCTATCTAACTTGGGGCCCAGGGCGGCATTCCAGTCCCCCACTAAGACTAGGCGCGAAGAATTCACCAGGAACGCCCCTAACTGACAAAAAAACGAGACACGCCCGTCCCGGTCGTTGAGCGCATAAACCGCAACGATCCAAAACGACCTACTTTTCATGGCAATATCGGCCACGATCAACCGGCCATCCACGCCGACATGGCCAGGGTACGTATAACAAACAAGGAAACACCTCTGGCCTACTGGTGCCCGTATGCTGAATAGGCAACAAAGTCGCTAGACAGCACACTAGCATCAACATCGCAAACAAAATGAGTTTCCTGGATCGCAGCCACATCTACCCCGTAGAACAAGGGATCACGAAGCAGGCGGGTAGCCTTACCCCGATCCCTCAAGCTCCTCGCATTCAAGCTGGCTAGCTTGATAGACATTTTCTTTACCTCTTAGACACAGACTGGACGGAAATCTGCTGGAGTCGGGACGCTGTTCCAATATCGGACGTAATCCGTCCGTTTAGAGCACATAATATTTTTAGGTCAGGTGCGATTATTTGGGTAATACGTATCTTTGGGAAAGCTGCTACCGCACCCTCAATATAATTTTAGACTCTAAGGTTGCTCCCGGGGTTTCTTACCAGTGTTAGAACTCCGGCGGCGTCTGGAAAATTAATCGAGTCCTCGGTAATGCTGCTGAAGAAGTGGATGGTTGGGGAGACAGAGCCATACTGGTCTTCGTCTCCCGACAACAGACGCGTATTAATAGAAAAACTCCAACAGCTAAAAACATGAACTGCCCAAATGTCAAATTTATCCATTTATCTCTCTTGGGCCGACCACGATTTGCATACGTGCAAACCTCCTTTTCGGTTTTCCCGCGAACGCGCACAGTCATCCCAGGCTTCGCCGCCATGTTGCTGACCTCGTCTAGCACCCGTTTCGCACTTCCCGTCTGTGGAACTCCCTTTCGTTTATCTGTTATCCTGATAGTATCTATCTCCAAAAATTTAAATGAAACGTAAATTGCCATCTATCTTTTTTAACCAATATGCCACTTTATAGTACGTGTTGGTAATTCAATGGTTAACGACTCTGAAAGAACTGTGTGAACCGACCTCAAATTACGGTTGAATTTATCTTCATTTTCCCACACTGGGGGAAATATATGATGTATCGTAGGGAGCTGGTTAATTTTTCTTTTGTTCGGCCTTGTGGCAGACATAACCGACTCCTTACAGCTTACAAGTTTTATGCAGAGTTATAATCATCAGAAAGTTTTCATCGGAAGATTGGTTGTCAGTTGGAATGTGTAGATTAGTTTAGAAGAGTGGAATAATAAAATATACATTTTGTATGTTTAAATAGTAATTTATTAAAAGAAGGAATAACATGAGTTGTAGAAGTTAATGTCCAATTAGAAACATTGTTAAGAGTAGAGTTTGTACAAAATGCTCTAGCAGTAATTGTTGAAATAGACAAGGAGAAAGAGAACAATGTTCGAGTCGCTTGAAGTTGAAAGTTACATTTTAGATATGTGTCTCTCTTTCGCTGCTCCCATCTCTGACTCTTGACTGATGCCGAGGTCATTTATACAGTCTTTTTGAATTTAGCACTGGATCCCCAAGTCCTTCCAAGTCGTGCAAGTCACTTCCATTAGTCAAAAATCATTTTAACACCTACTTGCGAAATCTGGTTTCGACTGCCTTTTTCTTTAAGCAGATGGTTAATCCTTTTTCTATTTGAGAAAACCAAGACTTAGCACGTCATTGTGAATTTCGTAAAAGTGAAAAATGTTGATTTTTAAGTAATTTAGTATCCGCTACAATGAATCCATCTCTTCTAGTTTTGTGTTAAATAGCAGTGATGACTTTGGTTGCCACCTCAGGGTAAGACAACCGTCTAGGAATGGAAAACCCTGAATTTTAACGCAACAAGAAGGTAATCGTCAGCGTCATGCTATCTTACGAAAACAACTACTGTTATAGATGCAGCACACTTAATTCTCACTAGGATATTAATGACTTACGGAACTTATGACGTGATGACTTCGAAACGAATGCATCATTTGCACTCATAAACCTAACAATCTTGATGACAAGGGGAGGTAACCTGCACTATTTCTGCAGTTAGTAAATAAGCTATTCCTTGCATAGAGAAAACTTGCGTCTTATCTGAAAAGCATTTATTTGTACGCCATCACTGTTAATTCGTTAGCGACAAGATAAGCCATGTCTGCCCTGTTTATTAGAAAATCGGGGCTGTATCCGGAATGGCAAAACAGAAGAAGGGGGGACAAAGAAAAAAAAATATGGGTCTAGGGGACGGGAACTGGCGCCTCGCTGCCATGCTTCGACAGTTACGACAGCCGTAATCGCGGCCGATCTTGAGTTGTGTGTTTCATCTTCTCGAATTGTCGGCATCGACACCCCCCCCCCCCACACACAGACACGCACCTTTTTTGTTTTTGCTACGGCACGACATTCCTGACTTGATTCTTAACACGTTATTTGCCAGTCTCCACCCCTACACCTCATATAGTCTATGTGGGGAGATTTTTGTTTTAGTTAGTTTTTTTTATCCGTTTCACTCTTAGATTTACTCTTTTTTTTTTTTCTTTTTGAGAAAACCTTAGTTTATTTTATAAATGCACGGCTTCTTTTCTTTATTAAAATTAACACTTCATCAGTACGTGACGAACTTCAAAGTATGCGATATTATATATATATATATATATATATATATATTATATATTATTGTCTTTTTTTTTTTTTTTTTTTTTTTTTTTGCGATAATTAAATTAGACCAGTACACAGTTGTATTAAAGTGTTCAGTAAATTTATATTGTAGAGCTTACGAATATTTTTCATTTAGAAATTATTTATTTCTGCAAACTACGTTTCAACCTTTCGGCATCTTTAGGCGATTTACAATAAATGTTTCCGTTTTTCAAACACACGAACAGGTGTTTTTTTAAATAAATATATATATAATATATACGAACCCGAAACTGGAATTTTCAATCAACCGAAAAACGGAAAAATCAGTTATTGTAAATTGCCTGAAGATACCGAAAGGTTGAAACCTAGGCTGCGAAAATAACTCATTTCTAAATTTGTTATATAACAAATTTTCGCAGCTTAGGTTTCAACCTTTCGGTATCTTCAGGCAATTTACAATAACTGATTTTCATATTTTATAATATAATATAATATATAATGCTCTCATAAAATATAATATATTAAAATATAATATATTATGCTCCCATTACGATTGAGCACTCTGGAGAAGAAACTTTTAAAAACAGTTTCCACTTCGGCTATAATGCGTGACTCTTCAGAAATGAATCGAGTTCTCTCGGTGACTGGCGTGTGTATACACTGCTTATTTACAAGACGTTAAAATTTCCCTTCTCTGACCCCATGCGCCGATGGCTTAGGGAGTAGAGACTCCGACTGACACCAAATCGGTCGAGTTTCGATCCCGGCCAGAATCAAGTGGATATGTCTAGCCACACTGATGAGCTGTGATACAGCGAAACGGGCTTGTATGTGGATGACTAATATATATGTTTTAGAACATGTACATAATTTTTTTTCTATATATGTCCTCTTCTCTACAATCATATGTTTGTTTCAATGTCGGGACTCCAACATATCATCGGGAGAAGGAAAGAGTAAGAGTTTGGAATCATCCTCTGTTTATGTTTGGTTCGTTGTTGTTGTGGGGTTGGTTGGAGTTATTGATTATTAAGGGAATGTGTCTTTCATTTTGACTGTTAGACTTTTGAAGAACCTGGTGTGTAAGTGTGAAATTGTTGATTAATGGTATTATCTGTTGGAATGTACGTTTTATCGGTCGGGTATATCTTTTGGTTAGAATTTGTAAGAGAGCGGCGTGTGGAGTGGTTTGACTACTTGGTCAGTTTTGTGTGGAGGTTCTTTTTGTGTGTGCTGACCTTAGGAATATTTAAGACGGCTTTATGGTTGGCTATCGTTTAATTGATTGATGTCTGTTGTTAGCAGACCTATTTCATGTATTTACTTTGATCCTGTGGCTAGGTTTTCACTTTGGGGTTCCTTAGATAGACGTGATAGGGGTGGGGTGTTTTTTTCTTTTCAATTTTGATTTTTTTTTTTTTTTTTTTTTTTTTTTTTTTTTTTTCCGGTATGGAATATTTTTTTAATTTATTTTTGTTTTTTCCTATTTTTATTTTAACGGGATAGGGTTTTTATATTTTTTTATTTTATATTCAAGTTTGGAGTATTATTGTATCTAGGCGAAGTTATTTCAAGAAATCTAAACTAGTATTTTTTAGGCAGTAAATGCAAATTAGCATTTTATCAGTTTTTTATATAAAGCTGTATGTTTAATCTTAATTTTAAGTTTAGAGGATCGGTTTTTTCTTTTAATTTTTTTATTTATTATTTTTTCTATAAATTATTGTTTGGAATCCTATTTATTTCTTATATTTTTAATATATTTTATTTATTTAGATATTTTTGCGTGTATTAGATCTTACTTTAAGGATTTATTAGATCGATTTTTTTCTATAGCATTTTTTATCTTTTATAATAAAAATATCTACTCAAATTTCCAGTATTTTTTAGCATGATTGTAGGGTTAGATCTTACGTGTGCTTACAGTTTATTTTTGTGTGTGATATAATTATTCTGAAGTAGTATATTTAATCTTAATTTTGAATATATGAATCTTGATTCTTTTTCGAGTTTGGGAGCCATTTGTTTCGATTAATTTTGATTTTACCAGTACGGAATATTTTTGTATTTAAGTAAGGTTGTGGTCCAGTGGATATCGGCTCGGAACGAGAAGTCGGGGGAGCCGAGTTCGAATTCCAGTTGAATTCATTGCATTCACTTACGCGCAAATACTCTTGGGAAAGGTATTAATCCGTCTATTCCTTCCAGTTATGAGTTAAATAACAGGACAGATTGGGTTCTATAGCCTTGGTCGGCAACCAGTCTACCGCAGAAAGCAATGGCAACCTACTGCGGGATAATCTTCTGCCCAGTTAGTCATGTCTCGAAAGAGACATGATCGCTCAAGCGTGTTTCACGTATGGCACTTGACTAACTATTGCGTTAAGTAAGGTTATTGGTGTAGGCTTTAGTGATAGTTTGGGAGCTTTTTTATTTCTTTAATTTTACGTTTTATTTATTTAGATGTTTTTGTGGGTATTAGACCTTCCTTTTTTCATTTATTGGATCGATTTTTTCTATAGCATTTTTAATCTTTTATAATAAGAATATCTAATCAAACTCTTAGTATTTCTTAGCATGATTGTAGGGTTAGGTCCCTAATGTGCATGCAGTTTGCTGTGTTTCGGGCCTCTGATTTAAAAGGTTGTTACTATTTATATATTTAAGGATCTCAATTTTTTCTTGAAGGCAAAGAAAGCATGGTTCTTTTATAGATTTTGCTGTTCTTGCAAATATATTACACACACTGGACTCGTCAACCAGCCCAGTTCTTGGAACCAACAGCCTAGTTTACCCTCGCATATAATTTGATAATCATGGTAAAGGCTTGTATAGGACCAACCACACTTTTTGAGAAGAGCCGAATACACAGAATTGGTGCACAGTATACCTCAAGTTCCCCAAACGACCCTTCGTGGGTTTAGTTGAGAGTTGTCCTCCTCTTAAACAGTTTCCCACCCTAGGCTATAGAGCACAGTCTGTCCTACTGTTGAACCATAGCCGAGGAGAGAAGAGATGGATTCATACCTTTCCTAAGGGTATTAGCACGTAAGTGAATGTCATGAATTAAGCTACCCGAACCGCTATCCATTACTCCATTTCTCCATACAAGTCAGTCAGTCAGTCAGTTAAGTGCTATACGTGATACACGCTTTGAGCGATCATGTCTCGAAAGAGACATGACTGACTGGGTAGAAAAGTATCCCGCAGTAAATTTTCATTGCTTTCTACGATAGACTGTCTGCCAGCTAAGGCTATAGAACCCAAACTGTCCCATTATTTAAGCCATATCTGCAGGGAAGAGACGGATTAATAGCTTTCCCAAGGGTAGTTGTGCGTAAGTGAAAGCAAGGAATTCAACTGGAATTCGAACTAGGCTTCTCGATTTGTCATTCCTAGCCGATATCCACTGCATCACAAAAAACCGGCGAGTACTATCCCCGAAACTCCAATCACGGGTAAAAGCTTGATTTGGGGCTCGTACAGTACTTTGATACTCGCTATCTTAGCAACATTTAAGTTAGAAATTATATAAAGTACCACTGACTATTAAAGGGTGAAAAAATCTTCGGATTTTAACATATTTCGGGGGTTATTTACCCCCTTACCCCTGAATTCGTTAATTTGTTTTGCACATTCTATGACTCAGAAAACCACTACATAAAATTCATTATTATTGAATGTGTTGCAATTAACAAGAAAAATATCAAGTTCTTGTTCAAAATTGCTACAAAACATTGATTTATTTACGATTTATTTTTATTGTATTAAGATCTATTATGACATGCCGGTAATTTGTATTTAGATAAAATTTAACCTCAATTTTTCTAGTTAGATTGTACACATATATTGCATAAGATCCATTATTGTACATAATTAGGTTGCGATAAAATGTTTATTTTATATGAATACTATCTTATGAAACTTGAGATGTAGTGAAGTGGGGGCGTATCATAGATTCCGGGGGAGTCTGAGAATCTTGCAGCGGCCAGGTGTGTATGTGCGTGTTATATGCACACACCAAATGTTATTTTTATTGGTTAAAGAAAATTAGAGCAGGTCGGTATGCGAAATAGGCACCGTTTAAAATAAATTGAGTAATTGAGTATCTACTCAAATAAGGGTACTCGCTAAAAATACCGTTTGAATGATTAAAAAAATATGTTGAATTATACATAATTTTTCTCATGGGAAACCATCCTATCGCATGTGTTGGCCCTGCTGCTTTTGAGAATCTCGACAAAATAAACTGTCTGGAATGTAATCGATCGTCAATTTCGATTACATTCTATTACATCTCTTTGCTCACCTTATTGAAGCTTACGGCCTATCACGTTGAATACACCGGTTCTCGCTCGATCACAGAAGTTAAGCAACGTCGAGCCTGGTCAGTACTTAGATGGGTGAGCGCTTGGGAATACTAGGTGCTGTAAGCGTCTATTTTAGGATGTGCTTTGTGGTGCAGTGGAAATCGGTGAGCAGAGTTCGAATTCCAGTTGAATAACCTGCATTCACTTAAGCACTGGTACCCCTGGGAAAGGTATTAATCCATCCCTTCCCTCCAGTTATGGGTTAAATAACAAGGGTAGGACTTGGGCACCCTGCCCTTAAAAACAAATCGCAATGAATTTTGATACTCGAAAAGAAAAAAGTATTACTAGACACAAAACTTATATAAAAAAAAATAATTGTTGCAAGAAGGTATTACCAGCAATAACTAACTAAAATTTAGTTGGCAATAAATGACCCGCCGAGGTTGATATGCCATAAAACAACCAACCAACCAACCAACCAAAATCACCTTATTGTAATATTTGCACGCCAACTGTTCTGGCGAAGGTTTTTTTTTTCCTGGTACCTCGACTACATGAATTTAAACGTACTACTAGATTATCAACAAGGTCTCACCGTTTTATTATCGAACTAGTTCAATCTAACCGTCACTTCTATTCTAAAGGTTTCTTTTCCTATTTCTCACGCATGGATCTCTCGATTTCTAGGTTTGCAACCATCTACAATAACAATAATCACAAATTTAAATAAAATGTCAATCTGCTTATTCTGAACCCCCGTTACTTTATTATCTTAACTTCTCCTCACTAAAGTCTTCTCATTCTTTCACTCCCTGTAAACGTCCTGCGCCCTCGTGGCGTTATCGCCTGACTTGGGGTGAAACGATTACAAAAATACTAACGAAAATTCTTTGAAGCATTTTTATTATGATAGAAACTATTAACCCTCTAGGGCCATTCGTATCATATTTGATACAGTATTTCCCTATAAGAAAACATTTGGTATTTCCCTATAAGGAAACATTTGGTATTCATTGACTGAGCAGTTACTACTGCTTTCATTTGAAATTTATAAAATATTTCTCTTAAAAACTTTTTCAGGAAAATATTTCTTTCAAGGCTTGTTTTCATACTGTATCAAATATGATACGAATGGCCCTAGAGGGTTAAAATTAGTAATAAAATATTGGTTTCTCAAGTCAAGGATGCCCTTTCTACTATGTTTGCTGGAACACAATCTTTCGTATTTCATTTTAACCTTTCGGATTAGTGTGCACTTTGTAAATATGTGCGGGTTTATCTGAAAAAAAAAAATACACTGATAACTAAACACACAGTAACAATGGAAATGGCGATGTCGGAAAGGGATACAGTCAAATCGTTATAACCTTCTGACATAAAGTCACGAAAGAATAACGTGGAATGTCGAATATTTTTATTGGTTAGAGGAAACCCAACATCTATCTCTAGAATTTGTTTATAAATTTGGGGAGAGGAAGATTTTAGCATTAGTTCCGCGTAGATTAAGGAGGGTCTGATACTTATTTTTCCTCCCCACCTCACACACACACCTAGAAGTTTGTAAACTAGATTACAGATATTATTCATTAGTTCAGAATTTCATTGAGGCTACTCGCGGTTCTGGTGATTACAGCATGGAAGAGTTTATATAAATCTGGTATCATAGTGCTTTGAACATTTTAAAATTTGATTGGGTCAGTGAATGCTTGGTTAACGGTGGGATAGCGAAGACCAGAATCCTCCTTTTTCGACAAGTGCCACATTTTGTTACTATTACAAATAACCATTCTCAGTTGATTGTAACCAAGAGATACACTCGGGAAATATACATATAAATAATAGGTAAGTAAATGGAAAAAAAAAACAAAAAAACAAACAAACGTAAAGCATTTTAGTCCCAAGAAAAAAAAATTTCAAACTAATAACTGGTTTATAAAATATCGTGGTGGAGTGAGAATATACATCGAAATGCCGGTCACACTTTACGTCGAAACGTTTAAAATAAAGACGCTCAGCTTTGATATTTTAATTTTGACGACTGATTTATGTAGATTTTTTTTGTTTTTTAAATATAGCTAAGGAGTAAACATAAATTCTAAGATTGAGTTTTGGGCTGTTCCTTTTCTGATAACCAAATATTCTAACTACGAATCGGAGATACCAAAACGAAATATGTATAACAAAAAATGAAATATCAAGGTACTGTTGAACAATACGATACTAAAATCCGAATTGAAATATTGAAAGATGCCTTCAAAAAGCTAAGTATCAAGAAACTCGAAAATTTCATTAGAAACAAAGAAAATAGTTCTGAACGGAATGACCAATACCTGGCACTAACCACAAATTAAGACTTTAGGCAACAATTTTTTCGTCTAGAACGATTCTGAGAATCTATGTACAGATCATATGAGTAATTAGGAAATTTTAGCGAAATTGGGAACAAAAAATATATTTTTTCTAGAATAGGAATGGGATAATTGAAGTTTCTAGGGTAAATAATGAGGAAAAAGGCTTGGAAATTTTGACACTCAAAGAATATACTGAAGGCAAGAAAGAGAAGAAAACAGTAAATAATTTTCTTAATGATCTTGCGTAAATTGTTGGTGAATAGAGATTAGGAGAGATAGCAAAAAGACAAAACTAAGATCTACAAAGGACAGGAAATTGTGGAGAGCAGTGATTGTCTTGAACGGAAACGGTTCATAGAAGAAACATACTATTTATTTTCTTTTTATTATAGCTGTGGTTTTAATTATCCCACGTCATATCAACAGTAGATTTGTGAGAAAATAACATAAATTTATAGTTGTGAATCCCGAAATGCTATGTTGCATATTATATAGATGCTCTAAGTGCTTGTAGTGGATAGAGTAGATAGTGCTGCGTCAAATTTTTAAACGGCAAAACTACTTCCCATGCCAATAAATATCAACGAGATTAGCTAATTGCAAAATATTTTAAAATGGCTTGATCTGTTTTATACTCAGACTCGCCAAATTCAAAGATTCATAAGCCAATTAAGGTAAAGAGTTACTATGTGGTATTGTAAGAAGTTGAGAAATAGACAAGAAGTTCAAGCTGCTATACAGGAAAGGCAAAGGTTAACCCGAGATTTGAATCGGTCAAGATTGCAGTGATTGGTAAAGAATCCTGCCAAGATTCTTTTCCACAATGCAGCAGTTTTTAGAACTTATTTATTGGTTTTAGGATGGTGTACGATGCCAAGATTCTGTTCCACAATGCAGCAGTTTTTGGAACTTATTTATTGGTTTTAGGATGGTGTACGATGCCAAGATTCTGTTCCACAATGCAGCAGTTTTTGGAACTTATTTATTGGTTTTAGGATGGTGTACGATGCCAAGATTCTGTTCCACAATGCAGCAGTTTTTGGAACTTATTTATTGGTTTTAGGATGGTGTACGAACATCACACGATGGATCAAATAATATGGTCTTGGCGTCGCGTTGTACAGACCTGCTCGTTTCTGTTGCGTGTCGTGCCCGTTTAGGACGATCATGTTTCCCTCAAACTTTGTATCTCTAAGCACTGTTTGCGCCTTTACTATCTTTCTCAGATCCATTTACATAAACTAATTAGGAAAGTTATTCGCTGTTTCATTTTGTCCCTCGTGTCTTCAATGCGTCCTTGTCCGAGAAGCTTCAACAAACTTTTGTCAACATTATTACTTCATAATTATCAGTACAGGGAACTCGATCCCTTATCGTTACCAGTCATAGTTTAATAGTTGAAATGATTGCCACATTAACCTTAAAAAAAACTTGACATTCTCTTAAATAGCTTCGTCAGATTAAATGTTGTACCATCATTTAGTTAAGTCATACGTGATACACGCTTTGGGTGATCAAGTCTTGAAAGAGACATGACTGACTGGGCAGAATATTATCCCGCAGTAGGTTGCCATTGCTTTCCGCGGTAGACTGGTTGCCAACCAAGGCTATAGAACCTAATCTGTTCTATTATTTAACCCAAAACTAGAGGGAAGTGACGGATTAATACATTTTCCAAGGGTATTTGCGCGTAAGTAAATGTTCGAATTCAAATGGAATTCGAACACGGCTCCTCGGTTTGTCGTTTCGAGTCGATATCCACTGCACCACAACACCTGACCAGAAATAACTAAACTGTCAACAGTATACAACCGCTTTCTCAAATCGAATGTTAAATGTGACTTCGAGCGAATAAGGCCTGTAAGTCTTAGCGAGGGCCATCCTTCAAACCTCGTGCACTAGCACTAAATAATAAATAGCTGTTCCAAATAACAGAAACCAGATCACTTGAAGACGTCCAACAACAGTAACAACTAAACTGGTTAGAACACGAAACTCAAATGTTGGCTCCAATTGGCATAAAAATTAATGGAAAACAAACCTTCCCCAAATTTCTAAACAAAATGTAAAGATGCATAGTGGGATTTTTCTTTGGCCAATAACGTTGACACTTCTCGATCTCATCCTAACCATTTCTGCTCTTTATTGTCTTTGAGACAGAACGTTGCAATCGCTAGTCTCTGTCCGTCTTGTGCGTTAATGTCACTCTTAGTTTGAACTTTTTGCCTCACAACTGTTGCTTTGCGTGCTTTTGTGCGGCATGTATTGTATGCTCGATATTATCTATTCCCTGTTCTTTACTTTCTCTTATTTATGTGTGCTTTGGAAGACTGTTGTCTTCCATGTACACCGCATGGAAGACAACCACCTTCCAAAGCGTCTTTTCTACGGTGAGATCAAGGAATGGAAGCAATTCAAGTACACCCTCAAAGCCCTCATGAAACGAGCTGCACAAGAACACTCTGCCTGGGAGGTCTTAATCAAAGCAGGCGTAGCAGACTTCGAAGCGCAACTCATCCAAAAAACTGGTCAAGCCCTCCTTCCCAACCAAACATTTCCTGTTCACACTGCAGCAGAAAACTCAGAGCGAATATTCGCCTGATTAGCCATCTCCATACCCACGTTCCTTATCAGTAATGTGTGAAGAAAAATGGTCATCTTCGATCGCGAGGGACGAACGTCATTGATTGCAAACTTTGTCAGTTCTGGTTTTTAGACATTTCTGTCAATTACATTTAATCATGGCCAATTACTCTACTGAAAATGACATGATTTTGACTTCCACAATAGATCAAACTAAATCTTAAAAATGAAGCCACCCACTGTACTAGAAAGAGCGATAAATTTCAAATAAAATTAAGAATTAAAATATAAAATTTGCTTAAAATTTTGAAGGGATGATTTGCAGAGCAACGTAATGCATAAAAAACACTGAAGCGAGATGAAAGAATTGTATCCTCCCGAAAATGTTGATATAGTTTGTTTTTTTTGTTCATATATAGAGCGCAACCTTTGATACACGTGATCTTTTAATGATATATATATATATATATCATGGACGGCCACCCGTAACAAGAAAATATGGATAATCAGCATGCACGCAATTAAAATATTTTATTTTAAAAACCTATTGACTAAATGAGTGGTATTAACCTTTTCAATTTTCGATTAGTAAATGTAGTCTTAATGCATTAATTTAACACCCTAACGTTAACGATGGTGGAGGAAGTTTAAAAATAATTGAAACTTTATAAATTATAATAATAAAAAAATTAATAACAATAAAAACAATTTTTGTAAAAATTCATTGTTCATTGAATTTTTTTTCTTTTCAGACTAGGATATCTTTCATTTATATTGTTTATAAATGCAATTAAAAGTTTAAGTAAAAAAATGGCATAATTTCATTGCATTTTTTTTTCGCAATTCTGAGCAGTTTTTCTAAAAATGGGCTAATTTTGAAGAAAAAAGACAATTGATTAGCATTCCCTAATGAATTTTGAATTTAAGTACTTTCACAGCTTCTGCTCCGATGAACTTAGGTCATTTGTGCCGCTTAGGTACGAATTTACACGAGATACTAGATTAGCAACTAGGTCCCACCCTTTTACAGTGAAACAGATAAGATGTAACCGTAATTTCTACTCCAACAGATTCTTTTCTCGCGCTTCCCGCCTGTGGATTTCCCTTCCACATGCCTGTTTCTCCGACAGCTACAATCAGGAGTTTAAATGTAAGGTTAATGATAACACACTAACTTGCATCTATTCTCTCAAACACTCTCACAATCTAACCAACCCTCATTCTCGGTATCCTTACCCGTCTATCACCCTCCTTCTGACATTTCCTATATCGAACCATCCTTTCTCATCACTTCCCCGCCCCTATATGAACCCCTGCGCAATAGTGGCAGTGGAATGCCTTGTTCGGGGTGAAACGATTAAAAAAAAATTAGTATTAGGTTTATGGGGAAACGATTACGAATTTCTAAACATTTCCGGAAATTAATTGATGGTGGTGGGGGTTAACATATGTAAAAAAAAAGTATTTTTCCCAAGATTTTCTAATAATAATTCCTTCAAAAATAATTTCAGCCAATTAAGTCCTCATATTTTCCTCAAAATTCGACCATTATTCGATTTTAGGAAGAATTCCCAAATTAATGTCGTTCACCGGCAAAAAAGTGCCTTGCGTAATATTATTTTGCCGTTATAAACCCTTATTTTTACAAAATTATGATTAAAATAATTTTCTACATCTGTTATCTCTCACTCCAATTAATTGCAAAAAACTATTAAAAATACATTATTTATACTATTTTTTTTTTTTTTAGTTAAATGCAGGACTTATTGGGGAATGTATATCATGTAATTTTTTTTTTATTTACGACGAGCAGTATAGCCCGGAGTTACTCGGATGTAATGAAAGCTTTATATATATATATATATATATATATATAATCGATTTTCTGCATTATTGTAAGAACTGCAATCTTGAAATTTTGAATATCGTTTTTGTCTATAACTGTATCAAATTTGATTAAAATCGGACCACTCCTTCTATAACCCGATTTTTTCGATTATCGATTTTCGATATTTATCAGGGGTACCGCGACACAAAACCGACCTAGCTAAGAACACTCGCAGACGCTTATAGTACAACTGTGTAAATTTTTAAGAAAATCGGTTCAGCCGTTTCGGGGTCTATAGGTAACGGACGCACACACACACACACAGTTCCATTTATAAATAAGTTTAGATTAGATACCATTTCTCCGAAAATTTGCCTCGAATAGTAAAATTAAAATTACGCTACTTTTAATGTAGATAAACTTTAAATTGAGTTTAGAAGTAATATAATTTTAGGATATATTATGAAGAGAAAAAAATTCGATTAATAATTAATTTTTATAAGAATTGTTTTAATTTTTTTCTTTGTTAATTAAAGTTACAGACATCTTATAAATTTCTCAGTCTCCCAATACTATCATACGAAGGTGAGTCCCTCAAGGCTCTGTTCTAGGTCCTACGCTTTTTCTGATCTTCATCAACGATCTCCCCGACGTAATCAGATTCCAAGTGGGCATCAACACTGACTGCACCAACATTTACTCTCGCCTCGACCAAAATTCCGCTGAGGCTGACAAGGTGTATCTCGCTGCTGAGCTTGAAAAGAACCTCCAATCTGTGGTGGAATATTTATTTTGCAAAAATACAAAAATATGGCACATAGCCGAAAAGGGGGCTGGGTAGAGGGTGGTCATTCAGTAACTATCCTGTACCTAGCTAATCACATTCACGACCCAATCACTCTTAAGTTTCTCAATTTACCACAAAACTCATCCGTCACCTTAGAATCCTACATATACCATATCACATATTCACAGGCATTGCCGTATCTGACTACCGGGCACGGGTCCGGGCCGATCCGTGCAATCATAATGAACATCCGAATGAACGCAGTAAAATCAGCTTATTTATTAATTTTGGAAGAAAACACTGGTTATACTCAGAAAGTCAGAACCCGATTTCCTGCTTTTGTTCACGTTCTGTCTAATTTCCATCGGAATAGCCGAAAAAAATCCTCAAAATTATAGTTTCTGGAAACGGATGACACTGATGACGTCATCACATTGTCAACTAATAAATCCGGGCAATTTTCTCTGTGCCCGGTGTTTTTTAGTATCAGCTACGGCCCTGTTCACAGGGGAACCTAAAAAAAAGAGTAACAAACTCAAAAGATAAAAATTTATTTGTATACAATAATTTTATAAGATACATATGAAAATGAGTGAGGGAAAGGATGAATAACCCAAGGCCAACTAAAAATATAACAAAATATTCAAACAAAATAAACAAAATGTAAGTAAGACCCGACTACACCACGAAATCAAGAGCGGCTGCTGTATTCCACCAAACGACAAAATCAAGTAGCGCACTAGCTAAGAGAGGAAGGATAAAAAAAATAATGGAATGAGGAAATCAAATACTGACCAAGTCAAGATGAAAAGTAGGACCGAAAAGAAACTAGGAGTTTGCGAATCTCAAATTTTGATAACAAAAGAGAAGGCCGAGAACAGGCTAGGAACAACATTCTCTCACATTAACTAGGTACCCAAAATAACTCTAACTCAACAAGGGGGGGTTGCAGAAAGCCACCGCGTTGTGCCGTAAGAGACTTAAAAAAAGAAAATCAAGACTAGACCCATTCACGCGAACCACACTTGCTACAGTTACCCATCTTTTGCTGAAATCTGTCGATATCAAAATGATTTATATCAGATCTGATCTTCATCCTGTGATGATGCTCAAAAAATTTAATCAGATGTTGATAAGAATAACGTTCATATCGCAAGATTCCCTCATTGTGCGTCGTCCAAATTAACATTCGAGCTACGGTCAGCAACGTCAGAAACACCATCCGTTTCACCTCAGAATATGGGGCAACACGTTATCACACGCGTACGCAAGATCAACGAACTGATCGCCGACAGAGTCCTAGAAAGGGCACACCTGAAGACAATCGTATAAGGCGTGCTCAGCCGTTTCATTTAAACCAAGGTCACACCGATGACAGTCGAGCAAATCCGCTCTATCCCATCTGAAGGCCATTGAGAGATAGCCTATCCAGTGGAACGTGGAGCACTCTTGTAAGTCTATAACAACTCACTAACATTCTATGCGGGTAGCTAACTACCTTGGTAGACCGCCAATTAAGTGCCCACGTTTACATCTTCCTCCTACCAAAAGATGATCGACCCGGTATATATCGACGAGACCAAATTCTATCAGATCAACCAGGCTTCGATCCCACACCGTCCCGCTAGCTCCTCATCTTGGGGTATAGGATGGCATTTCATTTCCCCACTAAAACTAGTCGCAAAGAATCCCCCCAGGAACGGCCGTAACTAACGAAAAAACGAGACGCGCTCCTCCCGGTTGTTGGACGCGTAAACCGCAACGATCCGAAACGACTTACTTTTCACGGCAATATCAGCCACGATCGCGTCGACATGGACAAGGTCCACCCTCGCACTCTGGGTAAGTTTAACCAACAAGGAAACACCTCTGGCCAGTTGGTCCCCATATGCTGAATAGACGACAAATTCGCTAGAGAGCACACAAGCATCAACATCGCAAACAAAATGTCTCCTGAATCACAGTTACATCCATTTCTAGGGACAAGAGATCACTGAGCAGGCAGGCAGCCTTACTCCGATCTCTCAGGCCCCTCACATTCAAGCTGGCTAGCTTGATAAACATTTTTCAAGTTTGATCCCTTAAACAGAAACTGGTCGGAAATCCGCATGAGTCGAGACCCCGACGGTTTGTCCAAGATTTCCAGTACCAGTTTCGGACGTAATTCGTACGTCAAGGACAATCCTGTCGACGTCCGTCGCGTTAATTAATTTTGGTGCCTTATACAAAGAGGAGTGGAGAATAACGGGGTGCTCCCTGCACATTGCACTGCTAATTTTGTTAAATCAGGGGACACAACCTGGGTCATACTAATCTTAGGAAAAGTGTCCTTGGCCCAGGTTAGATGGTCCTAAACTTTAAGGTTTCTCTCGGTGTTTCTGATAACGATAATTACACCGGGGGAGTCGGAGAAGTTGGTGGAGTCTTCCCGTCCACTTTGGTCAACTTCAATAAAGGCCTCAAGAGAGCCTTCATTGTGTGGTGGAAGGACGCTCTCAAAAGCCTCTCTGTCCACTTCTATTTTTTTTTCTTCGTCTTTTTTCCCGTTGTAGAATATTTTCTTATGAGTCTTCCCCTTCCCCATCTTGTGAAGAGCTAGGGAATAGTTTGGGGGAAATTTTGGGTGATGTTTTTGGAGCGGGAGTTATTGGAGCTCTTAAAGGGGATGAAGAAAGGCTCCTTACCTTCTTTGGCGTTTTCAAATGTTCCTTGACAGGCGATACAGTAGCAGATCGGATCTTGGTGGCACTCGGGGCTCTTTCTGTCCTGCATCGATTTGTTTTTCTGTCCCTCCGTCCTTTCATCCTGTCTCCCCCCGCTTTAGCGAAGATGCACGTGGTGAAGACATTTCAGTGGCATCCATATTACTCTGACTGGTTTGGCTTGGTTTTGGTTTGCCGATTCTTTTCCTGTTGCTTTTTCCCCCTATTCACCACTTTTGTCCACTCATTCTTTGCCTTAGGACTGAGCTTCTCTGCTGCTGCAACCACCTCCTAACATATTACCTGCCAGCGACTTTGCTTCCTCATCAGTCCCAAGCAAGAGATCCCAGATTGCCCGTAAGCGCATCGCCAGGATTTTGGGGACTGTTTTGAGGCTTTTCAAAGCCTCCTCCATAGTATCGCGACACCAAACTTCCGCGTTTTATTATCCGATGTCAGTAAGGAAATAGTCTTTGTTGCCACAATATCAATTTTCTCTGGAATTGAAAGAAGTTAATTTCTGCTAATGTAATCTTTATAATTTCACACACATTTGGTCGTAGTAAACCGCGTCTTTCCTTTCTAGAAACTTTGTCCGAAACTATAGGGAAGCCGCTGGCACAATCGGTGTCTGGGGAAACTCGGCCATATTGGTCGTTATTCCCCCCCCCCGCCTCACAACACAAAGAGTCCACAAACGAAAATGTCAATCTAATTTAAACAAAGAAAAAAATCACACTAACACTGTAACAAAATAACTGTCGAAATAGCACAATAAATCCAAACGCCAACTATCCTCCAATCTGTGGTGGAATAGGGTAAGAAATAGCTCGTGAATTTTAATGCTTCCAAAACGAAGCTGCTATCTCTTAACCCCCAGAGACTATCGCTCCTACCCACGACATTAGCATGGATCAGACTGAAAGCAAAACACAGCGCCTCCTTGGCCTAACTCTCTCAGCAGACCTCAAGTGAAATGACTACATATAATCCGTAGCTAAATCTGCTGCTAGGAAGGTCGGTTCACTGTGTAGGGCCAGGAAGGTTTTCCCATTTGAATCTATATGCACATATATAAATCTACCATCCGTCCGTGTATTGAATGCTGGTGTCACATCTGGTCGGGTGCCCCTGCTATTCACCTCGGGGTTCATGAATCCCCGCTTGGTAGCTCAGCTGCAGTCACTTTCTCACCAACGTAATGTGGCTTCCCTCAGTCTCTTCTACAAATACTTTCACGGCTTCTGCTCCGACGAGCTTAGCTCACTGGTGCCCCCTCGGCATGAATTTAATCGAGCTACTAGACTAGTAACTAGGTCCCACTCTTTTACAGTGAAACCAATCAAATGTAACTGCAACTTTTACTCCACCAGCTTCTTTTCTCGCACTTCCCGCCTGTGGAATTCTCTTCCGTATACTTGTTTCCCTGACAGCTACTATCTCCAAGAATTTAAATGTAAGGTTAATTATCATCTATCTCTCTGGCGCGCATCTTTTTCCTAGTGTTCTTTTCTCCGTTAATTCTACTCTCATCACACCCCCTATAATTTGTTCCTCTTTCTCACCACTTTCCTCTTGTGTAATCTCCTGCACACCAGTGGCAGGAAAACTGCCTTGCTTGGGGTGAAATGATTAAAAAAAACTTATAAGAGACTTGTCATTAAAGGATTACGTGTTTCAAGGGTTTTTCCCCCTTACAAAACGTTCACTCGGATTATGTCAATTTTTGATTACCATACCTCCAGAATGATTGATAACAGGTGCTGTCATCGCCTACTTTGAAAGGCCAACGAGTTAGACCGTTGTGATTAAAAAATACTTTTATTCTAAATTTCCTGCCATAAACAAGTAATGTTTGTTTTAAATCAGATTAATTTAACTTTAAATTTGCTAATTTTCATAAAATAACGTTTCAATGATCTATATTTTATTTTTTGCAAGACTTTTAAAACCGAGAATTAACTTTCGTTTACAAATGTGTCGATCGCTCAAAAACTGGCCGAAAATTAAAAAACAAAAACTCAATTTTAGTTTCCAATGGATATGATTTCTGATTGAAATCCACCAGAGTATTTTGCTTACTTAAAATTGTAAATTTAATCATTTAGCTTTCAATTAAGCTAAATTAATGTTTCAAGAAAAATTATTTTATTTTTAAAAATTCAATTTAAAACTTAGGTATCGAAAATCGAGTGGAGGTACGTATCAATCAGCCGGTGTTTGCAAATATGTTACGATATATTTAACCGTGTAATATATATCGTGTAAATATATCTTTTATAATAAATATATATAATGCATTGCTTTGAGGGTGTGATGTTATGTAAACCAAGTGTAGCATCAATATTTATTAATAAATGAAGTTGCAGGATATTACGTGTACCAATTACAATTATTGTTGTTATATCTCGGCGCAGTCGTAGATTTACAACAGTTGAAATTATAGTCATTGTGAACTCCATGATTTCATCGGTGGTTGCATAGTACTTGATACGGTAGGGCTACATATGGTTTTGAACTCATAGTTGTGGGTGGGGGATAAATTAATTCAAACCAATAAATTGTAAACGCAAATTCTATTCCATCAGCTTCTTTTCTCGCACTTCCTGCCTGTGGAATTCTCTTCAGCATACTTGCTTTCCTAACAATCTCAATCTCCAAGAATTTAAATGTAAAGTCAAGAGTCGTCTCCTGTCTCACTAAATTACATCCTCTCTCTCATGCTTTTCTACATCCACCCCACTCTTATCAGTACTCTCTTCCCTCTCTTACTCTCTTCCTAACACCCCTGCAACCTCTCACTCCTCATAACATTCCTTCTGTGTAACCTCCTGCACAACAGTGGCAGTAAAATGCCTTGCTTGGGGCGACACGATTATAAAAAAAAAAATACTGTCTTCAAGGATATTTACTCGAAAGGGCAACGAATTCAGTTCACATGTCAGTACTATCATTTTCATCAGTTTTTCAAACTTTTATTTTTAGCTATTGTACAGTTTCAACTTTAACGTTTCCAGTACAATATTTTTAACGTTATTTTCATTTATTTCCTTGACTGACCACATTTTTGTATTAGATTGATATCTTGAAACTTTTTTTTTCTATGGTGGATAATAGCTTTCACATGATTCGCGCTAGAAAATACCAGATTTCTCCTTTTTTTAAGTAGTTGTTGGGTAATGAATATACTTAACATTGTCTATTAAAGTCACAAGTAATGGAATATCTAGCGACTATGGATCCCATTACAGCAGTTGTAGATTTTAAACTACATAGCTTTCATTTTCTGTTACCTTTTCATAAACAATATGTTCAAAAACAACAATTTTATTGTTAATTGAATAATTTTCATTGTTAGCAAAGACAAATACTTTGTAATTTATCTAGATTTTTTGTTTGGTTTTGGTTATTTTTTGTTTTGTTTGTTTTTGTTTTTGTTCTTTTTTGTTGTTGTTGTTCTTTTTTTTTTTGTTGTTGTTCTTTTTTTCTTTTTTTTTTTCGTTTATTAATTTAAATAAACTGGGTATCTCGGAACGAGAAATCGGGTAGCCGAATTCAAATTCTAGTTGAATATCGTTGCATAGCAATGTTTTATGTCAGCACACTTTGGGAAAGATATCCGTCGCTTCTCCCCCTCATTATGGGTTAAATAGCAGGACAGATTGGGTTCTATAGCCTTGGTTGGCAACCAGTCTACTGCAGAAAGTAATGGCAACCTACTGCGGGAAAATCTTCTGCCCAGTCAGTCATGCCTCGTTCGAGTGAGGATCGCTCAAGCGTGTATCATGTATGACACTTGACTGGCTGAATCTGAGTATCAATTCTTTTAGTCTAGCTAATCGATGTCTTCCCTACATTAAAAAATCTCGCCATCAAATGATTAGAAAAGAAAATTGATCGATTGAATTAAATGGATGCATTATTGCTTAGTTGTCCTGACCAGTTTTAGGAGGAAGATAACAAATCGGATTTGAAAACAAAAACACTTACGGCGCCATTTTGAATGCCGCCATTTTGATTTCGATCGGATACTCTGTAATATAGGAATAGATAGGTTCGCCTTTACTCCCCCGGTACTTTTGAACAAGAGTAGAAGTTTCTCTTGTTTCAGATTCGTTCTAAAATCTACTTCCGTCTAGTCAAAATCTCCTATATTCAGACAGCTTTCCAAGAACATACTGAATTTACACTTTGTAGTTCTTTTATGCACAATAATAGCTTCTTTTTTTTTTTAAATAAAAGATTAAGCTTTATCGTGGAGTTTTTTTGGGTTTTTTAGCAGATAATGTTGACACTGTTGTTAACAAATAAACGTATTTTTTTTCTATTTGAACAAGTTTTTATTCTATCACTAAAAATACGATATTAAATAACTCTCACATTATATATATATATATGTATATATATATATAAAACATATAAACTATTGAGTACCATGCATTAAGACATAAGCAAAAAATAAAATAATCCAAACCCCTGAGAGTGACAGGAGAAATGTTATATAAAACACACAACGGTCCTTACTATGAGAGAGAGAGAGAGAGAGAGACAGACACACACACACACACATATATATATATATGCTATTGAGTACATCGACTGGCGCCATATTACATGCATCATTTGTGTCGGTTGTCACTATCTAGAAAAATCTTGTGAGATTCTGTATTTCACGGTTCTAAGCGTGCGACACTCGAGAAAATGATGCGATGCCTCATGTCATCAGGCTGGAAGCAGCGATAACGTTTGTAATCTCCGTCGTTTTCGAATGAAGACAGGAGAAAATGGACAAGGCAGGCGGAGAAATGATATTGATATTACGTATCGTTGATGCAGTATAATAAAGATGGCTAGTCTGATACGGATGTTGTGGTTACATGAAGCGTGAAAAGATGGCAAAAACGGTTCAGAGAAATGTCAGTAGTAAATGAAAAATTGTTCGGAGAAAATGCAATTTAAAAAAACTTAGGTACAAGTCAATGAGACAATGGTTACATAAATAAGATATAACCAAATGTTTTAAAGCCAGACAAGAGTTGAGACATTGAATAATGATTTTCTAAATAGATCTTGTCAGTTAAGTGTCATACTTGATACACGCTTTAGGCGATCATGTCTCAAAAGAGACATTACTGACTGGGCAGAATATTGCAGTAGGTTGCCAGCCAAGGCTATAGAACCTAATTTGTCCTATTATTTAAACCATAACTGGAGGGAAGAGACGGATTAATACCTTTCCCAAGTGCATAAGTGAATGCACGGAATTCAACTGGAATTCGAACTCTGCTCCCCGATTTGTCGTTCCGAGCCGATATCCACTGCACCACAACGCATATCCTAAATAGTTAGCCATTCCAATTTGAAGAATTGTTATAACAATCTTCATATTATATCTTCCGATTTGGCGTTGAGATATAATAAAGTAAATTGTCATTAAATTTTTTCTTGATTGCCTTCATTCGATTTAGTGCCCACTACCGGGATTTAGAGAGGACAGGACGTATAAACATACAACTGAGTGCTTCATCTATGTTTAGCAGAGTAACGAAAGAAAATATGAATTAACTTCATGACGAGAAAAAAAACGAAGACGGTTTTTTAAATATGAAGTTCTTAATTCATTGACTCGCTTGACAATGTCTTCAAGGGAAATGTGTAGTTCGAATTCCCGTTGGATTGGTTATAGTCACTTGCGCGCAGATATCATTGAGAAAGTCCTGAATCCTCCTCTGCCTTCTAGTTATGGGTTAAGTAGTAAGATTTATATCACTCAACCTTTCTATGAGAATAGTAATATATAGATATTTTCTGGTTTTCAATAACCAGCACAGGTTTAGGCCATAGAAAGTGAATCAATGAACCCTTTCACGAAGTAAATAGTGAGAATTTTTGTATTTTTAACCGATGCTAGTAGTCTGTATTAACATAAAGTAAAGGTCATTGATTTTCAAGGTCACTTGGATTATTATCATTAGACAGTAGTGTATCTTCATTTACCTATCAGCTCCGTTTAGCGAAGGCAAGTTAAATAAGAAAACTCAAGTGACGTAAAATGAAAGACTGAAAGTGTTCAGAGTTCGAATGATAAGATTAGCAGATTTCTTTTTTTTTCCTTTTTAATACTCGTTATTACATCTTCATTTCTGTTACGTTACAATTTCGAAAAATATACCGTAAAATGGTATTAACCAAATTGTTGTACTTGAAGTACTTCAATAGATTTAAAAACATTTCGACGTTGTTTACTTCATTTTACCATTAGACTGTGATCTAAATGCTACTTTTAATTACTTTATTTGAATAACTAGAAAAATTATAACATCAACGTTATATTTTTAATTATTTCACTAAAGCAAGGCAGTAAAGCTACTAAAATGTCACTGGGTGTAAAAGAAAAGCTATTAATCAACGAGAACAAAAAAAAAAAGACAGCCAATAACAATTGACGTTGAATTTACATTTTTGAAAATCCCAGTTGGCTGAAAAAAAAACAGAGCCTGGAAAGTTCCACATTCGACACTAGAAGAAATTATTAGCATAGAACTTACGGTTGCCTGTAGTCAATTGAACTAATTGTTTAATTCTAAAGATCAGCAAAGCACGGATTAGAAATGTTTTCTTTTGTTTTGTCTTGTTCTTTTTTCTTTTTTTTCAACGCTGATTATGCAAATTATTTATCTCAATTATCCAAAAACTATTTTGTTGATCAAGATATCTACATGATTTATTTTACAGATTATTAACATTTTATGGGTTAATAAAGCCGAACCATTTTTGAATTGTATACAAATAACATTTTTCTGAATTTTATTAAAAATTTCGGGAATAAATTATACAACGAATTTTTCAGATACAATTTGAATAAGAATAAATTGTAACACACATCTATATATAATATTATAAGAGCAATTAATATAATAATATATTATTATAGTAATTAAATTATAACGAAATTTTTAGATACATTCCATGAAGATAAATTGCGATAAATATTTTACTTAAAATAGGACTTTCCTGGTTTGTAGTTCGTCAGGAAGATTGACCTCTGATAAGAGGTCAATCTTCCTGACGAACTACAAATTTTCGGTATTTTAGAACAGATCCTTTAGGCTTTCTACTCCAACCGTCTGTATACGGATAAAAAATGAATTCTGTAAATACACAAAATTAGATTGTTTTCTCACCGGTCTGACTGAACCTTTACAGTGAGAATTAAAATTCTACTAGGATTCATTATTGGTGGTCATATGTTGGCCATCATGGCTCTCTAAAGATTTCTTTTTCTTAGAGATTCTCTGGCTATACAGTGTAGCCGGCCCGAGGGTCTGAATGCGCCGCGCAACCAAGCCAAAACTCCTTGATCTAAATAACAATCCCGCCATATCTTATCATGCGTTTTCAGTCTGTCAATTAAGTGTCATGCGTGAAACATGCGTATACGATCATGGCAAAAGATTTTTTAGCAGTAGGTTGCTGTTTCTTTCTGCGATCGACTGGTTGCCAACCAAGGCTGTAGAAGCCAATCTATCCTGCTATTCAACCCATAACTTAGAGAAGATGAAATGTAATCATACTTTTTCCAGGGTAATTGCAAATAAATGAATTTAGCGAACCGAACTGGAAATTGAACTCTGTTCTCCAATTTCACATTGAGCCGTTATCCATTACACCACCAGCACACTCATGCATTTTACATTTACTTAAAAATGTATTTTCAAACGTCGTTGTTTTTTTTAGCAGTAGTATTTTGGGGGAGTACTCTTGGACTTGGTCGTTTAGACATCTACTCAGCCGAGCCAGTAAATAAACGTACGGTTACGATGTACGAAAGGCAGCGAAACTTAGACATATGACGGATGTCGAAAGATAATTATGTTCACCACATCTATGCAAAACCTATTTCGTTGCTGACAACAAGAATTATCCAGTTCTTTTTGGAATGGATTCTGAGATTTCGGTTATTTCTGCTATGTCCAGAACTACCTCTCAGCTGTTGTTGGTCATTTTATGTTCGTATAAGAGCAGAGGCTTCAGTACTCGGGTCTATTAAAATGATATTTCGATTTTGTATGAGTTCTAGAAACTGTTAAAATTAACTTGACCTTGTGATATAAGTAAAGAACCAGACAGTGTGGTGTTTTTTTAAGTCTGTCAAGATTTGCCAAGCTTCTTTATTTGCGGAATAAAAGTACAAATATGGCACGAAGCCGAAAAGTAACGCGAAGTAATTAATGCTGATGCTCAGTATTCTATTTTGTTTCCATCATGGCGGCTACGTTTGTTACGTCTATTTTAGACTTTTTACTTTTCCGAATTTTAACACGATGTCCAACAAAAAATATACCATGTTTTTGACACTTTATATTTAGCATCAATTTTCCCCAAAAAATATTTAATATTCATTTCATAAGGGTTTTTAACGTGATGTCCAGGGCTGAATTTAGGCCATATAAGGTTCCTGGGTTAATAAAATTTGGGGCCTCTCGTAATTATTTATGCTATCCTTTACCCCATGTCTATAAAAACAATATATATTTTAGATGATGTTTTTGGGGTGAAAAACATGAAACACTTAAACTTAAACTTTTAATGATTTTGAAAGTCATCCAAAATATTTAATTAGCAAATTCATATTTATTTATCATGGTTATCCGCAGTTTTGTATTCAAAATATTCCTGTCTTAACTTCTGGGATGAGGACATTTATATTTTTACTGTTGGAACCGTCTTCACCTTCATTGTGATCATATATTGTTCACTGAGCCCTTCAGCCTTCAAAGTAATATGTCTTCAATTCATTATCAGGTTAGGCTAGATAGCACACTATCCCCTGCTAGTTAACCTATAGAGTCCCATTGGCTAATAAAATTTAGAGGCCCCCTTCATTATTTATGTTTGTCCCTCTCCCTCTTCAAAAATATATTTTCAGATTCTTTTTTTGGTGGGGGGGGGGGACATAAAACATTTCAACTAAAATTTTTCATCCGAATTATTTTATTAGCAAATTCAGTTTTTTATCCGAACGTCATATCCTACAGAAATTTATGGAGAAAGAAAATTTTAAATTATCTACAGACTTGTGATCTTAAGTAATCATAACCGAAAAAAATGAATTATATTTGTTATGAATAATTATTAGCAGATCCTAGGCTGCAGCTAATACTAGCCCATATGTAAATTCGGTACTAGTCATGTCTCTTTAGGTTGTAGACAATCATGGCTCCCACAGATTACTGTCCTGTTAGAATTACTGTGACTTCCGAGAAAAGATTTCTTGTTGCTTTTTCAGTTTTAGATCCATAATAATCCTTCTCTTAAAGTGGCTGTCACCCAAGTCTAGAGACTTCAGTTAAATATTATTTAACCTCTAGCAAGAAGAGGAAACTGGTTTCCATGCGTTACTCAAGGATATTAGTGTGAAAGTGACAGATTTGGTCGAAATTTGAACTTAGTTTGCAGATTTTATTTTCTAGTCGATAACCATGAATAAACTACCACTTTTAAAATCATAAAATTAATTTAAACGTGCTAAGTAATTTAAAGTGCATATGCTGGTTACTTAAGATTATATACATTTCTGAAAGCCAACTAAAAAGTAAATATTTAGCTTCGACGTCCACAAAATACCAAATAGGTTACCCCGTCGAGAAAATAGAATCCATGATGATAGAAATATCGAAAATATTGGAATCATGATGCCAGATGTAAGGTACAAGAAACGTGTAAGAGACGCAGATAGAAAGACTAAAATTACATTGACAGAAAATGTGACGGAGCACCTGAATACGCTGTTATGGAGATCATACGCACGAACCGGTGGAATATAAAAAAGAGGAAATTATAGAGTTGAAATATAAAATAAATACTATTTCCAGAGGCAGATAAGATAGTCGAAACCAAGATCATTTGAGTGGTTTATTTAAGATCTTTGGCTATGTGGTTCTTCTTCGTAAGGTAAACTTTTTGGAGGTTCATTGACAAGATTCTTCAGTAGAGGTAGTGTCGGACTGGAGATCTGATTTGTTTGCAGGACTTGGTTTTTGTTAGGTGATATTGGAGGTTTTGTATTTCACTATTGCTGGAATAGCTCAATTGTTTTTACTACTACTTCAGTTTAATGGGTGATTTGGAGAGGACCTTTTTGCTTTTGTTTTATATGAATATTGACCAACCGCAATATCGCTGGCGTCATCATCGGAGCTGCTTCAGCGTGAAAACATTGCACATAAGTGTAGTTTCCCCATCTTCAGTCTGGCTTATTTGAAAATTTATCTCTCCACTGGTTCATTTGTGTTTTTCGACACTCAAACCAGTGGTTTATACTGCAACTTACAGTTGAAGTATGTGCCCAAAAATCTCGATAACCTCGATAATATATGATGGCCTATAAACTCACCCAATTTTTGTCAAAAGAACTGGTTTCGATTTTAAATCTTTCAGTTTAAATCACTTTACATGGTGGTGAAATTTAGGGCAATCTGGCTATTCGTCTCACTTGCTTTGACAACGGATACTGTTAAAGTAATATTTATCAAGACATTGGGATAATGATTTCCCTTTGTTAAAAAAGGAGTGATTTAAATATGCCATATATTCCTGTCGAAATTAATTCTTGCGTTTCATAAACTCAATATTTTTATATTTAAATTCAAGTTTTTCAACTGAAAATCTTTTACAATTACATACATTTTTAAAATTATAGAAATCTAATTCATAATAATTAATATTGAAAAAAAAATGGCTACCTAATTACTATCATTGTCGAATAATACTTTTTTTCAGTATAGAATTGTATAGATGATTTCTACGTTAAATAATCCAACAAGGGATTATATATATTTCACTATTTTAAATGATTTATGAAGTTGTTATTGTTGCAAGGTGGATCTTATTCTTCATTATAATTACGTTAGAACATGTACAAACAACTACAAAATTTTTATTTTATTTATTTTATTTTAATTTAATTTTAATTTTTAATTTTAATTTATTTTATCTATATTTCTAATTTATTATATTATGTTGAATTAATTTATATCTTCGTGTTGCTGTTTTTTAAAATATCCTTTATTTGACGTTTTATTCATAATTTTTCTGTTTCTGTATGTGATTTTATCATTTAAAAGATACCAAAAGATTTTTTTAATCATATCACCCCGAGCAAGGCGGTAACACCACTGATGTGCAGGGGGCTACATAAGAGTAAAAGGATTAGAGGAGAAGGACGAACCAGTTAGAAAGGAGCAAGAGAAAGATGGGAATACAGGTGTGATGACATTTGCGAAGGTGGAGAGAAAGGAAAGGGATCTACAGGACAGTGTGGAAAGAAGTAGGGTCAAGTAGTTAAGAGATGAGTATTGACCTTGCATTTAAACTCTTGGGGGATGTAGCCGTCAGGAAAGCAAGAATAAGAAAGCGAGTTCCACAGGCGGGAAGTGCGAGAAAAGAAGCTGTTGGAGTAGAATTATCGGCTGCATTTGGTTGATCTGTGAATGGGTGGGACCGATTTTGCCAGTCTGGTTGCACGAGTAAACTCATGTAGCAGGTGAAACAGTGACTTAAGTTCGTCGGAGCAGAAGCCATGACAATATTTGTAGAACAGACGGGGGGAAGCCACATCCCGTGGGTGAGAAAATGGCTGGAGTCGAACCGCCAAGTCGGTACCTATCACATTACTGATTCTTCTTTGGAGCCTGTCAAGAACACGGAGATGAACAGCGACAGCAGTACACAATGCACGGACGAATGGTTCATTTGTATATATGCAGGATGGTTTCAGGTGGGAAAAACCTTCCTGGACCGATACAGTGACCCAACCTTCCTAGCAGTGGATTTAGCTGTTGACTCAATGTAGTGGTTCCACTTGAGATCAGAAGATAGGGTAAGGCCGAGAAGGCGCAGAGTATTGCTTTCGGGGAGACTCGCGTGGTCCATGCTTATGGGAGGCAGGAGAGGTTGCCTGTGATGATTGACAGACAGCAGATTTAATCTGAAACATTGTAACCGATGTCTCCATCTGTCTGCAATTCACTTCAAGATATTTTTAAATTTTCCTTAAAAATCATACTTCTTTCCTATGCATGAATATATATTCTTTTAAAATTAAAAAAATGGTTAAATCAAAATCTTCTATTATTTTAAGTAAATAAGCACATAGATAATTGATCAAATTAAAATAAAATGATAAATAATAATTACATTAATATAAATATACTTACACACAAACACACACATATATATAAAGAAATAAAAAAATTAATAATAGGAACATTTACTCATTTGTGTAATCAGCTTTAATTTTTATCAGTTAGCATATTCTCCAGAGGTTAATTTAACTTTTATAATGAGCTTTATGCTTATTTTGAGTGTTGTCAAATGTTTAAAGTTTTAAAATCTAATGCAATTTTATTACTTCTGTTTATAAAGATATGTTGCAAAATAAAATTTTTACACTGACATTGACAAAGTCCATCAACAGATAAAACATGTCAGTAAAGGAAAACTTTTCTTTTGATCTTTATTCATTTCTGTGTCTGTGTGTGTTTCCATTACCTATAGACTCCAAAACGGCTGAACTGATTTTTTTAAAAATTTACACAGTTGTACTATAAGCGTCAAGTGAGTGTTCTTAGCTAGGTTTTGTGTCGAGATACCCCCGATAAATATTGAAAATCGAAAAAAATCGGGTTATAGAAGGAGTGGTCCAATTTTAATCAAATTTGGTACACTCATAGACAAAGACATAAGAAATGATATTCAGAAGTTACAAGGTTGCAGTTCTTACAATAGTGCAGAAAATCGATTATATATATATATATATATATATATATATATATATATATATATATATGGCAAGATGTTTGTGTATGTGTCTGTTTATCTGCCTGTATGTCTCCATTTTTTCAGCCCTTTTATTTTAGTTTTGCTTTGGGTTTGGTAGGTATAATTGTAGTTCTTAGTCTCAGCCATGATACCATTTACTCAGAGAACTTATTTAGCCTTCACAATTCAGTTTACGATGAAAAACCTTATTTGATATCAATACCAGGAAATCAAAATTTGACTTACATCCATTCATTTTTCTTTCAGTGTACGGTTTTGCTTTAACTGGAAACAATTATTACTTTTTAGTCTTTCGTGCCAAAGAGTCTGAGCTCCAGGACCGTGGATTAGTTTTAAAGCTTTCATTACACCCGAGCAACACTGGGCTATACTGCTAGTATATATATATATATATATATATATATATATATATATATATATATATATATACTCAGTTATAATCTGAGATTAAGGACAGAATGGTTAGTTAAAATAAAGACAAGAGGAAAACTGTATTTTAAATCGCCTATGCGTTTCATCCTGTGATGGACTTTATCAAGGCAAAAAGACGAAATGAGTTTTATTCTAAATTACGTATGTATAAACAAACAGTGTTGGCAACCACAAAGACGCTCACAAATCATTTCAAAAGATTAACAGAATATTTTAATTTTTAGAATTTCTTCATGTGTATGAATTTCCTTCATTTTAACATCTCGTGACTTTGTGCTACACATGAAGAAATTCTAAAACAGACTAACACACGAAATAAATAATGTTTCAAAGAAAACGGTCAAATTCCCTTCATTTTAATATCTCGTGACTTTGCACTACACATGAAGCATTTTTTCATTTGTTTTTTGTATATACGATAATAACTAATGACAATGTTTCTCAAAGTAAAATCAACTTCAGGCCAGAATTTAAAATTTATCTTGGCCGTTTCCATTGGCTCTTTCTTCTCCATATTTTCTCACTTATTTTCCTCTTTACTTTCTATTTTTTCTGTATCTTTCCTTTTTCTCTTTGTTTTCCTTTTCTTGACTTCTCATCTTATTTTCTGATCTTTTCTTCTTTCTTTCTTTCCATTTTTTAATATCTTTTTACCTCGTAACTCCAATAATAAAGAGAAAAAGTTATTAAAAGAATTTTTTTCAAATAAAACATTTATTACCATCATTGTTAACTACCTTATGAGACATGGTTCTTTCAATGTCAGAACAAAATGTACAATTTTGTAGTAGTAAGTATTCGTTGCTTTATTTTTATATCGAGCAGTTTTGAACGTTGCAATTATTTTCTTCGCTCTTCTTGATTTGAAGATGTGGTTGTAAAAAAAAAAAAAATATATATATATATATATATGGTGAACAAAATAATGGAAACACTTAGTACCATACTATAAGTTAGAAAATTTGATTAAACTGTCAAAAGCTTGTCCATTTTTATGTTTGTTTATTTAATTAGTACTTCATTATTTTGTTAAAAAAATTATACAGATATTATTTCGATAAGTTTTTTGAATCACCAATCAAGACTATTTAAGAATTTCAAGTAATCAACTTTATCCTGTGATTCAGGAACTGTTTCCAGAGGGAAAATCCATCTTTAAGGATGATAATACACTCAGTTGTAATGCGGAAGTTGAAGCTGAAGGGCGCAAAGAACATTCTAGTTAAATAGAACATCCAGTCATCAGTGTCTCCAAATCTCAACATCATTGAACACTTATGGTTCATTTTAGAAAAACAAGTGAGCTGATATCCCCCACCATGATCATTAAAAGAATTGGAGGCAGTTTTAGCTGAATAAAGAATCAAGGTTTCCATGGAAACAATTCAAACTTGTGAAGCTTTAATTCATGCTGTAATTACTGCCAAAAGCTGTCGTATCCCATCTTGAAACAAATTTACTTGAAATTTCAAGGTGTTCCAATCCATTATTTTGTACACCCCCCGTATATATATATATATATATATATATATATATATATATATATATAACTAAAATAAGAAATCACACTTTACCTCGAAATGGATCCGTCCCGAATACCTACGGTTCCGCTATTAGCGAGCACCTTATAAATAATAGAAAGTGTGCTGCTAATTTTAGTGGTGATCGGTTCACTGTTGTGTGCCGATCTCACTCTTTATTTCACCTTAAAGTTCTGGAAGCTTTGTATATTGGGTCCCAAAAGCCTGCGTTGTGCAAACAGCGTGAGTTGTTGGAACTCGATATAATTAGCCTCTAGCATGCACATTTTTCTCCCCATCTTCCGCATTTTTATTTTTTTATTTTTGATTAAAATCTCCTGTAGAGGCCTGAAGAGTGGGAGCGAAACCGGTTGCTTCGCTTTTTAATATATTTACAATGTGTAGCATCAAGCTTCACACTTTTATTTCTTTAATTAAATTTTGTACTTACAGAAATATTTTCTTATATATATATATATATATATATATATATATATATATATATAACGAACATTTTTCTCGCTAATATAAAAAAATCACGAAAACCATGTAATAACCATCACGAGATAACATCGTCCAATGTTAGAGAACGAAAGTCTAATAATAAAAAAACCATGCCCATTCGATCGAATTAAATAGTGCAGTAAAATTTCTTAAACGTTGTTGAATGTGAATAAAAGAGATACAGTCATAACCTATCGAACAAAATTGTTTATTAAAATATGTAACATTTCAAAATTAGAGAAAAAATTAAATGTACTTGAAAATTATGTTGACAATATTATTGATTTTAATACTGGTGCGAGATGTGTAGAAGCCATGGTCTTATTTACGTTTGCAAATCTACGATCACAGAATGTTAATTATTGGTCAGGCATGATTTTTCTCTAATTTCTTGTACAGTTTCAAAAACAAATTAGTTCATGTTGGAGGTTTCCTTTTCTTAACATTATGGCAGATAATCTTCCAAATATTGACAGTTGGACTGCGATCTGGACATCACATAAAACTTCAACTTTTTTTTTTCTTCGATGATGTTATTTTTGCAATATGACAAGGGCCCATTTTATGTGGGACCCTGGAAGGATGATGCTCTCAGAAAGAATAATATACAGTTCAATAATTTTTTATACATTGCAAAATTTTCTTTATCATAAAACCAAATCTCTCTCTTTCCATTCTCTCTTTCTCTCTCTTCTCTCTTTCTTCCATTCTCTCTCTCTCTTTCCTTCCATTCTCTCTCTCTCTTTCCTTCCATTCTCTCTCTCTCTTTCCTTCCATTCTCTCTCTCTCTTTCCTTCCATTCTCTCTCTCTCTTTCTTCCTTCTCTCTCCCTCTCCCTCTCTCTCTCTTTCCTTTCTCCCTCTCCCTATCTCTCTCTCTTTCCTTTCTTTCCCTCTCCCTATCTCTCTCTCTTTCCTTTCTCCCTCCCTCCCTATCTCTCTCTCTCTTTCCTTTCTCCCTCTCCCTATCTCTCTCTCTTTCCTTTCTTTCCCTCCCTCTTTCCTTTCTTTCTCCCGCTCTCCTCTCTATCCCCTCTCTTCTCTCTCTCCTGGCAGTTGGTTCGTTTTGGCACCCATTGTCCCAGGCAGATTATTTATTAGCTTTTTATGCATGGAACTCCGCTAATCCAAAACTAACATCTTATCATACAATCTTTGTGTTCGGGTGAGGAGAGTGCAAATTGTCACAAACAAGCAAAGAAAAACTGCCACATACATAATCGTGCCCCACTTCCCACCCAGTTACATTTATACGAAGAGACGTTCTTTCCAAAAATGTAGAAACATTCGTTGTTTTCACATTTTCAATTCCACTTCAATATACGTGGTGCAACCCAAAATTTATAAGCTGTCCCAGTGAGGATCGAACCCTCGGCACCCTAGTAATATTCAAATAGGTTGGTTCGAAAATCATAAAAGCAAAGTAGTCGGAGGTTAATCAGAACGTTTCGTTTGGTTTCTTAAGCTAAATATGACTTTTTTCTCTCTCTTAAATTTCCTAATCCTAACCACTTTATTGACTGCAGGACTTCATCTCTTCGGTACATTTTAGCTTTCTCAAGCAAAATCTGCTTTTGATATTTTTTAATCACTTCATCCCAAGTAAGGCAGGACAGTCACTAGTCTGCAGGGTGTTACAGAGAAATAAACAGGGTACAGGGGATGTCGAAGAAAGGATAGTAGATTGGATTTAGGAAGGTAGATAGCAATTGACGTTGCATTTAAGAATAGTACGAATAAATTCAGATGACCGGTGCACCAGGGGAAAGAAGTGTGTCAGAGCAGAAGCCGTAAAAATATCTGTAGAAAAGAAGTAAGCCATATCCCGTCGGTGAGAAAGAGTCTGAATTTGAATTTTGTAGAAAACCTCAAGATGAATAGTAAGAGCACCCGACCAAATGTGGCAACAGGTTTCAATGCACGGACGAATGTTAGATTTATAAAAGAGCAAAATGGATTCTGTCGACCCAAACTTCCTATCGGTCGATACAGCTATAGATTCGATGTAGTCGTTCCACCTGAGGTTGGTTTGGAGAGTGAGGTCAAGAAGGCGCAGTGTGTGCTTTCTAGGAGACTAGCGTCATTTATACTGATGGAAGGTAGGAATGTTTGTCTATGTTGGTTGAAGCACTACAATTTACGGGCCATTCCCTACCTCCATTCCAACACAGATTGAAGGTCTTTTTCAAGAGCAGCAGCAAGGTTTACTTTGTTCGAAAATTCAGTAAAAGTCCGAAAGAAACACTAATCTAAATATGATACAGGCATAATACAGCGAATGAATGAAAACTTCGGAGTCACGTAGTAACATTAGCGTCAATCTAAGGGAATATTACTCCATTTTGTGAAACAATTCCAGGCAGATGTTTTTCATCACTTGATTATTGCCTTCAGTTTATGTCACGTCACTGTTCAGTCCAATCCATTTGATTCTCTAGAACATGCTCGTTATAGAATCTTCATTTACGGAATGGCTATGCGAAAACAAAGTTTGCTTTCTCTTTTTTTGTCTGTTTTCACGTTTAAATTACTTTCATTCCTCAGAAGATGGTGCCACTGATATAAATATTCTTGAAACCGTTTTTACGGAATTTCTTTAAGTAATGTAGCCATTAATGAGTTGAACAAACAAAACATTTTGTTCACGTCATCAACACTATACTTGCTGCAACATTTTTGTTGGGCCATTCTATGATCTTCCTCCGATATGCTATCTATATTGAGGATGAAGTCATAGTGTAGTTAGAGTAGGGTGTGCCTCCCTTTGTGACACTTTTATGGTGGCAGCACTTGTGAGTTTGTTATATAAGCATAGACGGTATTGAAATAAAAATGGTTTTAATGTCGGGACACGACTCAGAGTTGAAGGAACTCTTCGATTTTGAGTAACACCAGTGATGTATTCAGTGCAGTTTCATGTTTGACAATATGAAAGCCTGTGAGCAGACCCAGTGTGCACTCTTTTAATGCTACCGCACCGTTCTTTAATTTCAGTTTAGTATAGTTCATTATTACCCATCAGTTTCCAAGCATCTTTTCTTTTTTTATATTGAAATTCGCCACACATTATTCGAACTTAACTTAGGATGACTATATTATAACGACCACGTAGATATCCGTTCTTATCCACTACCAAGAATAATGGATGAAAAATAATTCTGTTGATCAATTTGACGCAACAATGGCTTCATTAGACCCTGCGGTGTCTTCCGACCTCATTGGTTTATTTGCTTTATATAACATCACCACACATGACATAGGGTTATATACAGATGAAGGCCTTGTGGTAGTACAAAGTTTCACACATTTTAAAACCGATAAAATCAGAAAACTAATTCATAGGGAATTCTAAATTCTAAATTTAAAAAGTAATAATCAGCATTAATTTTAGAATTAGTAAACTTCCTTGATGTAACACTGGACTTAGTAAATAATATTTACCAACCATACATAAAGCCTAACGAATATCCATTATACATTCACTCAAAGTCTAATCATATAATCAAACATGTACGCTCTTTCATAGAATATAAAATTAGTAAAACTCTTCTAGTGAAGATGTATTTTATAAACATAGCGATTTTTTATAATAATGCCAAATATAATGGTGGCTATAAAAAACCAATAAGAGCTGTAGTTCCTCAATTTAATTAAGAAACATTTCCCTAATAACCCTCTAAGTAAATTTTTTGAATAAAAATACCCTTAATTTAGTTTATAGTCGTACAAACCATCTAGAAAAAATATTAAAATCATAATAAAATCATAATTCAAAGTAACGCTAATTATTCAAATAATTATAATACAAATTTATGTAATTGTCGAAATCCTAACAGTTGCCCACTGGAAAATAGGTGTGTAACACATTCTATTCTTTACCAAATGTACTATATCAAATGAAAACCCAACTATTAAAAAAGTTTACATAGAATCTACTAAGAACACTCTTGAGCAGAGGTGGTATTTGCATTTAACTTCCTTTAAAAATAACACGTAGTGGAACCAAACATCACTTTCTGTGTATTTTTGGCAGTTAAAAGGTACAACTAAAATCCCCCAAAGCAAAATGGAAAATTATGGAAAAAACAAGAATCTGTAAATTATTCTATGACATCTGCTCTCTGTTCGTAAATTAAAAGTTTCAGATTTTAAAGTTCTCTAAAAATAAAGTTCTATGAAATCATAAAATTAATTAACAGTATTATGTAAAGACTGCAAATATTTCCCTTGAAAATTTAATGATAATTGTTCATTTATAACTTACACGCAAATATTACTTACAAATTATTTTACTAAAATTAGTGATATTATATACTTATTTGGTTTTTATAACTCAAATATACTTAAGTATACCATAATTATAATTTTAAACTAAACAATTCAGCCGCTTTTAACAGATGAGGTAATACAAAATCAAATTAAAAATAAATAAAATCCAACCTGCTGTTAAAAATTATCTACTCATTTAAATAATATATATTCTTAGTATGTATCTTACTCAGACAAGATTAGTTTCATGTTTTGGCATAAAGCTACATTGTTCTCTTTCGCGACCCAAAGTTTCAACTCTATAGTTCAACCAAATTCTCACTTTTGATTGAGGGAAATTAAACAATTGTAAGTGTGTCAATATTGCTCAATCACCCCACCTTCATTTTGTGAATAACCATGACTTTACCATATATTTTGTAAAATAAATTCTTTACGCCATTTTATTTTCAAAATATCACCTGAAGAACAACAATATTGTTGCGAAACATGATTTTTTTTTTTGTGTAGTGATATGCTTTTATAAACCCTTGTAATAACAAAATTAAAATATTAAGCTTTACTTTGTACTGAACACTCTTTATAAAAGTAAATGGATAAACAGTGGGTTTTAATCTATCTGCTCCTTACTTCCTTATATTATCTCTTTTGTCGGGGTACCTTTTTTTGTGTATGTGTGTTGTTATTGTTTTGCTTTTTTTTTCTATAGAAACTTTTGTTTTTGTTGAGGTGATGTGTGTGTTTTTCTTTTTCTTTCTTTTCTTTCTTTCTTTCTCTTTCTTTTTCTTTCTTTCTTTCTTTCTTTCTTTCTTTCTTTCTTTCTTTCTTTCTTTCTTTCTTTCTTTCTTTTCTTTCTTTTCTTTTTCTTTTTCCTTTCTTTCTTTCTTTTTCTTTTCTTTCTTTCTTTTTTTTTCTTTTTCTTTTCTTTCTTTCTTTTCTTTCTTTCTTTCTTTTCTTTCTTTCTTTCTTTCTTTTTCTTTCTTTCTTTCTTTCTTTTTCTTTTCTTTCTTTCTTTCTTTCTTTTTCTTTCTTTCTTTCTTTTTCTTTTTCTTTCTTTCTTTCTTTTTCTTTTTCTTTCTTTCTTTTTCTTTTTCTTTCTTTCTTTTTCTTTTTCTTTCTTTCTTTTTCTTTCTTTCTTTCTTTTTCTTTTTCTTTCTTTCTTTCTTTCTTTTTCTTTCTTTCTTTCTTTCTTTTTCTTTCTTTCTTACTTTTTCTTTCTTTCTTTCATTTTTTCTTTTTCTTTCTTTCTTTCTACTTTTTTCTTTTTCTTTCTTTCTTTCTACTTTTTCTTTTTCTTTCTTTCTTTCTACTTTTTCTTTTTCTTTCTTTCTTTCTTTTTCTTTCTTTCTTTCTTTCTTTTCTTTTTCTTTCTTTCTTTCTTTTTCTTTCTTTCTTTCTTTCTTTCTTTCTTTTTCTTTCTTTCTTTCTTTCTTTCTTTCTTTCTTTCTTTCTTTCTTTCTTTCTTTCTTTCTTTCTTTTTCTTTCTTTTTCTTTCTTTCTTTCTTTTTCTTTCTTTCATTCTTTTTCTTTCTTTCTTTTTTCTTTCTTTTCTTTTTCTTTTCTTTTTTTCTTTCTTTCACTTTTTCTTTCTTTCTTTTTTCTTTCTTTCTTTTTTCTTTCTTTCACTTTTTTCTTTCTTTCTTTTCTTTCTTTCTTTTTCTTTCTTTCATTTCTTTTTCTTTCTTTCTTTTTCTTTCTTTCTTTTTCTTTCTTTTTCTTTCTTTCTTTTTCTTTCTTTCTTTTTCTTTCTTTCTTTTTCTTTCTTTTCTTACTCTTTTTCTTTCTTTCTTTTTCTTTCTTTCTATCTTTTTCTTTCTTTCTTTTTTCTTTCTTTCTTTTTTCTTTCTTTTTCTTTCTTTCTTTTTCTTTCTTTCTTTTTTTCTTTCTTTCTTTTTTCTTTCTTTCTTTTTCTTTCTTTTTCTTTCTTTTTTTCTTTTCTTTTCTTTTTTTCTTTTCTTTCTTTTTTTTCTTTCTTTCTTTTTTCTTTCTTTCTTTTTCTTTCTTTTTTCTTTCTTTCTTTTTCTTTCTTTCTTTTTCTTTCTTTCACTTTTTCTTTCTTTCTTTTCTTTTTCTACTTTTTTTCTTTCTTTCTACTTTTTCTTTCTTTCTACTTTTTTCTTTCTTTCTACTTTTTCTTTCTTTCTCACTTTTTTCTTTCTTTCTTACTTTTTTCTTTCTTTCACTTTTTCTTTCTTTCTTTTTTCTTTCTTTCTACTTTTTCTTTCTTTCTTTTTCTTTCTTTCTACTTTTTCTTTCTTTCTTTTTTCTTTCTTTTCTACTTTTTTCTTTCTTTCTTTTTCTTTCTTTCTTTTTTCTTTCTTTCTTTTTTCTTTCTTTCTTTTTCTTTCTTTCTTTTTTCTTTCTTTTCTATCTTTTTCTTTCTTTCTTTTTCTTTCTTTTTTCTTTCTTTCTTTTTTCTTTCTTTTCTTTTTCTTTCTTTCTTTTTCTTTCTTTCTTTTTTTTCTTTCTTTTTTCTTTCTTTCTATCTTTTTCTTTCTTTCTTTTTTTCTTTCTTTCTATCTTTTTCTTTTCTTTTTTTTTTTTTTTTTTTCTTTCTTTCTTTTTCTTTCTTTTTTTTCTTTCTTTCTTTTTTTCTTTTCTTTCTTTTTTTCTTTCTTTCTTTTTTCTTTCTTTCTTTTTTTCTTTCTTTCTTTTTTCTTTCACTTTTTCTTTCTTTCTTTTTCTTTCTTTTTCTTTTTCTTTCTTTCTTTTTTTCTTTCTTTCTTTTTTCTTTCTTTCTTTCTTTTTCTTTCTTTCTTTTTTCTTTCTTTCTTTCTTTCTTTCTTTTTTCTTTTCTTTTCTTTCTTTCATTTCTTTCTTTCTTTCTACTTTTTCTTTCAATAGAATAAGAAATATCTAGAAGCAGAGAAATTATAATATTGGTAAAAACTGGAAATCATAAACAACAAAGTAAAGGTTCAAAATTCTAATAAAATTTTATTATTGAGAAATGAAATGGAGATTCTATATATTCTCCTGTGCAATAAATGAAACTGCCCATAAATTGCGCAATTTTTCAAACTGTTTCCAGCACGCACATTGCATACTTTGAGGTGGATCTCAAATATATTTGCTATTGTCCGTTATGAATAAATTCATGATTTTATTGCGGCGAGAAAAAAAAACGTTGAAAGGGGAAGACATAGCCCAGTTCATAACTAAAAATCCTGATTTAATAATGTTAAAATATATATGGACCACTTTCTCTTTTTTTATATATAAAGGAAAATTTATAGCAATATTTGATAATTCTTTTGTGTGATGCGTTTCCTCATTCCTTTTTTTACTTTTGTATGATTAGACATGCGCATAAAGGAAAGAGAATGTGAAAAGTGTTTTTCTGGTATATAGTAATTTATATATTGTTCCCAAACATATAGTCATTCGCAGACAGATCATCAGTCCGGTTAGACATCCGTTTGCTTTTACCCAGAATTGAAACGCAACCGAATTGGCGTCAGTCGACAATCCTACCTCTGAGCTATGGGCACTCGGTAGGAGAAGGTAGACTTTTAGCGTATGATTATACGCCAGTAGTTAGTGCTCTAATTCATTACTGAATGAGCGATGTGTAGGTGCTAGAGTAACTACTGTTTTATCAAAGTCTACCATTCTTCCAGAGTGCTCAATCAAAGTGCGAGAGCGTAAATAGTCTATTCCTGGGTATACCATAAAATTATATTTTTATCAGACATGTATGAGTAGTGGCTACAGTTTCTGTGAGAGACCGCATAATTTGGCGTGATCAAAAATCTGTTACGATATCACTTCTTACTTGCACAGCTATCTACAGCTTATTCACCGTTTTGACTACCCAATTGCACTTCGCTTGGTATGGCTTTCAAGCAATTCCCAGTGGATGGTGCCACGAACTAAAATCGTTTAGCTAGGTATATATTAGGATATATCATCTTTGAGATAGACTATGCAGAGATTTGAACCCGGATTTCATAGACCCAGCAATACGCACGGGAGGCTGCATTTTTTTTTCTTGATACTTGAGGGATTTTCAGCTGTTTTTATATATATATATATATATATATATATATATGTGTGTGTGTGTGTTTTGAGTTAAGCCTTCTCAGTAATTTGATGAAATTTATTAAAACATTCTCTTTCGAAACATATGGCATGTTTTGACAGTATAAAGTAATGATCGGTCATCTGTAAAACAGAACATAAAAAAGAAACGAGGGAAGCAAATGTTTTACCCAGTTTTTCCCTCTCTATCCACTCCCTCTCTCGTATCTCTAACCTAATCTCCTATGTCGCCCGCCAAAAATTGGATTATCCGTGTGATCAGATTATTAGATCATCCTTTATATCAACTGTCAACACTTTTCGTCATATATAGCACGCATTTTTATGAAGCAAATGTTTAAAACGTCACTTTTGTAAATGTTTTTTCATTCTTTATTAGCAATCAGAATGGGAAGATTCGGATTAAAGAAATGAAACAATTCCAAAGAAATAAAATTTTGTTTATGGACTTCAATTTGGATTGATCTTTACTTCCATATCCCTTCAGAACATTTACGATAATGGCTCTCCTCAGTTTCTCCTTAATATTCCTAAAGGTAACATTGTCTCGTTCTTTAAAAATACCAAGTTCCTTCAAAATATAGACGATAGTGGTTCTATACAGAATTTTTCTAACGAATTAATGGATTGTATTTTTTTAATCCGACATTCTTATTACTTGAAACGTTATTTTTAATGGATACCCATATTTGAGTAGACGCTCAATTTTTTTTATTTTACACCGTATGTATTTCGTCAACCAAAAACCAAATTTTCCCTCCAGTACACGAAATAGACATGTCTTTCAAAAAAATTCGAAAGAGTTAAGTGTGCTTTATAAGACAAACAGAACTTTGATTTGTGAAGCTCTTTGTAACCGAGCGGTTAAAACGTGTCGGATCAGCTGGTGGTTACTCCTGAAAAGGGGGACGCAGGATCGTATTCTGCTGTATGTATATTTTCTCTAACAGATTTGATCTAGTATGCAGGCTGGTAGACGTAAAAAAATTTGCAAGGATTAGCAGAGATAGCAAAAACAAAACTTACTAAGAACTAAAAAGAACAGGAATTTGTGAAGAGTCATGAATTTCCAGTTCCTGAAGGGACGCATAGTTGAGATGGGGGAAATAATTTTTTTCATTGCTTTCTCATAGGCATGTGTGCGAAAATTGTTATTGATGCTTTTATGACAACACTTCGAAATTATTTTAATTTCGAAGTGTTGTCATAAAAGCATCAATAACATAATAAATAAAAATAGTAATTAAATAATACCTATGATAATGCGTAATCTATAAATAATTACATGTAAAATCAAGAAAATTACTCTTTTAAGGCTATGTTCCTTCAATTGGAGGTATTCGTAATTCTCAAATTCCTTTAATTTTACTTGTTTTTCTGGGAATCACCACGCATTTTTATTAAAGATAGTCGTGAAGTTTCCCGTCCTGTACGGCTTAGAATTCTGTTTTCTTTCTCTTAAACTAATTTCCACCCAAGGCAAGAGAGTCAAGTCTACACTGCTATTTAAACTATAGAGCGTAGAGAAGATAGATCTTGAATTCTGTCAAGGTTGACTATACTGGGAACAGCTTCAAACTGTTAGCACGTGGGCTTTTATGTAAGTTATTGGAAAGTGATTTACTTATATGCTTATTCATCCCAACCACCGTAGTAGTGTCTTAAGGATATAAAAGGTTGTACTGAATATAGAAAAAAAGGTAGATTCGTGCCTTTCCCAAGTACCTGATTGCTAAACTAGTTCAACGATTCCTTTCTCAAGCCACCCGGTAATGAAAGAAACACTTCTAGCCCACTTATTCTAAGATTACCATATCTTTTAAGTACTATGGCAATACAAACAAATGATTAAGTGACGAAAACGATTATATAAAATTTACGCCACATAGACATTCAATAAATCCTAAGTAAATAAATCTCAAATTGAAGAAAAAAAAGTAAATTCAAAATAAAAATTTGAAATTTGTCATAGGGATATATAGCAGCATCTGTTGCCACTCAGAAGCATAATTCGTGGCCGGCAAAAAATTTAAGTATCTATGAAAGCCCTCGTAAATTCGGATTAATTTATGGTTAGATTATATGAAAGTCGGATTAGTGAAGGCCAGAATTTAGAAACTGTACCTGGAGAATGGATTGATGAAAATTTAAGCGAACAGTTAATGTGAATAAAAAATGTTAATGAAATATTAACCAGATTTTAAGAATAAAAATTAAAATAAAACGGTTGGTGTACTGAAGATTGGACTAGAGTAGTTGTACTTGAAAATTAAAGAGCAACTAATTCCCATTCCAGACACAGAAAGGAAACTCTGGGAATTCCTAAAGGAGGTAGTAAAAGAAAGCAAGAAGGAATAACCACCAATTGTACAGATACAATATATGGTTGCCAGCAAAAGGAACAGTCCAAGATGCGAACTACGAATTGGATATGTCGAAATCAATCAAATACTAAAAATTAAATATCTGGAAAATATTTCAGCAGAGAACGTTAAACGTAGTATTGAAATCCAAAGGCACTGAGATCGTGAAAGATTTATCTCCCAAAACTAATTATTGCAAACAAATAAACTGATACTAAACTGCTTCATAATATTGGTCCTCTTATATGAAAGTGAATGTTAAACAATCACAACCCACAGGTAAATAAGAAACTTTAGTTAACAGAAATGTGGGTCTACAGAAGGACTATGATACCATAGACTGAAATATGTGAGTAACAACGAATTCTTAGAGAAAATGGAAACAGAAGACAATTATACTTTAAATAAGAGACAATTGAAATTTCTCTGGGGAAAGAGGGCTTGGAAAATGTAAGACTCACAGAACATACTGAAGACAAGAGGGACATATGAAAGCAGCAAATAACCTACCTAACAAACTTCTTCAAATAGCTGACAGAACAAGGATTAGAAGAGGCAGCAAAATAAAATTTACTAAGAGCTAAAAAGACACATTTGTGGAGAGCCATGAATTTTAAGGTCCTGAAGGGGCTCTGCATGGAGATTATTTTTGAATTGTGTTGTTTTCATTACTTAGGGTAGTAGTTTCCAAAACTGTACGGTGCAATTCATAGGTGTAGCGGAAGAGGGTAACAGGTGAAGAGGAATGATTGAAAGACAACCAAAGACTTAAAAACAGTTTTTAAAAAATCCATATCCCAAAAATAAATGATTTCAAAATTTAAAATATTCTTTTGTAATTGGATGCATGATTTCCAGTATAAATAGTTATAAATAATCATTGATCGATTTTATCATTGTGAATTGTTTTGCATTATATCAAATATTAATATAGTAACTAGAGTCCGCAAATTGGAGGAGAGAGTCATCAATGATATTGTTCTGACTTCGAATCAACGGTTATCTCAACTTAACCCTCTCTCTGGGCCTTAGTTGCCGTAAGAGTGATTGCGCCTTTTCAGCGGGACTTCGCTTTAAGTAAAGCGAGAGCACATCTTCATTCCGAAAAATGCGGCTCAGAGAAAAATTTTGGGGAACCACTACCTTAGAGTGACGTTTCAGTTAGACATTTTATTCGGTTCCCGTTCCGGTATTTGATCTGAAACTAAATGTTAGCCACTTTACAGTACAATACAACGTCTAAGAAACACAGTGCATAAATTTCAGTCTAAAATTCTAGGGATGAGTTAATATTAATTACACGATGTCCAGTGTCATCGCCTTTATTGTTGTCACAACGTTTCGGTCGTTGTGCTCTCCGAACTTTACCAGATGTGTGACGGGCAGTGGTTACTTGAACTCAATTATTTGTCGCCCTGTTTCAACTAAGTAGTACTAAAAATAAGAACTACAAGAGATATTCCTAGACTTGAGAAGTGGAACAAGAACAATCTGCACTGGTAGATTAAATAAAGGGTTAACTTCGAAATTTCCTGTGTGTCACCCGATTCGACATACGCCTGAAATAGTCTGGAGAGCACAACAGCCGAAAGTGATAACAACAAAGATGTAGACAACAGCCCTATTTTTTTTTTTTTAATGTTTCAATGATTTTATTATTCTAGTGATTTTTAGACATCTTTCGTTCATAGAATCCTTTTCTTAACATGAAATATCTCCATGATAATTTTAACTCTTTCATACCTGAATGTTTTTGCCATTAGCTAATTAAGTCGACGATGACAGTTTCTACATTATTCCTTAAGTTGACGAATTGAACTTCTTGATTTTTATATCACGGTTACGAGTCTTGTAACGTAGAAGCACCACATGTACTGCAGCTACACTGACTGATCCCAACCGTCTGGTTAATTTGAATTCAGTTTTCCTTCTCTTAAACTGGCTGCCAATCGAGCTTATAGGACCCAAGCTGTTCTATTTTTTGTAGTGAGGGAGAATGAATTAATACATACTTTTCCCAAGAGTAAGTGAATGGAATTTGAACTCGGCTCATCGACTCCTTAATCGGAGCCGCTAACCATTACCCTACCATATTTGTTATATATTATTTAACTTTTCAAAAACGGCATTCTCTTCTCTTTGCTTCTTCTAACCAGAGACCAGTTTTTTGGAACAGGCGTTTTTGTTTTTTTTTGTTTTTTGGGGGGTTTTTTTCAGGAGTCAATAAGACAATTCTATAGCAGTATAACAATTAAAAAAAGCACAAAAATTTTAAACAGTTTCGACGCTTCTGGAATCTTTACAAGGAAATCCATTGTTTTGCTTTTCAGATATGATTTAACGAGTTCTTCTCACGCCTTTTTCCCTGTGTAAGCTCTCAAACCGTTACAGATGACGTCACCATAGACCAATTCAAACTCTAAAACTTTCCCTAATTGGAGTAGATAGATCTATCTCTCGTCCGGTTCACACTCCACCCACGTCTATTGAACAGATTAAGAGGCTCATCCCTTGTTCCCTGTTTAGGATGTGGTTTCCGGCTTTCTCTTTTAAAATCTTCCCACTATTACGTAGCCCACTGCACATCAGTGGCGTTACCGCCTTGCTCGGGGTGATACGATTAAAAAAAAAAAAATACCAGAATGTAAACAAAAGGAATTCTGCCACACACACACACACACACACACACACACACACACAGAGTTCTTGAAAATGAATGAAACCGTCGAAAGTACTTGAAGAGAATAACACAAACAAAAATTTCGAAGAATTCATCCATAATTTTGCTCCCATTAAAAAACACCATATTGAAAAGATACAATAAAAATCTTACAGACCCTGTCGGTTCTTTTTATTCAAAGTTATATTTAATGCGTGTCATTGTAATGATTGGTGGCTCAGAACGAGAAATTGGTGAGTTCTAGTTCTATAATAATTATTTACTTACATGTTCACAGAAAATTCAAGAAATATTCCTCCCCACCAACTCAATCCTCGGCACTTTTCTCGGTATCCTAGGCTACCTCACTACGGCTGTAGTCTAAAACTACTGGAATTACCCATTAATTTCTTCGACTCTAAATGACTCTGATTGTTATGTTCAATTTGGCTCTTGTGAATACGGTTTCTAGTACCGATCACAATTGTAACAAATCTTCCCAAATCTTTAACACATCCTTACTGATCTGAATGCTACCATTTATTTTGATTAAATGTAATATTTTGCTTTTAAATTAAAATGGAGAGCTTCATCGAAATTGAGACAATTTGTTTAATATCCATACTTTCTATTGTTTTGTTTTTTTTTTCGTTTTTTTTTTTGTTTTTGGTGTTTGTCGATTTATTTCTAAGTTTTTAACAGTCTTCTGTACCAATCCATCTAGCATTGCTAGATGGATAGGTACAGATGCCTGCTTTGGAGATGGCCGAGTATTTCTAAGATATGACAGCATAGGAACGCAGACATTTATTTATGTATGTATGCAAATAAGATATAGAACACTGTTCCTGCGAGTGAATCGATTCCACGAAAAAAAAAATTCTACAAATTTTAAAACAGTCCACTGCTAGAAAAAGAAGAGTTAAGTTTATCTCTCTGGATGTAACGATTCATTTAGTGTAACTAAGATGACCCGCCGAGGTTGATATGCCATAAAAACAACCAACAACCATATTATGTCACCCTGAAACCTTTCCTTTTATTGTCCTTTCTCCTAATTAAAGTCTTCTCATTCACTTTCACTGTCAGTTTTAGTGGCCATCAAAATTCTGATTACGATTAATATAGTTACGTTTAATAGTTTTCTAAAAAAAAAAAAAAACTATACCATGATGATACAGGCCCCAAATTTGATTTGATGTTTTATCGTCAAAATGTTTATTAAAAGGGAAAACCATTTTTTTTTTTTTTTTTTTAAATCTTTTCATACATGTTTGAAATTTTGGTTAAAGATCTTGTTTTTCTTGCGTCAGCGGATGGGCCAAAATTGATATAATTTTTTTTGTTTTTTGGTGTCAAAACATTGTTTTGGAAATTCTTGTAAACTCAAATCTTTGCATTTTAATAAAATTTTCAGGCCTTATTCACAAAGGAATATTTAAATTTTCTTTTTTTTATTAAATATGGTATATATGTTACATCTGTTATCCGACCACCACCACTGAATTTTATAAAATTTATGAAATTTCATGAAAACAAAATTTCAGTCTCTTTATATTTGTATTAGTTAAAAGTAGGTCTTCATGGAGAATTTAAGCCATCAATTTCTTTTTGTCAAATACTATTTACCCAATTATGCTCTGAATCCTAAAATAAAAAATTATTAATTATTTAATTAGACACGCTTTCAATTGCGTTTATAAATAAGATATATTAACAACAACATTATCTTAAAAGATTTTTCGATGAATAATAAATTTTTGCAAGAGTTTTTCATTTCTTTAAAGTTTTAATTAAAAGAATTTAAACAAGTTTGTATTAATTTCGGACTTATAGACAATATTAAAAACTATATTTACTAATCATAAATGGAAAAACTCAATACAAATCATAAAACAGCAACTTTTTTTAAGAATCTTTAGTTTATTTGTGTGTATAAAAGTGCTGATTTTTGTAAGTACGGGCGGCCATACACGACATCATAAAAAATAGAGCGATAACTATAAAAATACTGAATGCTTTAAAAGAAAACGTTAAAAAGGCGCTAACGCCATTTTTTAGAGAATGCAATTCTGAAATATTTCAAAATTTAAGTAAATAATGTCGCGATGTTGATTGATGTATATTTTAAATCAGCTAATATTCTTCGAAGTTTCAGAAAAGTATATATTTTATTTTTGGAAAATTGTTTTTTAATAAAGAGGGTTACATTGCAACGAAAGACGGTTAAAGGACGTGAAACAACTATTTTAGAAAAAAACTCTTTTCAGTCAATTTTAATAAATTATTGAAATAAAGCAAATATATTTTTGCTTATTGGAAATATTAAATTTAATCTATTAGCTTAAATTAAAACAATATTTTAAATTCATTTTACACCTTAGGTATCGCATTTTTTCTGGGGGGTCACAAAATTAATCATTTAGTGTTTAGTATGACGATATTTATTCTACAGACGCATTAGTCGACTTTAAAAGACAAATATACTGTACAAACACTCGGAAGAAATGTAGATATTTTAATGCCAAAATCATAGTGAAATTCCTGCATTTTATGCAGTTATTTCTTGATACAAAGGTAAACAGAGATTTACTTTTGTTTTCTCTTTTGCCATATGCGTTAAAACATCTACAAATGATGACAGATTTACATAGACGATGGGACTTGAAACTTGTCAGCTTAGTATAATGAATTTGAGCGCAGATTTGTACGTAGATGTGAAAGAGAGTGTGTGTGTAATACACATACACTTTGCCATCTGTGTATTTATAATAACGTGTATGTATGTATATATATATATATATATATATATATATAGTTCTGTCTATTTGTGTGTGTGTGTATATATATATATATATATATATATATATATATATATATAGCGTTTCACCCCGAGCAAGGAATCTCACTGCCACTACTGCGCAGGGGGCTACATAGAGTGGAGAAAGGATGATTAAATATAGGAAATGTCAGAGGGTGGGTGATAGGCAGGTAAGGATACATAAAATGAGGGTTGGGTAGATGAGTGTTCTGAGAATAATTGGGAGTTAGTGTGATAGGAGGTGTCTATTGACCCTACATTTAAACACCTGGAGATTGTAGCTGTCGGGAAAGCAGACTTGTGGAAGGGAGTTCCACAGGCGGGAAGCGCGAGAAAAGCTGTTGGAGTAGAATTTACGGTTACATCTTATCTGTTTAACTGTAAAAAAGTGGGACCTAGTTGCCAATCTAGTATCTCGTGTAAATTTGTGCTTAGGCGGCACCAGTGATCTAAGCTCATCGGAGCAGAAGCCATGAAAGTACTTGTAGAAGAGGCACAGGGAAGCCACATTGCGCCGGTGAGAGAGTGGTTGCAGCCGGTCTGCCATGTCAGTATCAACCATGTTACAGATCCTCCATTGTATTTTGTCAAGAAGCCCAAGGAGAATAGCAGGGACACCCGACCAGATATGGCAGCAATATTCAATACACGGGCGGATGGTAGATTTGTATATGTGCAGAATAGATTCAGGTGGGAAAAACTTCCGGGCCCTGCACAGAGAGCCGACTTTTATAGCAGCAGATTTGGCAATGGATTCGATATAGTCATTCCATTTGAGGTCCGCCGAAAGTGTAAGGAGGCGTAGTATTTTACTCTCTGGGAGGCTAGCCTGTCCCATGCTAATGGGAGGTAGATGCGATTGTTTTTTATGGTTCGTTGATAACAGCTTCGTTTTAGAAGCATTGAAATTTACTAACCATTTCCTACCCCAGGCCACTACGGATTGGAGGTCCTTTTCAAGTACGGCAACGAGGTTCGCTTTGTCGTCCACACCTGGTTTTTGATCGATGCGAGAGTAGATTGTTGTGTCATCGGCATACATGCCAACTTGGGAACTAATGGCGTCGCGGAGATCATTAATGTAGATCAGAAAGAGCGTGGGACCTAGAATAGAACCTTGAGGGACGCCCGCGTTCGTATGGTAGTTTTGGGAGGCATGCCCATTTAATACCACCTTCAATGTGTGGTTTGAGAGGAATGACTGGATGAGGTCAAACAGATGTCCAGATATCCCGTAGCTCCGCAGTTTGCACAAGAGGCCAGCATGCCAGACCCTGTCGAACGCTTTGGAGATATCCAAGGCAACGGTTCGGGCTTCACCATTCTTATCAATTTCCCGGTATATGTACTCGGTAATGGTCGTTAGCATATCAGCAGTAGACCTGGTGAAGCTAAACCCATACTGTTTGTCAGAGAGAAGCCTGTGAGCCGTGAGATGCTGAATCACCTCGGCGTTGATAATGGCTTCGAAAACTTTGCCAAAGATCCGAAAGGAGACTAATAGGACGGTAATTGGCGGGGCCTGAGGGTTCGCCAGAATTCTTAAATATAGGAACTACACAGGAGGACTTCCAACAGGCAGGAAAACAGGAAGCAGATAGGCAGAGGTCATAGAGTTTAGAGAGGACAGAGGAGAGTTCTGGGGAACATTTCTTCAGTACAATGACTGGGATTCCGTCACCGCCGCTCGCTTTGTTTGGGTCAAGTTGTGCAATTATCTTGGCGACAAGCGAGGGTGTAATGTGGACGTTATTTAGTTGAGCCTTAGTTCTGGGTGGGAAGTCGGGTGTAGGTATTCCTAACGAGTCCAGTGTCGAATTCGTGGAGAATCTACGGGCAAAGTATTCAGCCTTGTCCGCTGGGTAGGTGAGAAATTCAAACTCATTGATTAATGGGGGTATTGAAGTCTTGCTCTTGTTGAACACGCTTTTAGTTCTGTCTATATATATATATATATATATATATATATGTCACATATATATATATATATGTGTCATATATATGTGTCATATATATGTGTCACATATATATATATATGTGTGTCATATATATGTGTCACATATATATATATATATATATGTCATATATATGTGTCACATATATATATATATATATGTCATATATATGTGTCACATATATATATATATATATGTCATATATATGTGTCACATATATATATATATGTGTGTCATATATATGTGTCACATATATATATATATGTGTCATATATATGTGTCACATATATATATGTGTCATATATATGTGTCACATATATATATGTGTCATATATATGTGTCACATATATATATATATGTGTCATATATATGTGTCATATATATATATATGTGTCATATATATATATATGTGTCATATATATATATATATATGTGTCATATATATATATATATATGTGTCATATATATATATATGTGTCATATATATATATGTGTCATATATATATATATATGTCATATATATATATATATATGTGTCATATATATATATATATGTGTCATATATATATATATATGTGTCATATATATATATATGTGTCATATATATATATATGTGTCATATATATATATATATATGTGTCATATAATATATATATATATATGTGTCATATATATATATATATATGTCATATATATATATATATATGTGTCATATATATATATATATGTGTCATATATATATATATGTGTCATATATATATGTGTCATATATATATATATATATGTGTCATATATATATATATATATGTGTCATATATATATATATATATATGTGTCATATATATATATATATATGTGTCATATATATATATATATATGTGTCATATATATATATATATATGTGTCATATATATATATATATATGTGTCATATATATATATATATATGTGTGTGTGTGTGTATTATTTATATTAACGCATATAATCTTACATACAGAAATACTCACTTATATACTCACTTATATGCAAATACATATATATCGATTATATAAGTACATAAATACTTCCAAAATATGCCCACGCACAAACGACCCCAGATTTTGATGCGTCGTCTTCATCTGGGTGGCTTTGTCTTGTAATAATAATCTGTTCGTTCGACAGACAACTCATTCGGAGATGTTCGCAGAAAGATAACCGTTGTTGTTGGGTGTTATCAAAATAGCCAAGCTTTATGGCAGTTTACACATTTCTGGTTCAATTGTCAACCAACTCATATCCGGTCAGGCAAACAGAGTAACGATGGGATGAGACTTTTTCAACCGGCTGACCGCTCCGGTAGGTTTTCGTGTGTGTCCGACATATGGTCATGACACAGAAACTCGTTTACGGAATAAGGATGTTTAGGTTGAAAAGTGCGAAGATGACCTGGAGCTAGGAACAATCAGCTACAGATAGATTCCGAAATATATATAAGAGAAATGTGCGTTCGTGAGCGCACGTTTACGTTTATCTACATACGTTTAGAATGTCGCGGTTATATATATATATATATATATATATATATATATGTGTGTGTGTGTGTGGTGTAATTTTATGTGCATGTATATATAATTCCATCCCAGGCAAAGCAATTAAACGCAAGTGGTTACTGAGTGTTAGAGAATGTGATAAAAGCTCTTATTAAGGAGAGAGAACAATAAAGAAAATAAGACAGAAATAACGATTGACATTGCAATTAAATCTTTCAAGGGAGTTCCACAAGTGAGAATTGCGTTAGAAGAAACTGTTAGCATAGAATTCACGGTTGCATCTAACAGCTTCAATTGTACAATGATGAGACGTTACCGATAATCAAGTACTGCACTTAAATTCATAATTTAAGTATATAAATGTTCATGAGAACATTTACCATTAAAATTTGTATAGAAAAGGCACAGGGAAGCAACCTTTTAAAAGCAGCCGGAAAGTGACTGAAACCGACATGCAAGGTCGGGACCAGAAAAATTGCAGATTCTTTCTTGTATTTTTGTCAAGAATTCCTAAAGGCATAGCAAAAGCAACAGACCAGATGTGACAGAAATATTCAATGCATGAGCGAATTGAATGACTTATAAAGGGGATAGATTTTGGTGAGAAAAATTGTCTGGCTCGATATAGTGAACCATCTTGCCTAACAGACCGAGCAGTTTATTAAATATAATCTTCCCGCTTTAAAGGCCAAAATGTAAGCAAGAATTGTAGATTATGCTCCACACTGAGTTTTGCGCCTGTATGTCGGAACTAAATAACTAATTTTACAGATCGCTTCCTGGGTCTGTTCATTTCTCTAAATAGCTATCTTGTAACATCACAATAGAATTGCACGAAAAGTTATGGCGTAAGGGGTAATCTGATTAAAAGCAAGCGAACGGATACGTTTACAAAACGGATTGATGAATAAACCGACTTTGGGAAAGAGATATATACTGGAATAATAATTTAAAGCATATTTTTAAAGGAATGTATTTGAAAAACTTAAGTATTTAACAAAATATACTGTCATTTTTTTGTGGAACATTTTTGATGGGTGTGCTCTGGTGTAATGGAAAGCAGCTCATAATGAGAAATGGGAGGGTCTAGTTCGAATTCTAGTCAGGTTGGTTAATCACTTAGATGCAAAACTTTGGATAGTTATGAATCCATCCCTCCTTTCCCCAGCTATGGGTTGAATAGAAGACCAGACTGGATGGCAATCAGTTAAAAAATAAAGGCAATATTTTATGGGAAGTTTTTCTGCTGAGTTAGTCATGAATCGAAAAAGATACAATCGCCCAAGCGGTTATCACATATAACAACATAGCCGTCATTTTTACAAGTAAATCTCTAGTCTTTTGTAATATGATGATGAACACCGAGGAGAGCCCTTGACTATTAGGCAGGTAGACGGGTGCTTTCTGTCACTTGTGTTATATATCGCTTCGTGTATGGTATATACTGCTGCTGGAACAACAATCCTCTTGACGGATAAACGACAACACAGAACAATGCATATATAAAATATATTGTATTTTTATTCTCTTCGGTGACGGTTGTGTGTAAAGCGTTAATTAGTGGGGAGCACGTACGTACAAGGGTGTTGACTAGCTAAAGTTGTCTTTGTGTTCTCTCAGACACCTCTGGCTGTTCTACTTTTTGACCGAAAAAAAAAACTCTGATCTTTATATCAGCTGAAATAGCTCGAATTCCGCTCAATTGCGTCATCTAAGGGCCAGGCACATTTATTTCTCATTTTCGTATTATTATTGTCTTTTCTCAGCTGCCTTTGATGTCATCACATTTCTTTGCCACTGTTTTATTTTTCTGAACTTGATGACGGCTGTCTTGTTTGTTCTTTGTTCCTAACACTAAACCATATTTCTGTTTGACCGAAATAATATTCTGTTATATTACATTCTCTCTATTATATTACATTCTTCTCATACCTTTTTCAAAAATGTTCACCTAAGAATATTTTAAGTGCATCTCAACTTCCACCACCTCTCTGCCACACAGCTGAGGTAATTGTACTGCAGTGAAAAATCCCAAGTTTCTTCTACTATGACAACGAGTGCATAATAAGTATCAAGTCTAGCTTGTCACATGGCTCTAAGAGTCGAGTATTCGAACCAACATATAGACCCAAAATTCTGTTTTCCGATTAACATATGCCTTCTTGGATTAGAAAACAAGTGCAACAACTGAGAAAATTAAGATATGAAAAAGGCTTCATATCTTAATTTTCTAAATTTAACCGTGCTGAGCTTAGCTATCGTTAATATCATCTTTAGTACCCAAACCACCACTAAATTGAGAATAATAAAATATATACTCAATTTGATCTACTGTTGGATAAAAATAAAAATGTAATTCTATTATCAGCAATACAACTTTTAGAAGACTAATTTTAATAATAAAAGGAGCGCAGTTTTAAATCGTTCCTGAAAGATATACAAAATCTACAAATTGATCAAGATTTGTTGGCTTAGTTTTTGTTTTTTGTTTTTTTTATTTATCTTGGTGTAATTATTGTGATTTAATTTATTTATTCATTTTGTGGTTTTATTTTTTGTTTTTTTGTTTTTTTGTTTTTTTTTTGTTTGATTTTTTTTTGCTGTGATTTACCTTTGTGGGAGGGGGGCTTGTGACTTTTTCTGTTTGTTTGCTTGTTTTCTGATTTCTTTTTTTTTCCCCTGATTGTTGGTTTGTTTTTGTTTTTTGATTGTTTTTATGATTGTTCTTTCTCATCACTTTCCCCTATGTAACCCCCTGCGCAACAGTGGCAGTGAAATACCTTACTTGGGGTGAAATGATTAAAAAAAAATTTAGAATACTAACTTTAATAAAACAAGCAGTGAATATCTTAAACTATTAATTTTTTATTAATTATTATTAATCATGGCTTTCTTCATTTTATTGACGCTTTATCTAGACATTCTAAGTTGAATACACACCAACTGTTAAAATTATCATTAGCCGCTGTTTCCAAATGCGGCAATTTGCGAGCTAACATAACATCGTTCCCGCTATTTATTACGATCTCGAGCAAAGCTTATTTTAACGTTTGCTACTCAGTAGTTGACGATCACAAATTATATTATCCCTCCTCATTTTTGGTTTCCCTTTGCTACTTATTCCAGACACTCTATTCTCTAAACCCAATTTAGTAAGCAGTACACTAGATTTTTCAATATCTCCAAATATTTTTAATAATTTACTCTGGGCGGTATCGAAGAGCGAAGTAAAAGTCGTTACTTTTCACCTTGCCTATCAATTTGTGATCTGTGATTATGCGTACCGCGTGCTTTTGGGATGTTTCAATTTGAGCTAAAAAGAATTTTGTGTTCATGCTCCGTAATTGAAATCAAACAATTGGCAAAATATATATGTGATAAATAATCGTTTTAGTATAGATTCCTACTCTCGTTGATTTCAGCAAAGCACTGTTTCCTGAAAGCAGGCTTGTGATTTTTTTGTTTGCTTGCTTTCTGATTTCTTTGTTTTTCTGATTGTTAGTTTGTTTTTGTTTTTTGTTTGTTTTTCTGATTGTTCGTTTTAGTTTTTCCGATTTGTTTTGGCTTGTTTTTAGTTTTTCTGATGTTTTTTTTTTTTTAGTTTTTCTGAATTTTTTTTTTTTTTCTTTTTTTTTTAGTTTCTCTGAATTTTTTGGCTTGTCTTTTTTTAAGTTTTTCTGGTTTTTGCGGTTTGTATTTGAGGTCATTTTAATTCATTTATAAGTTAGTTTCAATGAGAACAGACAAAATACTATCTTGAGATTTAATTAGAGGCTTTTTTATTTTCTCTCTTGAGGGAAACCGTTAAAAATATTTGAAATTCATTTGGATAACCTTTTATACCATCTTTTATGTTCAAATTTAATATTATTTGACACAATAGATAATAAACCTTTCTCTGTTTTTTAAAACGTTTTAACACTTTTGCACAAAAATGGCTGATAAAATGTCACCTTATTTAATACCCGTTTTATTCAAAAAACAAATTTTTATAGCAGCCTAAAACCCATCATATACATACTTCCCAACTTTCTATTCTTTGTTGCTCTAAACAGTGTTTGTGCAAATCGAACTGGTGTATTAAGGGGACAGACTCATTAGGAATATTACTCACTGTATCCATCCACTCCTTACGCCTTTAACATATCCTGTGAGTGTCGCTTTCTCCAAGTCCTCCTTCCTAATTACCTGACTAATGTCCTTGTTGATTCTATTTCTTCTAAAATTTCCTGGTTGCTCACATGTTCCTTCCCTTGTATTCTCAGCATCTTTTTTGTATAAGCACATGTTGTCTAAGCTTCATCTATAAGAAAATGTGTAAAAAAATTAAAAATAAATTCAAATTTTCATGATATATTTTGGTATGAAATTATGACTATAAATTTGTACACTATCAGATCATCGGATTTTGGCTTATATTGAAACACTGGTTACTATACAGTCAACATAATTAAGCAAGGTCGAGCCTGGTCAGTTACTTAGCTGGGTGACCGCTAATACTAGTCGCTTTCAGCTTGGATTTGCGCGGAATGTAATGAATAATGGCTCTGAATTGTTGACAAGAGCCGAGTTCCAATTCCAATTAGTTTGATGAGATCGATTTCTATTCTACGACTTATCGGATGACTTTTTCTGCAGTGTTGATATTTATCATCGAATATTCTAAATCTGTTAAGTACAGGGTGTCCATAAAGTTCGTGTGCACTTTAAAAAAGTTATAACTTTATTTATATTTGCGATAGAAATAATTTCTAAATAGGATTAGAAAGAAGTAAATCTATATTTTTAAGGTTTCATTGAAATTTCATTTAAGTTTCCACATGTCCTCCATCGTTAACAATACAAAGGGTAATACGATTTTGCAGTTCATGGAAAACATTTGCCAACTGATTTAGAGTAATGCCCGAAATCACATTAGTCATTTTAGCTTTAAAATCTTCTATCGAATTAGGTTTGGTTGCATACACAATTTTCACGTGTCAGTTGAAGCCATGGATCAAACTGATTTTGAAAAAAAAGAAAATACTTTTTTACTTATCTAAAAATTGTTGCAAATTTTGTGGTAAAGAATAATTCAATAACTATACTTAAAACTAGGAACATTGAACTTTATAACATTTTTACAGATTATTTCTATCGCAAATACAAATAAAGTTATAATCTTTTTTAAATTGCACACGAAATTTATGGACACTCAGTATAAATAACATGAAGTATGCCTAATCATTGAAATATTTCATCTGAGTGATTTAAAACCATTTAGTCAGTGATACACGCTTAGGCGAGCATCTCTCTTCCTATTCTTTGCCGTTTCTTTCAGTCCTAGTATTCAACCATCTCTAGATTGGATTCATACTAATTCCTAACGATACTTGAACGTAAGTGAATGCAACTAACACTACTGGAACCCTGCATTCTGATTTATGATTCTATGAGACCCCAACGTGCCTTCATCTATTAATGTGTGATAAAATTACAGAATACCATGAAGATTTGAACTCATTGTGTGCCAATATGATTAGATGTGTACTGCATTATCCTCGGCTTTGATGCCTGAATTTAAGACATGATCCATGAAATACAAATTTCAAGGACCTCTCTCGGGATGCAAATATCATTAAAAACTATTACGTTACGATTGGGCCCGTGCCGTGAAAAATGACGGCAACATGTATATCGATGTATCTACTGTTGCCGAAAAAATACAAGCATACACACACACACAAATAAATACAATGGTCTTTATTATAATAGAGAATTATATATATATATATATATATATAATAATAATAATAAAACCGACTCTGTACGTATTCTAATCTTAACATGTTACACAAGTAATTTTTAAAGACCACGAATAACCAGCAGAATCTAACTCCGTTATTGTCCTCGGCTATAGGGCTTTGGACAAAGAGGGGAAAAAAAAGAAAACTGCGTAGGACCGACAATACATACGGTTCTTCACAGTAAAGAAAAAAAACCCTCGAACGGAACGAACCACCAGGAAAGAAAAGTGCTCGATACTAAACTAACCAAAAAGTGTTAACAAAAAGGCAGTTACGCAGAGCAAAAACACACGAAAAAAATCGCAAGATCGCCAAGACCTACCGCGGTTTCGCACAACGGCTCGTCAGGGCAGTATTTATTTTGTATGAAATACAAAATTATGGCACAAGGCCTAAAAGGGGGAGGGGGAGAGGTTGGTTCTCACTTAACTATCCTATACCTAGCTAAACACTATCACGACCCATTCACTCGTTACAATTTGCACAATCACCAAAAGAACCCATCCATCTACTCCCAATCCTTCTTACACCACAATGCCAGAAACTTACAAGGGACACCTAAAAAGTGGGGAAATTAACCCATGACAATAAAAATGTATTTATATACAATATAATATATACAATATAATGTAAAATATTTAATGAAAAATGAAATGATGGGAGGGGGATGAACCCAAAAATAAACTAAAAATACAACAAATTTTTGAACTAAAATAATAATCAATGTTAGTAAGAACCGTCCATCCCAGAAAAACAGAGTGGCCGCTGTATTCCGCCAAACGACGAAATCAAGAAGCACACTCGCTAAGGGAGTGGGGGGGGTAAAAAATTAGCGGAATGGGACAATAAAAGGCTGAACCAGTCGAGATAAAAAGGAGACCAAAACAAACTGGGGAGGTTGGGAATCTCGACATGGATCATAACAAAAGAGAAAGCCGGGTACAGACTAGGAACACATTCATTCACTTTAACTAGGTACACAAGAGAGAACTAGCTTAACCAGGGGAGGGTTCCAGAAGAATCCACCCCGATGTAACCAGCAGATCTAGAAGAGAAAATCAAGATTAGCCCCGTTCAAGCGAACCAGGCTCGCCACATTTACCCACCTTTTGCTAAAGTCTGTCGAAGTCAAACGTTTCCAATCAGTTCTAATCTTTATTTTGAGCTGATGCTCAAAATAACAGATCAGATCCTGATGTGAAAGACGCCGACCTCGCAAGACTTCCTCCATTCGCGTCGTCCAAATCACCATTCTAGCCGTGGCTAGCAGCGACAGAAACACCATACGCTTCATCCCAGAGAACGGGGGCGACACATTATCACAGGCGAATGCACGATCAATGAGCACAAGCTCTCGCGGCTCGATACGAGCAGTCAACTCGCCGACCCGGTCCCATAGAGGGCGAACGCGCGAACAATGGTAGAAGGCGTGCGAAGCCGTTTCTTCCAAACCAAGGTTGCAGCGTTCACAATCTGGCAAATCCGCCAGGCCCCATATGAAGGCCTTGTCATTGAGAGGCAAGCGATTCCGAGCTAATCGCCAGGTGAGCGAAAACTCAGAGTTGTTGAGATAATCACTACCTGGCGCCCAAGACCAGAACGAGCGAAACTCGTCCTCCGACAAGCGCAGCACATCACGTAGTGAATCCTTTGCGACGCCCTCCACTAACCCACGATAGAAGACTCTCCTAGGCCGTGAAAGGTCACTGGACCGTGGAATGGCCCGCAGGGCCGCCAGACATTCGAGGAGAAAACTCGATCGCTCTCGAGGCTTACGGCACCGCCTCAAGATGGGGGGAGTGATAGTAAGTCTAGGGAACATGTCCCTCACTATCCCCCTAAGCAATGAGTCTTCGGAAATCGCTCGCCTGAGAAAAACCAACCTTGACGCAACCTTATGGCCCATCAGGTATGGCATTCCCAGGCCCCCATGACACGGACGTTGGTAACAGACACGTTTGTCGACATAGTGTTTGCGTCCTCTCCATAAAATGGAGAATAGCAAACGCTCGATCGCCTTCCTATGCCGTTTACAAAGTGGAAGTACTGACAACTGGTAAAGGATAATGGGAAAGACGTATGTAGCACACGCCTCAGCCATACCCTTTAAGGACAAATTCCTTCGGCGCCAAATCTTGGCCGACGCGCCTACCTTTGCCAGTACTTCAGACCAATTTTTCTCCAACTGTAGGTCGGGCCCGAACCACACTCCAAGAATGCAGACCGGGCCGTCCGTCCAGTCGAAGGGCCCCGGGAGGGTCAGACCCTTCCAGGCGCCTAACCGCAAGCCGGACGACTTGTTGCGGTTAATCTTGGCCCCTGTCACCTGTTCGTACCGTTCAAGCGCCTTCTGTACCACCTCGATGTCCCTGCGGGAGGACACGAAAGTAGTGACGTCATCGGCGTACGCGGAAACCCTGGCTCGAGCACCACCAGGGACAGCGATTCCACGTAGGGCCGGACTGCACGCCCTGTCCCTTAGCCGGCGAAGGAGGGGCTCCAACGCCAAAGCATAAAGTAGGGGCGACAGTGGACAACCCTGTCGGACCGACCTAGACAGCGCCAGAACGCCCGACAACTTTCCGTTCACCTGTACCACAGCCGTCGGGGATTGATACAGGAGGCTAATCCAGCGGCGGAAGTTGGTTTCGAATCCAGCTGCCTGCAGGACAGCCGCCAGATACCGATGGTCAACCCTATCAAATGCCTTGGACTGATCTAAATGGATCAGCGCGGCTTCGTCGTCGTCTTTTATCCCCTCTATGATCGTGCGTATCAGATGCAGGTTGCTCTGAATTGTTCGGCCCTTCACAGCACAAGTCTGCTCAGGTCCCAACAGAGACTCGGCAACTAATTGCAAACGATTTTGCAAGATCTTGGCCAAAATCTTTAACTCTGTGTTTAGCAGAGTTATGGGCCAGGTAACCCTCTAGCTCCCTCCCCACATCCTTGCCCTTTCTCAACATCGTGATCACACCCCTGGTGAACCGTTTGGGGATGGACCCCTGCCGGAACCAGTTGTTGAACACGACAGTCAAAATCGGGACAAAGATGTGCGACAGCCTCAAGTACAATTCATAGGGCAAACCATCGAGACCCGGCGATTTGCCTCTGCCGACCTTCTTCAGCGCCGCGTAGACTTCGCCCTCCGTAATCTCTCCCTCGCAGCTAGCTGCATCAGCCGGCAAAAGCCGGGGGAAGTCAGCCAAATAGCTGCGAAACTCCTCATCACGGAGACCAGGCTCCTTGGTAAACAGGATCTCGAAATGCCGCCGAAACGCCTCGCACATGTCGTCAGTCGACCGAAGAGTGTGTCCCTCCGGGTTGCGAACCTCTCGAATGTACCGGTCGCCTCCGCGGCGAATTTCTTCCTTGCGCAGTTCTGCGCCCATGTTCACAGCTTCGGAAGACATCTTGCTTAACTTATGTCTAACTACCTGGCCCATGTAACGATCGCTATTCGACCGGTCCACGGCCTCCTTAGCTATGGCTATCTCTAGGGGATCCCCACCAGCCACCGCCCGGGAGTAATTAGATCTAAGTGTCTTCACCTTGTCAGCTTTATCTAGTTTGAGCCGAATGCTGAACTGAGTGGTGAAAGACCTAATACTATCCTTAAGGTTCTCCCACCACTTATTCCCAATGACTCCCCCAGTTAACGCCCGCTGCACTAAGTTAATTAGCTGGCGCCGGAAGTCCCGCCTGTCCAGTAAGGACACGTTGAACTTCCAGTAACCAGCCATTCTAACCCTATTTTCTAAATTTACCCGGGCACAAACGAGTTTGTGATCCGAGTAACCTAGCCAGTGGAACGTGGGACAATCTAAGAAGTCTAGCTCGGCTTCACGAACTAACATTCTATCAAGGTAGCTAGCCACCTTGGTAGAAGGCCAACTATTAGCCCACGTCCACATTCTCCCGCCCTTGTGATCGGCCCGGTATCTATCGACAAGACCGAAGTCCTCGATAAGATCGACCAAGCTACGATCACGTTCCTTCCCTCTAGCTCCCCGCCCTCTATCCAACTTGGGGTTCAGGATGGCATTCCAGTCCCCCACTAAGACGAGTCGCTTGGAATCCACCAGGAAGGGCCCCAACCGCCGAAAAAACGAGACGCGCTCCTCCTGGTCGTTGGGCGCATAAACCGCAACCAGACGAAACGCATTCCTTTTCACTGCAATATCGGCCACGATCAGCCGGCCCTCGGCACCGACATGGACAAGATCCACCTTCGCGTCCAGGGTACGCTTGACCAGCAAAGACACTCCTCTGGCCAGCCGGTTCCCATATGCTGAATAGACGACAAAGTCGTTAGACAGCACACAAGCATCGACCTTGCAAACAAAGTGAGTCTCTTGGATCGCGGCGACATCCACGCCGAAGGACAAGAGGTCCCGAAGCAGGCGGGCAGCCTTACTCCGATCCCTAAGGCCCTTCACGTTCATACTGGCTAACTTAATTGACATCATTTAGACCTGAAAAAGAAAGCAGAAAATTACTTCTGGTCACATACGGAGCGAAAATCAATGGGAGTAGGGACCCCGACGGATTGTCCCAGGTTTCCCGTACCAATATCGGACGTAATACGTCCGTCCTGGACAATGCCGCCGACGTCCGTGGGAAAAGTAAGTTTTACGGCCCTATATAAAGATGGGTGGAGGATGACGGGGACCCTCCCAGCGCAAAAATGCGACAGCCTTTGTAAATATTTTGTGCCCGTTTGGGCCATTTTGATGTTAGGGAAAGCCTCAACGGCCCCCTGCACAAATTCCCAGGCTTTTGTTCTACTACCCCCGGAATTTCTGATTAGAGTCAGTACCCCGGGGGCGCCTGGGAAATTGGCAGGGTCCACGATGGACTTTCCATCAATATTTTTTAATTTGAAAAGAGGCCTTAGGAGGGCCTTCTTCTGAGAAGAAAGGTCCCTCTCTAAGGCCTGTCTATCTACTTTGCATATATCTTTGTTTGCAAAACTGTTTTTTCTTTGTTTTTCCCTTTTTGGGGAGGATTTATCTGGGTTCGGGGAGGGATGGTTAATTTTAAGGGGTGAGGTTGGAGTTTCTGATTGGGGAGAGGGTGTAGGAGGTGTGGGGGAAGGAGAAGTTATTTTTCTTATCGGGGAGGTGGACTTACTCCTCCCCTCAAGAGACACAGTTCTGGTGGGTGATGTAGGGGCGGATTGGGTTCTGGTAATTTCCTTTACCCTCTCCGCCCTGCCTCGTTCATTCAGTTCCTTCTTTCCCTTTTTTTGGGACACCTCCTCATCCTCCTCCCGTCCTCTCTTCAACGACGAGGAACGGGGAGGAGGCATTTCCTCCTCCATTTCTTGTGGTTGTTGTTGTTGTTCTTGTTGTTCTTTGCGTTGTTGCTGCTGCTGTTCTCTCTGTTGCTCTTTGCGTTGTTGTTGTTGTTCTTGTTGCTCCTTGTGTTGTTGTTGTTGTTGCTGCTGTCGAGACTCCTGCTGCTGCTGTTGTTGCTTTGCCTCCTTGCGGGGCTTCTTCTTTTCTGGGGACGGAGATTTTTCATGTTGTGGAGGAGGGGAAGCAACTTTCTTGCCCCTCCTAACCACCTCCGTCCATTCATTGCTTTTCTCCTCGGCTTTTCTTTCAGGGGGAACTGCTGCTGCTGACACCGGCGGTGTTGCCGGTGTCACCGGTGTTTCTTCCGGTTTCCTTGCCGGACACATTTTGAATGTGTGTCCGGCCAGACCACACGCCCAGCAGTGCGGCTTCCTTCCCTCCAACGACAACAAAAAGTTTCCGGCCACGGCACAGCAAAACATCGGGGACTTTTAAACGGTTCTTGCTGTCCATGACCATGCTGATATTGACGTCTTCCGTGGCCACACCGGCCTTGCTATTTATCCTTGCGACCACCTCCACCGCTCCAAATTGAGCAAAAAATGCTCCCACGTGGTCACAAGCCACCTCGACTGGCACACCATGCACCGTTATCTTTGACCTTCGAGTACCCAGATACTCCGTCTGCATCCGGATACCCCTGGCCTCCAATGTATTACCGGCCAAATTCCTTGCTTCCGTCTCCGAACTCAGTAACACATCCCACATAGCACGGGACCTTCTCGCCAGGACACAGGGTACAATATTTAAGGCTTTCAAGGCCTCTTCCATATTCTCCCTGCCGACACTGATGAACGTTCTTGTTTTGACATCGGATGTCAGCAGGGAGATCGTTCTAGGTGCGATAACATTCACCACCTCCGGGACCACCTTCAACTCGTTCTCCGAAATATATTCCTTATATTTCTCCTGCATTTGCCGGTAGTACCCGGCATCCTTCCTAATTGGTGCTTTTACCCATGCTGTCGGTGAGGGAGTCACCGTGGGCACAGCGTCAGAAGTTGAGGGCTGGGGAGACAAAGCCATAGCTTGACTTGCCCCCCCCCCTCACAATAAAAAAAACGTTCAAAAAAGCACACGAGCGACGAAGACAAACAAAACAATGTAACAAAACAGACGTACTCACTGGTAACACAGAGTCCACAATAATCCAACAGTAACTCCTGCAAAAATCACAGAGTCAGTGCCAACGGCTCGTCAGGGCACTATTTATTTTGTAAAATTTACAAAATTATGGCACAAGGCCTAAAAGGGGAGGGGGAGAGGTTAGTTCTCACTTAACTATCCTATACCTAGCTAAACACTATCACGACCCATTCACTCGTTACAATTTGCACAGTCACCAAAAGAACCCATCCATCTACTCCCAATCCTTCGTACACCACAATGCCAGAAACTTACAAGGGACACCTAAAAAGTGGGGAAATTAACCCGTGACAATAAAAATGTATTTATATACAATATAATATATACAATATAATGTAAAATATTTAATGAAAATGAAATGATGGGAGGGGGATGAACCCAAAAATAAACTAAAAATACAACAAATTTTGAACTAAAATAATAATCAATGTTAGTAAGAACCGACCATCCCAGAAAAAAGAGTGGCCGCTGTATTCCGCCCAATGGCGAAATCAAGAAGCACACTCGCTAAGGGAGTGGGGAGGGGGGTAAAAAATTAGCGGAAAGGGACAATAAAAGGCTGAACCAGCCGAGATAAAAAGAGACCAAAACAAACTGGGGAGGTTGGGAATCTCGGCATGGATTATAACAAAAGAGAAAGCCGGGTACAGGCTAGGAACACATTCATTCACTTTAACTAGGTACACAAGAGAGAACTAGCTTAACCAGGGGAGGGTTCCAGAGGAATCCACCCCGATGTAACCAGCAGATCTAAAAGAGAAAATCAAGATTAGCCCCGTTCAAACGAACCAGGCTCGCCACATTTACCCACCTTTTGCTAAAGTCTGTCGAAGTCAAACGTTTCCAATCAGTTCTAATCTTTATTTTGAGCTGATGCTCAAAATAACAGATCAGATCCTGATGTGAAAGACGCTGACCTCGCAAGACTTCCTCCAATCGCGTCGTCCAAATCACCATTCGAGCCGTGGCTAGCAGCGACAGAAACACCATACGCTTCATCCCAGAGAACGGGGGCGACACATTATCACAGGCGAATGCACGATCAATGAGCACAAGCTCTCGCGGCTCGATACGAGCAGTCAACTCGCCGACCCGGTCCCATAGAGGGCGAACCCGCGAACAATGGTAGAAGGCGTGCGAAGCCGTTTCTTCCAAGCCAAGGTTGCAGCGTTCACAATCTGGCAAATCCGCCAGGCCCCCATATGAAGGCCATGTCATTGAGAGGCAAGCGATTCCGAGCTAATCGCCAGGTGAGCGAAAACTCAGAGTTGTTGAGATAATCACTCCCTGGCGCCCAAGACCAGAACGAGCGAAACTCGTCCTCCGACAAGCGCAGCACATCACGTAGTGAATCCTTTGCGACGCCCTCCACTAACCCACGATAGAAGACTCTCCTAGGCCGTGAAAGGTCACTGGACCGTGGAATGGCCCGCAGGGCCGCCAGACATTCGAGGAGAAAACTCGATCGCTCTCGAGGCTTACGGCACCGCCTCAAGATGGGGGGAGTGATAGTAAGTCTAGGGAACATGTCCCTCACTATCCCCCTAAGCAATGAGTCTTCGGAAATCGCTCGCCTGAGAAAAACCAACCTCGACGCAACCTTATGGCCCATCAGGTATGGCATTCCCAGGCCCCCATGACACGGACGTTGGTAACAGACACGTTTGTCGACATAGTGTTTGCGTCCTCTCCATAAAATGGAGAATAGCAAACGCTCGATCGCCTTCTTATGCCGTTTACAAAGTGGAAGTACTGACAACTGGTAAAGGATGATGGGAAAGACGTATGTAGCACACGCCTCAGCCATACCCTTTAAGGACAACCTCCTTCGGCGCCAAATCTTGGCCGACGCGCCTACCTTTGCCAGTACTTCAGACCAATTTTTCTCCAACTGTAGGTCGGGCCCGAACCACACTCCAAGAATGCAGACCGGGCCGTCCGTCCAGTCGAAGGGCCCCGGGAGGGTCAGACCCTTCCAGGCGCCTAACCGCAAGCCGGACGACTTGTTGCGGTTAATCTTGGCCCCTGTCACCTGTTCGTACCGTTCAAGCGCCTTCTGTACCACCTCGATGTCCCTGCGGGAGGACACGAAAGTAGTGACGTCATCGGCGTACGCGGAAACCCTGGCTCGAGCACCACCAGGGACAGCGATTCCACGTAGGGCCGGACTGCACGCCCTGTCCCTTAGCCGGCGAAGGAGGGGCTCCAACGCCAAAGCATAAAGTAGGGGCGACAGTGGACAACCCTGTCGGACCGACCTAGACAGCGCCAGAACGCCCGACAACTTTCCGTTCACCTGTACCACAGCCGTCGGGGATTGATACAGGAGGCTAATCCAGCGGCGGAAGTTGGTTTCGAATCCAGCTGCCTGCAGGACAGCCGCCAGATACCGATGGTCAACCCTATCAAATGCCTTGGACTGATCTAAATGGATCAGCGCGGCTTCGTCGTCGTCTTTTATCCCCTCTATGATCGTGCGTATCAGATGCAGGTTGCTCTGAATTGTTCGGCCCTTCACAGCACAAGTCTGCTCAGGTCCCAACAGAGACTCGGCAACTAATTGCAAACGATTTTGCAAGATCTTGGCCAAAATCTTTAACTCTGTGTTTAGCAGAGTTATGGGCCGGTAACCCTCTAGCTCCCTCCCCACACCCTTGCCTTTTCTCAACAGCGTGATCACACCCCTGGTGAACCGTTTGGGGATGGACCCCTGCCGGAACCAGTTGTTGAACACGACAGTCAAAATCGGGACAAAGATGTGCGACAGCCTCAAGTACAATTCATAGGGCAAACCATCGAGACCCGGCGATTTGCCACTGCCGACCTTCTTCAGCGCCGCGTAGACTTCGCCCTCCGTAATCTCTCCCTCGCAGCTAGCTGCATCAGCCGGCAAAAGCCGGGGGAAGTCAGCCAAATAGCTGCGAAACTCCTCATCACGGAGACCGGGCTCCTTGGTAAACAGGATCTCGAAATGCCGCCGAAACGCCTCGCACATGTCGTCAGTCGACCGCAGAGTGTGTCCCTCCGGGTTGCGAACCTCTCGAATGTACCGGTCGCCTCCGCGGCGAATTTCTTCCTTGCGCAGTTCTGCGCCCATATTCACAGCTTCGGAAGACATCTTGCTTAACTTATGTCTAACTACCTGGCCCATGTAACGATCGCTATTCGACCGGTCCACGGCCTCCTTAGCTATGGCTATCTCTAGGGGATCCCCACCAGCCACCGCCCGGGAGTAATTAGATCTAAGTGTCTTCACCTTGTCAGCCTTATCTAGTTTGAGCCGAATGCTGAACTGAGTGGTGAAAGACCTAATACTATCCTTAAGGTTATCCCACCACTTATTCCCGATGACTCCCCCAGTTAACGCCCGCTGCACTAAGTTAATTAGCTGGCGCCGGAAGTCCCGCCTGTCCAGTAAGGACACGTTGAACTTCCAGTAACCAGCCATTCTAACCCTATTTTCTAAATTTACCCGGGCACAAACGAGTTTGTGGTCCGAGTAACCTAGCCAGTGGAACGTGGGACAATCTAAGAAATCTAGTTCGGCTTCACGAACTAACATTCTATCAAGGTAGCTAGCCACCTTGGTAGAAGGCCAACTATTAGCCCACGTCCACATTCTCCCGCCCTTGTGATCGGCCCGGTATCTATCGACTAGACCGAAGTCCTCGATGAGATCGACCAAGCTACGATCACGTTCCTTCCCTCTAGCTCCCCGCCCTCTATCCAACTTGGGGTTCAGGATGGCATTCCAGTCCCCCACTAAGACGAGTCGCTTGGAATCCACCAGGAAGGGCCCCAACCGCCGAAAAACGAGACGCGCTCCTCCTGGTCGTTGGGCGCATAAACCGCAACCAGACGAAACGCATTGCTTTTCACTGCAATATCGGCCACGATCAGCCGGCCCTCGGCACCGACATGGACAAGATCCACCCTCGCGTCCAGGGTACGCTTGACCAGCAAAGACACTCCTCTGGCCAGCCGGTTCCCATATGCTGAATAGACGACAAAGTCGTTAGACAGCACACAAGCATCGACCTTGCAAACAAAGTGAGTCTCTTGGATCGCAGCGACATCCACGCCGAAGGACAAGAGGTCCCGAAGCAGGCGGGCAGCCTTACTCCGATCCCTAAGGCCCTTCACGTTCATACTGGCTAACTTAATTGACATCGTTTAGACCTGAAAAAGAAAGCAGAAAATTACTTCTGGTCACATACGGAGCGAAAATCAATGGGAGTAGGGACCCCGACGGATTGTCCAAGGTTGCCTGTGCCAATATCGGACGTAATTCGTCCGTCCTGGACAATGCCGCCGACGTCCGTGGGAAAGGTAAGTTTTACCGCCCTATATAAAGATGGGTGGAGGATGACGGGGACCCTCCCAGCACAAAAATGAGACAACCTTTGTAAGTATTTGGTGCCTGTCTGGCACATTTGAATTTGTGGGAAAGCCTCAACGGCCCCCTGCACAAATTCCCAGGCCTTTTGTTCTGCTACCCCCGGTATTTCTGATTAAGGTCAGTACCCCGGGGGCCCCTGGGAAATTGGCAGGGTCCTCGATAGACTTTCCGTCTATGTTTTTCAATTTGAATAGAGGCCTTAGGAGGGCCTTCTTCTGAGAAGAAAGGTCCCTCTCTAAGGCCTGTCTGTCTATTTTGCAAACATCTACGTTTGCGAAAATGTTCTTTTTCTTTTTCCCTTTTTCGGGGAGGATTTGTCTGGGTTCGGGGAGGGATGGTTAATTTTAAGGGGTGAGGTTGGAGTTTCTGATTGGGGAGAGGGTGTAGGAGGTGTGGGGGAAGGAGAAGTTATTTTTCTTATCGGGGAGGTGGACTTACTCCTCCCCTCAAGAGACACAGTTCTGGTGGGTGATGTAGGGGCGGATTGGGTTCTGGTAATTTCCTTTACCCTCTCCTCTCTGCCTCGTTCATATACTTCCTTTTTCCCCTTTTTTTGGGACACCTCCTCCTCCTCCTCCCGTCCTCTCTTCAACGATGAGGAACGGGGGGGGGAGGCATTTCCTCCTCCATTTCTTGTGGTTGTTGTTCTTGTTGTTGTTCTTTGCGTTGCTGTTGTTGTTCTTTGTGTTGTTCTTGTTGTTCCTTGCGTTG
>JBBBDQ010001558.1:7710000-7891822 GCA_037127315.1 Ascarosepion bandense | reverse complement strand
TTTTTTATTGTTTAAAAACTACAAGGCTTTTTAGTTCAAAAAGTTTTGATATTTGGTATGCCAAATACAGGCGACTAAAGTCTATTGCTTTATTTTTATTGTTTCAAAACTACAAGGCTTTTTAGTTTAAAAAGGTTTGATATTTGCTATGCCAAATACAGGCGACTAAAGTCTATTGTTTTATTTTTATTGTTTAAAAACTACAACGCTTTTTAGTTTAAAATGTTTTGATATTTGATATGCCAAATACAGGCGACTAAAGTCTATTGTTTTATTTTTATTGTTTAAAAACTACAAGGCTTTTTATTTTAAAAATTTTTGATATTTGGTATGCCAAATACAGGCGACTAAAGTCTATTGTTTTATTTTTATTGTTTAAAACCTACAAGGCTTTTTATTTTAAAAAGGTTTGATAATTGGTATGCCAAATACAGGCAACTAAAGTCTATTGTTTTATTTTTATTGTTTAAAAACTACAAGGCTTTTTAGTTTAAAAAGTTTTGATATTTGGTATGCCAAATACAGGCGACTAAATTCTATTGCTTTATTTTTATTGTTTCAAAACTACAAGGCTTTTTAGTTTAAAAAGGTTTGATATTTGGTATGTCAAATACAGGCGACTAAAGTCTATTGTTTTATTTTTATTGTTTAAAAACTACAAGGCTTTTTAGTTTGAAAAGGTTTGATATTTGGTATGCCAAATACAGGCGACTAAAGTCTATTGCTTTATTTTTATTGTTTAAAATCTACAAGGCTTTTTAGTTTAAAAAGTTTTGATATTTGGCATGCCAAATACAGTCGACTAAATTTTATTGTTTTATTTTTATTATTTAAAAACTACAAGGCATTTTAGTTTAAAAAGGTTTGATATTTGATATGCCAAATACAGGCGACTAAAGTGTATTGTTTTATTTTTATTGTTTAAAATCTACAAGGCTTTTTAGTTTAAAAAGATTTGATATTTGGTATGCCAAATAAAGGCGACTAAAGTGTATACTTTTATTTTTATTGTTTAAAAACTACAAGGCTTTTTAGCTTAAAAAGGTTTGATATTTGGTATGCCAAATACAGGCGACTAAAGTCTATTGTTTTATTTTTATTGTTTAAAAACTACAAGGTTTTTAGTTTAAAAAGGTATGATATTTGGTATGCCAAATACAGGCGACCAAAGTCTATTGTTTTATTTTGATTGTTTAAAAACTACAAGGCTTTTTAGTTTAAAAAGTTTTGATATTTGGTATGCCAAATACTGGCGACTGAAGTCTATTGTTTTATTTTTATTTTTTAAAAACTACAAGGCTTTTTAGTCTAAAAAGTTTTGATATTTGGTATGTCAAATACAGGCGACTAAAGTCTATTGTTTTATTTTTATTGTTTAAAAACTACAAGGCTTTTTAGTTTGAAAAGGTTTGATATTTGGTATGCCAAATACAGGCGACTAAAGTCTATTGCTTTATTTTTATTGTTTAAAATCTACAAGGCTTTTTAGTTTAAAAAGTTTTGATATTTGGCATGCCAAATACAGTCGACTAAATTTTATTGTTTTATTTTTATTATTTAAAAACTACAAGGCATTTTAGTTTAAAAAGGTTTGATATTTGATATGCCAAATACAGGCGACTAAAGTGTATTCTTTTATTTTTATTGTTTAAAAACTACAAGGCTTTTTAGTTTAAAAAGGTTTGATATTTTGGTATGCCAAATACAGGCGACTAAAGTGTATTGTTTTATTTTTATTGTTTAAAAACTACAAGGCTTTTTAGTTTAAAAAGATTTGATAATTGGTATGCCAAATACAGGCGACTAAAGTGTATTGTTTTATTTTTATTGTTTAAAAACTACAAGGCTTTTTAGTTTAAAAAGGTTTGATATTTGATATGCCAAATACAGGCGACTAAAGTCTATTGTTTTATTTTTATTGTTTAAAAACTACAAGGTTTTTTAGTTTAAAAAGGTTTGATAATTGGTATGCCAAATACAGGCGACGAAAGTCTATTGTTTTATTTTTATTGTTTAAAAACTACAAGGTTTTTAGTTTAAAACGTTTTGATATTTGATATGCCAAATACAGGCGACTAAAGTCTATTGTTTTATTTTTATTGTTTAAAAACTACAAGGCTTTTTAGTTTAAAAAGTTTTGATATTTGGTATGCCAAATAGTCGACTAAAGTCTATTGTTTTATTTTTATTGTTTAAAAACTACAAGGCTTTTTAGTTTAAAAAGGTTTGATATTTGGTATGCCAAATACAGTCGACTAAAGTGTATTGTTTTATTTTTATTGTTTAAAAACTACAAGGCTTTTTAGTTTAAAAAGATTTGATAATTGGTATGCCAAATACAGGCGACTAAAGTGTATTGTTTTATTTTTATTGTTTAAAAACTACAAGGCTTTTTAGTTTAAAAAGTTTTGATATTTGGTATGCCAAATACAGTCGACTAAAGTTTATTGTTTTATTTTTATTATTTAAAAACTACAAGGCTTTTTAGTTTAAAAAGGTTTGATATTTGATATGCCAAATACAGGCGACTAAAGTCTATTGTTTTATTTTTATTGTTTAAAAACTACAAGGTTTTTTAGTTTAAAAAGTTTTGATAATTGGTATGCCAAATACAGGCGACGAAAGTTTATTGTTTTATTTTTATTGTTTAAAAACTACAAGGTTTTTAGTTTAAAATGTTTTGATATTTGATATGCCAAATACAGGCGACTAAAGTCTATTGTTTTATTTTTATTGTTTAAAAACTACAAGGCTTTTTAGTTTAAAAGGCTTGATATTTGGTATGCCAAATACAGGCGACTAAAGTCTATTGTTTAATTTTTAATTGTTTAAAAATTACAAGGCTTTTTGTTTAAAAAGGTTTGATATTTGGTATGCCAAATACAGGCGACTAAAGTCTATTGTTTTATTTTTATTGTTTGAAAACTACAAGGTTTTAGTTTAAAAAGGTTTGATATTTGGTATGCCAAATACAGGCGACTAAACTCTATTGTTTTATTTTTATTGTTTAAAAACTACACGGTTTTTAGTTTAAAAAGGTTTGATATTTGGTATGCCAAATACAGGCGACTAAAGTCTATTGTTTTATTTTTATTGTTTAAAAACTACAAGGCTTTTTAGTTTAAAAAGTTTTGATATTTGGTATGCCAAATACAGGCGACTAAAGTCTATTGCTTTATTTTTATTGTTTCAAAACTACAAGGCTTTTTAGTTTAAAAAGGTTTGATATTTGCTATGCCAAATACAGGCGACTAAAGTCTATTGTTTTATTTTTATTGTTTAAAACCTACAAGGCTTTTTATTTTAAAAAGGTTTGATAATTGGTATGCCAAATACAGGCAACTAAAGTCTATTGTTTTATTTTTATTGTTTAAAAACTACAAGGCTTTTTAGTTTAAAAAGTTTTGATATTTGGTATGCCAAATACAGGCGACTAAATTCTATTGCTTTATTTTTATTGTTTCAAAACTACAAGGCTTTTTAGTTTAAAAAGGTTTGATATTTGGTATGTCAAATACAGGCGACTAAAGTCTATTGTTTTATTTTTATTGTTTAAAAACTACAAGGCTTTTTAGTTTGAAAAGGTTTGATATTTGGTATGCCAAATACAGGCGACTAAAGTCTATTGCTTTATTTTTATTGTTTAAAATCTACAAGGCTTTTTATTTTAAAAAGTTTTGATATTTGGCATGCCAAATACAGTCGACTAAATTTTATTGTTTTATTTTTATTATTTAAAAACTACAAGGCATTTTAGTTTAAAAAGGTTTGATATTTGATATGCCAAATACAGGCGACTAAAGTGTATTGTTTTATTTTTATTGTTTAAAATCTACAAGGCTTTTTAGTTTAAAAAGATTTGATATTTGGTATGCCAAATAAAGGCGACTAAAGTGTATACTTTTATTTTTATTGTTTTAAAACTACAAGGCTTTTTAGCTTAAAAAGGTTTGATATTTGGTATGCCAAATACAGGCGACTAAAGTCTATTGTTTTATTTTTATTGTTTAAAAACTAAAAGGTTTTTAGTTTAAAAAGGTATGATATTGGGTATGCCAAATACAGGCGACTAAAGTCTATTGTTTTATTTTTATTGTTTAAAAATTACAAGGCTTTTTAGTTTGAAAAGGTTTGATATTTGGTATGCCAAATACAGGCGACTAAAGTCTATTGTTTTATTTTTATTGTTTAAAAACTACAAGGTTTTTAGTTTAAAAAGGTATGATATTTGGTATGCCAAATACAGGCGACCAAAGTCTATTGTTTTATTTTGATTGTTTAAAAACTACAAGGCTTTTTAGTTTAAAAAGTTTTGATATTTGGTATGCCAAATACTGGCGACTGAAGTCTATTGTTTTATTTTTATTTTTTAAAAACTACAAGGCTTTTTAGTCTAAAAAGTTTTGATATTTGGTATGCCAAATACAGGCGACTAAAGTCTATTGTTTTATTTTTATTGTTTAAAAACTACAAGGCTTTTTAGTTTAAAAGTTTTGATATTTGGTATGCCAAATACAGGCGACTAAAGTCTATTGCTTTATTTTTATTGTTTCAAAACTACAAGGCTTTTTAGTTTAAAAAGGTTTGATATTTGCTATGCCAAATACAGGCGACTAAAGTCTATTGTTTTATTTTTATTGTTTAAAAACTACAACGCTTTTTAGTTTAAAATGTTTTGATATTTGATATGCCAAATACAGGCGACTAAAGTCTATTGTTTTATTTTTATTGTTTAAAAACTACAAGGCTTTTTATTTTAAAAATTTTTGATATTTGGTATGCCAAATACAGGCGACTAAAGTCTATTGTTTTATTTTTATTGTTTAAAACCTACAAGGCTTTTTATTTTAAAAAGGTTTGATAATTGGTATGCCAAATACAGGCAACTAAAGTCTATTGTTTTATTTTTATTGTTTCAAAACTACAAGGCTTTTTAGTTTAAAAAGTTTTGATATTTGGTATGCCAAATACAGGCGACTAAATTCTATTGCTTTATTTTTATTGTTTCAAAACTACAAGGCTTTTTAGTTTAAAAAGGTTTGATATTTGGTATGTCAAATACAGGCGACTAAAGTCTATTGTTTTATTTTTATTGTTTAAAAACTACAAGGCTTTTTAGTTTGAAAAGGTTTGATATTTGGCATGCCAAATACAGTCGACTAAATTTTATTGTTTTATTTTTATTATTTAAAAACTACAAGGCATTTTAGTTTAAAAAGGTTTGATATTTGATATGCCAAATACAGGCGACTAAAGTGTATTGTTTTATTTTTATTGTTTAAAATCTACAAGGCTTTTTAGTTTAAAAAGATTTGATATTTGGCATGCCAAATAAAGGCGACTAAAGTGTATACTTTTATTTTTATTGTTTAAAAACTACAAGGCTTTTTAGCTTAAAAAGGTTTGATATTTGGTATGCCAAATACAGGCGACTAAAGTCTATTGTTTTATTTTTATTGTTTAAAAACTAAAAGGTTTTTAGTTTAAAAAGGTATGATATTGGGTATGCCAAATACAGGCGACTAAAGTCTATTGTTTTATTTTTATTGTTTAAAAATTACAAGGCTTTTTAGTTTGAAAAGGTTTGATATTTGGTATGCCAAATACAGGCGACTAAAGTCTATTGTTTTATTTTTATTGTTTAAAAACTACAAGGCTTTTTAGTTTAAAAAGGTTTGATATTTGGTATGCCAAATACAGGCGACTAAATTCTATTGTTTTATTTTATTGGTTAAAAACTACAAGGCTTTTTAGTTTGAAAAGGTTTGATAATTGGTATGCCAAATACAGGCGAGTAAAGTCTATTGTTTTATTTTTTTGTTTAAAAACTACAAGGCTTTTTAGTTTAAAAAGGTTTGATATTTGGTATGCCAAATACAGGCGACTAAAGTCTATTGTTTTATTTTTTTGTTTAAAAACTACAAGGCTTTTTAGTTTAAAAAGGCTTGATATTTGGTATGCCAAATACAGGCGACTAAAGTCTATTGTTTTATTTTATTGTTTAAAAACTACAAGGCTTTTTAGTTTAAAAAGGTTTTGATATTTGGTATGCCAAATACAGGCGACTAAAGTCTATTGTTTTATTTTTATTGTTTAAAAACTACAAGGCTTTTTATTTTAAAAGTTTTGATATTTGGTATGCCAAATACAGGGAACTAAAGTCTGTTGTTTTATTTTTATTGTTTAAAAATTACAAGGCTTTTTAGTTTAAAAAGTTTTGATATTTGGTATGCCAAATACAGGCGACTAAAGTCTATTGTTTTATTTTTATTGTTTAAAAACTACAAGGCTTTTTAGTTTAAAAAGTTTTGATATTTGGTATGCCAAATACAGGCGACTAAAGTCTATTGTTTTATTTTTATTGTTTAAAAACTACAAGGCTTTTTAGTTTAAAAAGTTTTGATATTTGGTATGCCAAGTACAGGCGACTAAAGTCTATTGTTTTATTTTTATTGTTTAAAAACTACAAGGCTTGTTAGTTTAAAAAGGTTTGATAATTCTTATGCCAAATACAGGCGACTAAAGTCTATTGATTTATTTTTGTTTAAAAACTACAAGGCTTTTTAGTTTAAAAATGTTTGATATTTGGTATGACAAATACAGGCGACTAAATTCTATTGTTTTATTTTATTGGTTAAAAACCACAAGGCTTTTTAGTTTGAAAAGGTTTGATATTTGTTATGCCAAATACAGGCGACTAAAGTCTATTGTTTTATTTTAATTGTTTAAAAACTACAAGGCTTTTTAGTTTAAAAAGGTTTGATATTTGATATGCCAAATACAGGCGACTAAAGTCTATTGTTTTATTTTTTTGTTTAAAAACTACAAGGCTTTTTAGTTTAAAAAGGTTTGATATTTGGTATGCCAAATTCCGGCGACTAAAGTCTATTGTTTTATTTTTATTATTTAAAAACTACAAGGCTTTTTAGTTTAAAAAGTTTTGATATTTGGTATGCCAAATACAGGCGACTAAAGTCTATTGCTTTATTTTTATTGTTTAAAAACTACAAGGCTTTTTAGTTTAAAAATTGATATTTGGTATGCCAAATACAGGCGACTAAAGTTTATTGTTTTATTTTTATTATTTAAAAATTACAAGGCTTTTTAGTTTACAAATGTTTGATATTTGGTATGCCAAATACAGGCGACTAATGTCTATTGTTTTTTATTGTTTAAAAACTACAAGGCTTTTTAGTTTAAAGAGTTATGATAGTTTGTATGCCAAATACAGCCGACTAAACCAAGCATTTACAAAAATTTAAATACCTGGGAAGTGTTATAATAAAAGACGCAATGTGCGGCACAGAGATCCGAAGGCGAATTGGCATCGCGAAGGAAGCATTCCAAAAGTTGAGTAAAGTATTAAGAAATAGGACAATTTCGCTAGAAACAAAAAAGAGATTACTAGATTGCTATGTGATGTTCTCCAATATGCCAGTGAATGCTGGACTATATCATCAAAGATGAATGAAAAACTTGAAGCAACTGAAATGTGGTTCTACAGAAGGATGCTGCGAATATCATGAATCGAGCATGTGAGCAATGATGAGGTCTTGGAAATGATGGAAACAAAAAGGAAATTAATACTGAGCATCAGGAAGAGACAGCTGAAGTTCCTGAAACATGCAATGAGGAAAGATGGCTTGGAGAACCTAATACTAACAGGCCAGATAGGGGGGAAAAGAGACAGAGGAAAGCAGCGGATAACATATTTCACGGACCTAATCAGGTGGATGATGGAACGAGGATTGCATGGTGTAACAGAAGACGTGCTCAGAGCCACCAGGATAGGGAAACATGGAAAGCCATGATCGCCTACGTCCAGAAGGAAAACGACACAAAATAAGAAAGAATATGTAAATATTATTTGGACATGATTATTTTCTGTTAATCTAATCTAAACTTATTTATAAATGGAACTTTGTGTGTGTGTGTGTGTGTGTGTGTGTGTGTGTGTCCGTTACCTATAGACCCCGAAACGGCTGAACTGATTTTCTTGAAACTTTACACAGTTGTACTATAAGCGTCTGTAAGTGTTCTTAGCTAGGTTTTGTGTCGAGGTATCCCGGATAAATATCGAAAATCGAAAAAATCAGGTTATAGAAGGAGTGGTCCGATTTTAAAAGACTAAAAAACAATAGTTGTTTCCAGTTAAAGCGAAACCGTAGACTGAAAGAAAAATGAATGGATGTAAGCCAAATTTTGATTTCCTGGTAGCGATATCAAATAAGTTTTTTTTCGTCGTAAACTGAATTTTCAAGGCTAAATATGTCCTCTGAGTACATGGTATCATGGCTGAGACTAAGAACTACAATTATACCTCCTTAGAGCCAAACTCAAAGCAAAAACTAAAATAAAAGGGCTGAAAAAATAGAGATACAGGCAGATAAACAGACACACACACACACACACACACACACACACACACACACACACACACACACACACACACACACAGACATCTTGCCTTTTATATATATATATATATTATCGATTTTCTGCATTATTGTAAGAACTGCAACCTTGAAACTTCTGAATATCGTTTCTGATGTCTTTGTCTATGAGTGTATCAAATTTGATTAAAATCGGACCACTCCTTCTATAACCCGATTTTTTCGATTATCGATTTTCTATATTTATCGGGTGTATCTCGACACAAAACCTAGCTAAGAACACTCGCAAACCCTTATAGTACAACTGTGTAAATTTTCAAGAAAATCGGTTCAGCCGTTTCGGAGTCTATATGTAACGGACACACACACACAGACAAACACACACAGACAAAGATTCATTTATAAGTAAGTTTAGATGTTGGTTGTATTTATACTTGGTTAGGTTTAAACTTGAGTCTATTGGGAAACATTATTCAACTTTATATATTTGTTTATACGTAAACACGGGAGGCTCATACCCAAATCGGCAAGGATTTACCCGATGTGGTTTCCTTTAATTTTGCTGGAGGCGACTAAACATTTTTGCAGGGTAATTTATGAAGTTAGCATATTCTAGGCGCCTGTTTCATGACAGTTGGTGAGTTAATGGAATTAAAATCGTCATAGTTCTTTTTTAGTGGAACTAAATTAAATTAATTAAATTTAATTAATGGTCGTTGTCAAATGTTAAAAAATCAAGGGAGCTCATTGCACCACTAAATTCTTGGTACTTACGTATTATCGGGAGGACCTTTAAAAAAACGACTCAAAAATTAAAGTAAATTATTTATTGAAACGGTTAAAACAATAAAATAACATTACATTTGTAATTCCGGAGGCCAGAACGTCGCAATTGCTTCCAAAAGTGACTCAAAGACATCAGTACAGGCAACATGCTTCCGCCACATGAATTCGGCCAAATACGACTCCAAATGGTGACGTGCAGTGCCACAGTGCTTCTTGTTTCGCCACTTTGTCGATCCCCATAGGCGTTCCACTGTCTGCGTATGAGCCCCGGTGTTCGAATCCACAAAGTTGTACTTGTGGTTGACGTTGAGGTGATGAAAGCCTGATTTTTCCACTTCCTTGGTGTTATAAGCGGGGAAAAAAAAGAAAAAGTAAAAATCAAAGGTCCTCCCGATAATACGTAAGGACCAAATTCTTTTTTTGAAACGAGTTTCTTTTTTTCTGCTTCGCCATTTCCAAACTTGTTTTCCCCCTTTGTTCTTTCAATTACTTCTTCGTGTATTTGTTCTCTTTCTCTGTCACTTCTTCTTCTTCTTCTTCTTCTTCTTCTTCTTATTTTATTATTATTATTATTATTATTATTATTATTATTTTAAAAAGAAATCCTGGAAACCTTTGCATCAGCATACGGGAATCAAACCCCTAATTAGATCTAGGTACTCTTCAATTCACTTACGCACAAATACCCTTGGGAATGGTATTAATGCGTCCCTTCCCCCCAGTTATGGGTTAAATAATAGAACAGATTGGGTTCTATAGCCATGGATGGCATAACCGCAAAAAGCAATGGCAACTTACGGCGAGACAATCTTCTGCCTAGTCAGTCATATCTCTTTCGAGACATGATCGCCCAAGGGTATATCACGTATGACACTTAACTGACTGACTGTTAAAAGATGCAACGCGTGTTTCGTGACGAAATGGCAATATTATGAAATTACACATGAAATTATTTCAATATTTCTGAATTTCTGGGTTGTCGAGGTTTTTTAGTCAGTTGCCATACACGATACACGTTTTGGGCGATCATGTCTCGAAAGAGACATGACTGACTGAGCAGAAGATTATCCCGCAGTCGGCTGCCATTGCTTTCTGCGGTAGACTGGTTGCTGACCAAGGCTATAGAACCGAATCTGTCCTGCTATTTAACCCATAACTGGAAGGAAGAGACAGATTAATACCTTTCCCAAGGGTATTTGCGCGTAAGTGAATACAATGGATTCAACTGGAATTCGAACTTGGCTCCCCCGGTTTCTCGTTCCAAGCCGATATCCACTGTACCACAACGCACATCCTGGCTTTTAAAGTACCTTTGCTATATAAAGACGTCATTTAACAGAGGACGAGATGTTTTAACCTAGCGCTCCCAACTGCCAGAAACTCATCGATCTTCGTCTGTGTTTACTCATTCAAGTGCATGTAGTTCCGCATCACAGATTGGGTTTGTGAAAAAGAGCAGACAGCGTCTGGCACTTTGCAGCCCGAGCGCGCTAACTAGTGGCCCATAAAAACGTTCTTAATGTTTGGGCTTGATTGACTGCGTATTGTTAGGAAGCATTCAAGTCAAGGGGATTAAATTTTTCTTTACGATTATTCCTTTAGATTTATTTTCTCCCTTCTGGTTAATTGTCTCGCCATTTTTCATCTTAGTGACCAACGTTTTCTTTTCCCCCCATTGTTTTTTTTTTTTTTGCTCAAACCCATTTCTATTTTCTGCTTCCCCATTTCCAAACTTTTTTCCCCTTTGTTCTTTCAGTGACTCCTTCGTATTTTTATTCTCTTTCTCTATCACTTTTTCTTCTTCTTCTTCTTCTTCTTCTTCTTCTTCTTCTTCTTCTTCTTCTTATTATTATTATTATTATTATTATTATTATTATTTGTAGTAGTAGTAGTATTATAAGTAGTGATAGAAGTGATAGTAGTATATTACCATTCTACTTAGGCTTCCAGCCATATCGCATTGAAACACAGGTTCCCATAAGAGATTATGATCTGTTGTCATACACTACCGGCCATAATTATTAAGCCACCCAAGTCTTTTTAAGAAAGTGAAAAGTAAGGATTGACCATAACTTTAAAAAAAAAAAATGAATGTATGGTCATCAGCAAAAAGAGGAGACCAATATGACAATGCAAGCTAGAGAATCTAAAATAAAACAAGTAAAAAAATTCAAATACCTGGGAAATGTTTTTAGGATGGAAAATGCGACGTGGAGATCCAACGACGCATGAGCATGGCCAAAGACGCATTTCAGAAGCTAACCAGAGTACCGAGAGACAGGAAAATCTAATTAGAAACAAAGAAAAGAGTGCTGGATTGCTATGTGATATCTGTTCTTCTGTATGAAAGTGAATGCTGAACGATCTCATCAAAGATGAAGGAGAGGCTTGAGGCAACAGAAATGTGGTTTTATAGAAGGATGCTGACGATACCATGGACAGAGCACATGTGCAACGATGAGGTGTTGGAAAGGATGCAAACGAGAAGAAACCTGATCATAAGTATCAGAAAGAGACAAATCAGGTTCCTGGGACACGTAACGAGGAAGGAAGACCCGGAGAACTTGACACTCACAGGTCGGATAAAGGGAATAAGAGACAGGAGAAAGCAGCGCGAGACGTACTTGTTAGGTCTGAGCAAATGGTTGACGGAGCGGGGCTTCCAAGAGAAAAATTATTGAGAGCGACAAGAGACAGAGCCAAGTGGAGGTCCATGATCGCCTACGTTCTAAAGGGACACAGCACATGAAGAAGATGTATTTCGTGCTATTTTAACATTTATTGACAAGTAGATAATTCTAAATGAAAACAGAATGGTTCTTTTGTTATTATTACTTTGCAAAACTTTATAAAACAAGGAAGCAAAGATGAACTCGTCCGAATAACCCTAAATATTCTTGATTCTTTTATTGATGAAACTGCAATATAGGTAATTATTAAATATTTATAAATTCATTTGATGCACATGTTATTGTGCAGTATTAAAAAAAGAACCATTCTATTTTCATTTACAATTATTCACTTGGAAATAAATACTAAAAACTAGTATGAAATACATCATTTGTTAAAACACCGGCCCAATAATTATGGCCGGTAGTGTATGTATATATATATATATATATATATATATATATATATATATATATATATACGCTACCGGCCATAATTATTAGACTACCCCAGTTTTATAAAAAGAAATGATGTAATCATACTATTTTTAAGTGGATAATTCTAAATGAAAATAGAATGGTTCTTTTGTTATTATTACTTTGTAAAATTTTACAAGGCAAGGAAGCAAAGATGAAGTCGTCCGAATCACCCTAAATATTCTTGATTCTCTTGTTGATGAAACTGCAATATAGGTAATTATTAAATAATTATAAATTCATTTGATGCGCATGTTATTGTGCAGTATTAAAAAAAGAACCATTCTATTTTCATTTACAATTATTCCCTTGACAATAAATACTAGATGAAATACATCATCTTTTTAAAACACTGGGGTTGCCTAATAATTATGGCCGGTAGTGTATATGTTGAGTCTCCGACTGGCCTCCCTAACTGAAGTTGTTAATTCATTTCCGAACAATTCTACTTGTTCAATAACTTCACGTACTGCCCTTGAGCTTTCTCTGTCGATCTCGTGGTGTACGGATCCAGTTTTTTTTTTTCAATCTTTTTTCGCAAGTTAATTAATAACTTTGTCTCTAGAACAGATTTTTGTTAATTTTTTTCCCATAATTTGTTTTCTTATTTCATTACATTGAATTCCTTTGATACGGAATATTGAAACGAAAAGGAATTCTTCTGTATTTATTATTAATAGGATTTTGAAAGGGAATGAAAATGAAACTAGAAAATAAAGTTATAAAAATGTTATAAACAACATTAGAAATGTATACAACTGTAACGCATATGTGCATTGTGGTGCAGCGGATATCGGCCCGGAATATGAAAAGGGTGGGCCGAGTTCGAATTCCAGGTGAATTCTTTGTATTCACTTACGCGCAAATATACTTGGGAAAGGTATTAATCCATTTTTTCTCCTTCCAGCTTCCAGCTATGGGCTGAATAGCAGGACATATTAGATTCTATAACCTTGGTTGGTAACCAGTCTACCGCAGAAAGTAATGGCAACTTTCTACGGGAAAATCGTCTGCTTAGTCAATCATGTCTCGAAAACGTCATGAACGTCCAATCATGTATCACGTATGGCAATTAACTGACTAATATATATATATATATATAGATAGATAGATATATAGATAGATAGATAGATAGATAGATATATATATAGATAGATAGATAGATAGACAGATAGATAGATAGATAATGAATAGCCATAGATAGATAGATAGATAGATAGATAGATAGATAGATACATAGTACAGCAGAAGATAATTCCGGAAGAGTACAAATCGAGGGAAGATAATGCTTATAACAACGTAGTTGTCATTAATTTTAGTGTTTGAAACAGATTAGGTTCTATAGCCTTGGTTGGAAACCAGTCTACCGCAGAAAATAATGCCAACCTTCTGAGGAAAAAGCATCTACCCATTCAGTCATGACTCTTTCGAGACATGATCGCCCAAGCGTGTATCACGTATAGAACACAACTGACAAACTGAACACGTATTAGACATGATGAACATAAATAAAAGTAACTTTAAAAAATATACAAGAACTGAACTTAGATTCATGATGCTTAACTACAGTGATCAAACAAGAACCGCTGTGTTCATGGTAATTTGACCGTAATTTGTACTCGGATATGCGTTATGGATATGCATTACCGATGGGCGTAATGGATATCATCTTAGAATGAGAAATCGGATAGCCGAGTTCGAATTCCAGTTGAATTCGTTGAATTCACTTCCGCGCAAATACAATTGAGAAAGGTATAATTCTATCTCTCCTCTCTCCAGCTATAGATTGAAAAACAGGACAGATTGGATTCTATAACCTTGGCTGGCAACCAGTCTACTACAGAAAAAGATGGAAAACTACTGCAGGAACATAAACGCTCTCACCCAGCATGCCTTGAGACAACATGGAAGAGTAGGCTCATAAAATTAATATGAGGATAATAATTCATGTTGATGTGCGGTCTAGAACATTGCGGAGTAAGCGTTTCTTTTAAAAATTGTCTGATTTAACTGCAACATATAATTAATTCTGGGACGCACCCTGTATAGATTAAATATCGATTACCATATCGCGTTGATTTTCTTCCGCTTGGGCGATCCGGACATGTGAGTCATATTTATCCTATTTTAATCAGACGGTTAAGTGCCATACGTGATACGCGTTTGGACGATCATGTCTCTTTTGATCTGTGACTGACTAGATAGCAGATTTTTCGGTAGTAGGTTGCCTCTTCATCTTGAGATAGACTGGTTGCCAACCAAGGCTATATAACCCTATCTGTCTTTCTATTTAACTGGAGGTAGAAGAGATGCATTAATACCTTTCCCCAAGGTTATTTGCGCGTAAGTGAATGCAACGAATTCAACTTGAATTCGAACTCTGCTCTCTGATTTCTCATTCCAAGCCAATAAGCATTGCGCCATAACGCACTAATAATTAGTGAGCCCGGATGCGTTATATTTGTAACCTAGTTGGCGATTTCTTTCTGGTAAACTGGTTGCCAACCAAGGCTGTATAACGAAATAGCTCGAAGGAGAAGAGATGACAGGTATTTGCGCGTAAGTGAATGCAACGAATTCAACTGGAATTCGAACTCGGCTCTGCGGTTTCTCATTCCGAGCCGATAGCAATCACACCACTTCTTTACCTCCTGTCAACTCCTCTTTCTCTCCTCCTCTTTTTTCTCACTACTTTACGCCGTTTTTTTTCTCACATTTTGTTTTCTCTTACTACTCCTCTTTATAGTTCCTCTCCTATTTTCCCACTCTGTATCTCTTTTTATAACCCCCTCTCTCATACCTGATAATTTCCCTTTTTCTTTTATTCCTCCACTTTTTTTAAGCCTTCCTCCCACTTCCTTTATATCATCATTAACCTGTCCCAACATTCACTTACTGACCTTTTGCAGAAATTGGAGCAGGAAGCATTCAAATTGTCGGATCCATGGACTAATAACTCTCACCTGTCAACTAGCCCGATTGACAGTCACGTACTCTCTCTCTCTCTTTCTCTCTCTCTTTCTCTCTCTCTCTCTCTCTCTCACACACACACACACACACACACACACATATATATATATATACAGAAATAGAGAGCGAGAGAGAGAGAGAGAAAGTGAGTGAGAGAGTGAGGGGGTGAGTGGATCCATTGCCTTAATCAGGGGGTGTATGGTTGACTGCATTTCTACTTTCCTCCCAGGATTTACTTGCAAGGAGTAGACAGGTGGACGTGGATGTGGAAAAAAAAAGTAAGCGGAAACGTTATTATATGCTCGTTCACCGTAACACTTGTTTTTAACATATCATTTCTGCCTGTTCATATAAATGATATATTATTGATACGGATAAAAGGACATAGAACTGATATGGACAGATTAAAATCACACACACACACACACACACACACACACACACACACACACACAAACACACGCGCACGCACGCACGTGCGTGTAAAATAATTTTACGGTAAAATCAGGAAAGCGCCCCCAAAGTTTGTAAGGTATTTGGGAATTTTTCTCTTTATTACTGAGATGAAGGATGTGCATTTTGGTGCAGGGATATCGACTCGGAACGACAAATCGGGGAGCCGAGTTCGAATTCCAGTTGAATTCTTTGCATTCGCTTACGCACAAATGCCCTTGGGAAAGGTATTAATCCGTATCTTCCCTCCAGTTATGGGTTAAATAATAGGTCGGCAACCAGTCTACTGCAGAAAGCAATGGCAACCTACTGCGAGATAATCTTCTGCCCAGTCAGTCATGTCTTTTTCGAGACATGATCGCCCAAAGCGTGTATCACGCATGGCACTTAACTGACTCACTGAGGTGAGATATTGTGATTATTTCGATTGTTTTGGCTGTTTTCGTCCCCCTTATTGTCATATTCATGACGTTTCCGCCGTTGTACGCTCCTACCTTCTTCAGGTGATTGGAATTTTAAATTGAACGATTTATCTTAATCACTGGGGTATATTGACCTCGTTCTATTGCTCATACATCTTCCGGATATCTTAGTTAACTCCATTTAACTCAACTCACGAAAGATTTTTTTGTTCATTACTGTAGCCAGGTATTGAACTCACAACTATTTGGGTCAAGTCACTGGATTGTCAACACTCTTATTACAATTTCGTTGTTTGCAATTGTTTTTCTCTACTACTCTGTATTCCTGGTTCCCATATGGTTTTCATTTCTATGCTTGACAGGCTTAGAAGATATTTGTGGCTCAGCACATGTAATGATTCCTAAATTTTTCGTATTTTCCAGTGCTGTTCTTTATCTATTATTTCAGTTTCATCCCACAGGGAACTATTTTGAGATTCTATCTGGGATCGTCCATTTAACAGCATCTACTCTAAACTTTAAACTTAATTAAAAAAACAAAGAATTTGCGGGCTTATGTTTATATGTTCTTTTGTACTTGTTTTGGTGTCAGAAACCCACTTCCAAACTATGTAAAAGCAACTTTGATACACCATATATATATATATATATATATATATATATATGCTATTAAATATAAGAGACAATGAATGTCTATTATGTTTAATCATGACCCGTTCTAAACGTCGTATTTTGGCTTTAATTTCAGTTGAAAATAAAGACAAAAATTCTCCAACATTTGGATAATTACTTATTAGTTTTCTTCTAAGCTTTCGGCTCACATGAGCCATCTTCAGAGAGGTTGTTTAAACTGAAATATTATAAAATCCACCATCACCGACGATTTTATTTTGTGCTGACATAAAACTCCGCTTGGCAACGGCAATAGTTACCAAAAATAATAAACGCAGTTCTTAAGTTTGCGATGCGGTTTTATGACGTCACACCGCGGGATAGCGCGAAATGACAACAAAACCATCTAGTCAAATGCAATGTAATATGTTATTTCCTGTTTTAAAGTTGATTTTATTGAGTGTTGGTTGTTTTGATTTGATGTACACGGCCTCCAATATCTGCAGGTTCCTCTTACTGTTTGTATGAGTAAGGATCACCGTATTGTTGACCAAAATCTGTCTGATATTACCTACATGTTTATGTTTTTCAGAGAAATGTTGTTTAATAGTACTCTGATCAGAAAGATGACATGTAAGTCTACGGGAGAACGTGGTTGTAGTAAAACCAATATATGTACTAGGTTTTTGATTGCATCTCTGATACTAATCAAAAACCTAGTACAGATATTGTGCCCCCTAAATACGAATTTGCACGAGATACTAGATTAGCAACTAGATCCCACCCTTTTACAGTGAAACAGATAAAATGCAACCGCAACTTCTACTCCAACAGTTTCTTTCCTCGCACTTCCCGACTGTGGAATTCCCTTCCACACGATTGCTTCCCCGACGGCTACAATCTCCAGGAGTTTAAATGCAGTTTATCAAGCATTCTTCCCATCTGCCCAACCCTCATCCTCGGTATCCTTACTCATCTGTCACCTTCCTCCTGACATTTCCGATGTCTAACCACTCCTTCTCTTTACCTTCCCCTATGTAGCCCCATGCGCAATAGTGGCAGTTGAATGCCTTGCTTGGGGTGAGATGATTAAAAAAAAAACAAAAATAGTGGTTTTCAATGACGGGCATATGTGGGTTTCAAGACGATCTCAGTTGTAATTTAATTATTGCTAGTCATGACAGAATTAGTTCTGTTAATATTTGTATTATTACTATAATTAATATATATATATATATATATATATATATATATATATATATATATATATATATAGTGATGATCATCCACGTATACTGTCTTAATATGTATAGGAAAGAATATTAATAAAAAGTTTAGAATTTAAAAATGTACTTTTTTAAACAGTATTTGTTTATTTTTATTTTTATTTTTATTTTTATTTTTATACGTTTTTATTTTTATTTTTATACGTTTTTATTTTTATTTTTATATGAAAATACGTTTCTAATTCAAATTTAAAAATCACTTGTTTCTGATGAAGGACCGAGGACGGTCTGAAATATAAAATATAATAAAAATAAACAAATACTGTTTAAAAAAGTACATTTTTAAATTCTAAACTTTTTATTAATATTCTTTCCCATATATATATATATATATATATATATATATATATATATATATATACGCGAGGGACGTTCAAAAAGTAAGGTACAAATATTAACTCACGTAATCTGATGGTCTGGTGCCCGTCCGCGTGAATTTAAGCGTAAAATGGATTAGCATCTAGGTTCCATCCTTTTACCGTTAAAATAGTTAACTGCAACTGTCTCCCTTTTCGTTTACTTGCTTCCCTGATAGCTGCAATCTCTAAATAAATAAATGGCTCGACAATTGTCAACTCCTTAGCACCAGACCTAGTGATTGATGTAATAATTCGACACACATCATATCGGTAGAAAACCTGATATCAAGAAAGCGCAAAAGTTGTTCTCCCGGAGGTTAACATCAGCCGTCCTTTAAAAATTTAAATGCGACATCGATTACCATCTTCTGTTTCCTGAATTTTATTGTCTTCCCGAATTGAACAGGTGAAGAGCTTATCCCTTGTTTCCTGTTTAGGATGCGGTTTCCGGTTTTTCTCTTTTCTAATCTTCTCACTGTTTTTTTTGTTTTTTGTTTTTTTTTTCAATTGGAGTAGATAGACTAAACTATCGCCCGGTTCACCCTCCACCCACGTTTATTGAACAGGTGAAGAGGCTTATCCCTTGTTTCCTGTTTAGGATGCGGTTTCCGGTTTTTCTCTTTTCTAATCTTCTCACTGTTTTTTTTTTTTTGTTTTTTTTTTCAATTGGAGTAGCTAGACTAAACTATCGCCCGGTTCACACTCCACCCACGTCTATTGAACAGATGAAGAGGCTTATCCCTTGTTTCCTGTTTAGGATGCGGTTTCCGGTTTTTCTCTTTTCTAATCTTCTCACTCTTATGTAGCCCCCTGCGCATCAGTGGCGTTACCGCCTTGCTTGGGGTGATATGATTAAAAAAAAAAAATGATTGTCCCTCACTTTTAATTCTCGTCTTAGTGGCATTATCGCCTTGCTTACAGTGAAATGAAAAGATTTGCGTGGAAATACTTCCCAAACAAAGATAAATTAAAGCAAAGTAGATGTTATGCATTTGAACCTGGCAGATATTTTTAACTGAAGACTCGGACTTTTATCAGTATGGCATAGGGGAGACCTTCATTCTTCTATTTCTATATAGCATGTCTCTTCAGAACGTTGGTTATCATGGTTTTCCACTATTTCCTGTCCTTTGGAGCTCTTAGTAAAGTTTATCTTTTTGTTATCTCCCCTAAAATCTGTTCTGCCATCTATTTACACCACTTTTTCTCTTTCTCTTGCCTTTAACATGTCCTGTGAGTGTCAGATTTTCTAAGCTTTCTTTTATTATTATATGCTCTGGAAGTTTAAACTTTTTTTTCTGTTGTTAAATATAAGTGATTTTTTGTTTTCTTTTCTGTAAAATTTCAGCGTTGCTCACATGTTCGGTCAGTACTCTTTTTGTATTTCTAACGAAATGTTTCTGTTTCTTAATACTTTGCTTAGTATTAATAAGGCAACTTTAGCTATTCCAATTCGACTTCAGATTTCGGTGTCACACTGTTCGTCATCTGCAGAAACACTTCCCAGATATTTAAATTTTTGTACTTGTTTGATTTTGGCATCTCCAATTTGTAATTTGCATATTGGGTGTTCCTTTTGTTGACAACCATGCATTCTGTCTGCTTATAATTGATGGCCCGTTCTCTCTTCTCGCATTTTCTTTACTACAATCTGTAAAAGTTATCATAGTTTCTTTTGGAATCTGGTCTCAAAACTCTATCATTTGCAGTGGAATCATTGCATTGAACCAATAGGTAAATACACTGCTAGAAAGGTTGGGTCATTGTTTCTGGCCAGGAAGTGTTTTCCACCTTAATCCATCTTGAACATATACAAGTCAACCATACTTGATCTTTCATGGCGAAACCACCCAACTCTAGAAATGATATATGGAGACGTACCAAGAGTATCTTCCTTAGTTCAAAAGAGACGTGTCCAGTTTGCTGGGCATTGTGCACGTGCCACAGATAAACTTGTTTCATCTTTTGTATTATGGAGGCACCCATCATCTCACAATCGATCTCGTAAGTTAACCTTTCCAGACAGGATACATAGAAATACATCTATCGCCAAGGAATACCTTACAGGAGCTATGACAAATAGAGACTACTGGAAGGGTGTAGTGAGTTCTTTCTCGGTCGAGACCGCAGGATGATGATGATGTGCATATCTGTTGCCATATCTGATCAGGCGCCGCTGTTGTTCATTGCAGTGTAGCCCCCTGCGCATCAGTGGCAGTACGGTCTTGCTTGGGGTGAAACGATTAAAAAAAACCTTATATTGATAGGATTATTAGCGCTAATAATGAATCCTGGCAGGACTCCTAATTCTCTCAGAATCGCCTCACTGGATAGGTTGATAATTTCAGGTTAGAAGACACACCCTTGTCCTACACAGCTTTTTATTTGTTATATAACTAGCAGTATAGCCCGGCGTTGCTCGGGTGTAATGAAAGCTTTAAAACTGATCCATAGTCCTGGAGCTCAGACTCTTTGGATGTTGCCACGAAAGACTAAAAAGCAAGAGTTGTTTCCAGTTAAAGCGAAACCGTAGACTGAAAGAAAAATGAATGGATATAATTCAATTTTTTATTTCCTGGTGTCGATATCAAATAAGTTTTTTTCGTTGTAAACTGAATTTTGAAGGCTAAATAAGTCCTCTGAGTAAATGGTATCATGGCTGAGACTAAGAACTACAATCATACCTACTTAGAGCCAAACCCGAAGCAAAAACTAAAATAAAAGGGCTGAAAAAATACAGACATACAGGCAGATAAACAGGCACACACACACACACACACACACACACACACACACACACACACACACACACAAACGTCTTGCCTTATATATATATTATCGATTTTTGCACTATTGTAAGAACTGCAACTTTGAAACTTCTGAATATCGTTTCTTATGTCTTTGTCTATGAGTGTATCAAATTTGATTAAAATCGGACCACTCCTTCTATAACCCGATGTTTTCGATTATTGATTTTTCAATATTTATCGGGGGTACCTCGACACAAAACCTAGTTAAGAACACTTGCAGACACTTATAGTACAACTGTGTAAATTTTTTAAAAAATCCATCAGCCGCTTCGGAGTCTACTGGTAATGGACACACACAGACACTGACACAGTTCCATTTATAAATAAGTTTAGATTATTGAGTTCATTTTATGTCCGTAGGCATGCCGTTTGCTGCCAGTACAAGTTATGGATTATTCTAATCTTCTTTATGTGCCGTGTTCCTTCAGGACGGAGACGATCATTGACTTTCATTTGCCTCTATCCCTTTGCGCTCTTAACAGTTTTTGTGCGACAAAAAAAAAATCCAAAGACGCATTGGCATGGCCAAAGACGTATTTCAGAAGCTAAGCAGAGTACTGAAAAACAAGAAAATCTAATTAGAAACAAAGAAAACAGTGCTAGATTGCGATGTGATATCTGTCCTTCTGTATAGAAGTGAATGCTGGAAGATTTATCAAAGATGAAAGAGAGGCTTGAGGCAGCAGAAATGTGGTTTTACAGAAAGATGCTGAGGATACCATGGACGGAGCGCGTGTACAACGATGAGGTGTTGGAAAGGATGCAAACGAGAAGAAAACTGATAATAAGTATCAGAAACAGATAAACTGGGTTCATGGGAAACATAATGAGGAAGAGGGCCTAGAGAATTTAATACTCACAGGTCGGGAAAATGGAAGGAGAGACAGAGTCAAGTGGAAGTCCATGATCGCCTACGTCCTGAAGAGACACGGCAAATAAAGAAGAATCTCTCCGAAACCCCGTTCTGCCATCCACTTGCCCATTATTATATCTCGCGCTACTCTCCCCTCGCGCTACTCTCCCCTGTCTCTCTTTGTTTCTATTCGTCCTGTGAGTATTAAATTCTCTAAGTCCTCCTTCCTCATTTTATGTCCCAGAAATCTCAGCTGTCTCTTCCTGATGCTAAGTTTTCTTTTTGTTTGCATCCTCTCCAAAACCTTGACGGTCAATGCTATCCTCCGTATCCTTCTTTAAAACCACATTTCTGTTGCTTCGAGTCAATCCTTCATCCTTGAGGTGATCGTCTAGCATTCGCTGCCATAAAGGATGTCTATATGTCACATAACAGTCCAGTGCCCTTTTCTTTGGCTCAAATAAAATCTTCTTGTCTCTCAATATCATACTCAGCCCAAGGTGGGTATGTCCACTAACAAAATAGATCAAAGGAGTAAAAACACCAGAGAGACATCTGATGTGTTTTTTTTATATATATCAACTCCACTCTGTACAGATTCGAAATGATTAAATGAATTTTGATCTATATTTTCTCTGTTTAGTATAAGTTTATCGTTTTCTTGCGTTATATCTAATGATGTTTTTTGCTTTTGTATGTGAACTTGTTCTAATTCCAGTTGAATTCGTTGCATTCACTTAAGCGCAAATACCATTGAGAAAAATATTAATCCGTCTCTTCTCCCTCTAACTATGGGTTAAATATCAGAACAGATTGGGATATATAGCCTTGGTTGGCAACCATGTATACCGCAGAAAGTAATGGCAACCTTCACCGGAAAAATATCTTCTACCCAGTCAGTCATGTCTCGAAAGAGACATGATCGCCCAAGCATGTATCACGTATGGCATTTAAATGACTGGCTAATATGAACTTGTGTAAAAAGTACTGTTGTAAGAATTTTAATATGCAATATTCTGGGGTTCAAGAGCAGTTTAATTCATTTTACAATGATTCCTATGGGGGAAATTGTTTCGGTTTAAGAAAATTTCTGGTTACGAACGGCCTTCAGACAAGAATAAAATTCCTGGACCGTGATGCCCGTAAAATGAAAAAATAAATTTTTGAGTAAAATGATAAATTATAAATAATAAATTATTTTTATCATAAGTCTACAGACTTATTAACCTATCTAACTACATATAATTATGCACATACATTCATACAGGGTGCGATGGATAAAATGTTTAATTATGCAAAAATGAAAATAACACTGACAACTCATTTTAACTGATATATTTACCAAAATGACAAAAAGTATCTTGAATACTAAAGAGTAAATTTAGTTAATAAAATAGCCATTAGCTTGAACCACGGCCTTAAGACGTCTTCGGAATCTTCTGCAACTCTTCTGGGCGGACTTTTTGTTTATGTTGGTGAATGCTGTCATAATATTTGCCTTCAGTTCATCTCTAGTGTTACAGGGAATTTTGTTGGTCTCTCGCTCAACTGCGACCCACACATAGTAATAAAAGAGGTCGCAGTCCGGGGAGTTAGGAACACATATGTAAGGGACAATGTGGTCTTTCAGTACTCGGGTTAGCTTCTGAAATGCGTCTTTGGATCTCCGATTCGCATTTTCCATCCTCTGTCAAAACACTTCCCAAGTAATTGAATTTTTTTTATATTTACCAAAATTTACACAAAAATATCTTGTAATACTAAGGAGTAAATTTCTTCGATAGAATTGACATTGATTTTAAACACTGCCTTAAGACAGAATCTCCTGCAGCTCTTCTGGACGGTCTCCTTGGTTATGTTAGTGAATACTGCCATCATTCATGCTTTCAGTTCATCTTTGGTGTAACAGGGAGTTTTGTTGGTCTATCGCTCAACGGCGTCCCACAATAAAAAAAAAAAATCAGGAGGGAGTCTGGGGAGTGACATGACCGGATATAAGGGGTAGAAATTGTCTGACAGACATGACCGGGTTATCCTGCTTGCATGGCATGATTCAGAGACCTGTTGCTAGACATATGGTCTTCTAGCAGTTGCTGTTTTGACCCAGGGAAGCACTGCTTACACAAGGCACTTTATATACGTTCCTGTGTTGAGTCTAAAGCTGTGTGGGAAGATGAATAGAGGCCTAACGTTCTCACTCCAAATTCCTTCGTAATCACCATTAGACTCATCCTACACTTTCCAACTCCTCTGCACTATCCTCAGATTGATACCCATATACTCTGAAATGTTCGTATTGGAGCTTGCGAACGCCAAGCAGTATAGCGTACCGTTTCAAAATTTCTGGCAAAGTGAATTGCGTCACGGTGCTCTTTTTCTCACAGACGGTTCCCAACTGACCCTACTATATCGTGCAGTCAACAAAATGAAAAATAAACAACGCGTATGCGGGAAATAAAAAATATAAAATGGCGAGAATTTACACATCGCACCCTGTGCATACGTGAAGTGGATTCTGAAAGGTTCTTCGATTAATCCAAAATATTTATGTTTTCTCAGATTGTTTTTAAATTGGTTCAGTCTAGAACATTCTAGCAATACCTCCTCTTTTTCTAGTCTCTACCCCTCTCTCTCTCTCACACATACACAGACACGCGCAAACACAAACATTTAAATTTAAATTTTCCTTTAAACTAAGAATTATAAACTTTACATTTGAATCAATTTAAAATGCGCATAAATTATTTGAACTCTTAGCCGTCTTCAACAACTTCTCAGATCTATGTTTAAAGGTGGCTTCCAGCGAATGAAGCACGTTGGTTTTAGTGAGGACCGTCTTTCTTCGCACCTAGTCGACTGACGCTACAGAATCATACAAAGAATTTTACCAAACGAGTATAAACGCCATCACCCGAAGACTGCCACCAACAGTAACAACTTAAATAGATAGAAAATCTCATTTAAAGAGAAAATAATGGCAAAATCAAAATGTTGACATTCCACACTACTTCAAACAAAAAGTTAGGAAGGAAACCCTTATGAATAATGGAAAGATTTATAACAGTTACTGGACTTAAGAAACCTAATTTCTTGGAAAAAAAATTAACAGAAAGATTTTATAAATTTTAAATTTTTATAAGTTTTTCTCGAGTACACAGACAGGTAAACGAAATAAATGTTGTCAAAAAATAACTGAAACGTCTATCCACCAAAAATATCAAGTGGAGAAAGTTTTTTATGCTGCAAAACTTGAAGATTGCTTTCAAGCATGAAATAGAATTTCGTCACTCACTGCTAATGACATTATTTAATATATATATATATATATATATATATATATATATATAAACTTATTTATAAATGCAGCTTTGTCTGTGTGTGTGTGCGAGCGTGCGTGTGTGTATCCGTTACCTATAGACTCCGAAACGGCTGAACCGATTTTCATGAAAATTTACACAGTTGTACTATAAGCGTCTGTAAGTGTTCTTAGCTAGGTTTTTTGTCGAGGTACTCCCGATAAATATCAAAAATCGATAATCGAAAAAATCGGGTTATACAAGGAGTTTTCAAATTTGATACACTCATAGACAAAGACATAAGAAAGATATTCAGAAATTTCAAGGTTGCAGTTCTTACAAAAGTGCAGAAAATTGATAATATATATATGTATAAATCGATACCAGGAAATCAAAATTTGACTTACATCCATTCATTTTTCTTTCAGTCTACGGTTTCGCTTTAACTGGAAACAACTATTGCTTTTTAGTCTTTCGTGCCAACGTCCAAAGAGTCTGCGCTCCAGGACCATGGTTTAGTTTTAAAGCTTTCATTACACCCGAGCAACGCCGGGCTATACTGCTAGCATATATATATATATATATATATATATATATATGACGAGCGGCTGGAGCCGCGAAATATATTATTACCAATGGATATGTAAAAATATCTAACTTTAGTTTCCTGATTAAATTTAGACATACATTTTAACATTGAGTTCTCTTTGGAGTTTGTCTTTATTGAAATTTATCTTACCAAATTTCTACTATATATATATATATATATATATATATATATATATATATATATATATTACGGAAATCAAAGAATTTTAACGAAACTTGGTTATACGCAACCGACAATTTGAAATGAATATATATATATATATATATATGTGTGTGTGTGTGTTTTTTCGGTGCTAGGAAATCTTACATGTAAACAAAAACAGACTATCATTATTGTTTGTTCGTGGATTCTTTAATATATTGTAACGTGATTGGCATCTTTGATAATGGCATATATAAGCCGGCAGCTTAGATAGGATTAAAAATATGTATCAATATTGTGATTTTCTTTCTTCTTTTAATGATAAGTCTATTAAGCTTCTCAGAGAATATGAAAAAAATTACATAAAATAAAATAGACAAAACCTGTTTATATTATTTAATGAAACATGTATCAATATATATATATATATATATATATATATATATATATATATATATATATATATATTACTGTACAAAAGTATTAGAACAAAAACTATTTTAATTTTATGAGGTATATTGACACAAAATAAACGATTTAATTAAAATAATTTTATTTGATTTACTCGACAAATGCTTTAACAAGAAAAAATACTTGTTACAAAATAAATTTAATGTTTAGTATAATAGCCTTTTGCTTTGATCACAGCCTTCATTCTGTCACAAGCTTCTTCAATGCATCTTCTGCTAAGCAGCTTGTATTTGTTCTCAATATGTGTCTTGCAAAGTAACATTAGATTTATCAATTTTTATCCAAAATATCCCATAGATGTTCAATAGGACTGAGATCAGGGCTTTGTGGGTTCCAATTCAAATTCCGAGACCTTCCTTCCTCTTCCTTTTTAGTTCAATAATTCTTACAAAGGTTTGGCTTTTCACCCTGTATTTGAATTTCAGTGACGTTTTTAAAAGAATCACTCCCGTTCTAATACTTTTGTTAGGAGCGGTGTGATTTTAAACTTTATTTTGATGCCTCATAAAAGATCAAATAGTTCTTGTCCTTATACTTGTGCACAGTACTATATATATATATATATATATATATATATATATATATATATAAAATAAAAATTAATATAATATAATTAATATTAACGTAATTAATATTAATTAAGATCGGGATTTTAGGATTTACCTAACTTCTTTTCCTTTTGGATTAAATTTATAATATATATATATATATAAAATGAAATGCTTATTACACACAAATCATTGTAAAATGAATGTATATTATACACTAATCATTGTAAAATGAAATGCGTTTTTCCTCGATGACATCACCCAGATGACTACTATTATCTTCAGGCCTGACAGCAAGCAAAGTCTCGGGCCATATATATATATATATATATATATATATGTGTGTGTGTGTGTGTGTGTGTGTGTGTGTGTGTGTGTATGAGAGAGAGAGAGAGAGAGAGAGAGAGAGAGAGTGCGCTCGTGTATGCATAAATTATTCTTTTTTCAGCACTTCCCAATACAAAATCCATATTTTAAGGAGCAAACACTAGAAAACTTCCGAAAATCGGAGAATATTTCCATCTTTCATCTTATGATGACTATCATTCGATATCGAGTATTGCGATCGATTGACTTTTTCTCAAGTATGGACAGCGTCGACGTGGATTCTTTTGTCTCGCTAGTGTCTTACATTCTCTTGCGCTGATATTGGCATCGTGTTGTCCTTGAGGCCCTGTGGGAAGATGAACTTAGGTATAACGTCACAATCACCGAATAGAGAGCTTTGTTGGTCTCTCGCTCAACTGCGCCATCCACACAATAATCAAGGAGGTTGCAATCTGGGGAGTTAGCTGGTCATATCTAAGGGGTGATGTGGTCACGGAAATTCTCTGATGGGTATGACTGGGTTCTTCTGCTTGTATGACATGGTTCAGAGTCCTATTGCCAGATATAAACTGTTCAAGCAGCTATCCACTTGACCCAGAACTGTCTCCTCACCACACCTGATGCAGGCATTCGTGTTGAGTCTGAAGCCCCTTGGGAAGATGAACGTAGGCATAACGTCACAATCCCTAGTTATGACTTCAAACACTCGAGCAGGTATTTTTTATGAACACTCGACTGGACTTTTTAAACAATTGAAAAATTTTCAAAATGACGCAGTAGTTATTTAAGAATCTTAGAACACTTTCATTCATGTTTGTATGATTCTAGTAGGGAATTATGGGTATGATTATATTTGGACATAATTTCTGATCTTCCGTTTAGCAATTTTTGTCTTTCTGGGAACAACATCTACATTTAATATACTACGTGTAATAACTATCGTGGGAAATGTTTAGTCTTTTACGATTATCACAACCTCTGTCCCATAATGAATTGGTTACGTCTTTAATGTACCATTGTTAACGACTATTAAGGGACAGAGATAGTATGTTTGTTGTCTTCAGTGTTTACTTTTAAAATTTTCCCCTTTTGAAGCCAAAAAGTCCAGAAGAAGTTTGAGCGACAACCGTGAGAGTTGATTTTACGAAACTGTTTTTTTAAAACAATTTTTTTTTTTTTTATTAATCCTTCCTATCGTAACTATTACTTTATCACTTACAGTCCCGGATAGAGAACACGAGACCTTCGGAACGACATTTACCTAGAATGAGAGAAACAATAAATAAATAAATAAATCTGTCCGAAATTCCGACCTTGATTTCGGCTTAGATACTTCGCATGAGATTAAAATCAAATGGAAGTTGAAACGCCTTGCTAGAACAAGGCATGCCGTGAATACCTTACGTGTCTAACGATTTTTTAGCGGACACATTCTCAACAAATTGATTGCTCCTCCATTCAGTGTTGATATTTGTGTGTCTCTCAACGAGCACAGAGATGACGCAAATATGCATGCGCGCGTGTGACTGTCCGCGCGCGCGTACGTAAGGGTTAGTGAACATTTACATAGATGGCGTTAATCAATTTGTAAAAGTTAAAAAGGCGTAAGACAAGGATGTGTCTTTTTATCGGATCTGTTCAACTTGTACAGCGAGAATATTTTGAGAACCCTAGAAGTTATGTCTGGATTTGTCCTCGAAGGCCACAATTTAAACAACTTAAGGTACGCAGATGATACAGTGCTGATAGCAGACACAGAAAGGAAACTACAAGACCTCCTACAGAAGGTAGCTGAAGAGAGTGACAAGAAAGGACTACAAATAAACTGCAAGAAAATCGAATGCATGGTCATCAGTAAAAAGGGCAGCCCAATATGTCAAATACAGGTCGGGGATACTAGAATCAAGCAGGTACAAAAATTTAAATACCTGGGAAGTGTTATAACAGAAGGCGGAAAGTGTGACACAAAGATCTGAAGGCGAATTGGCATGGCGAAAGAAGCATTCCAGAAGTTGAGTAAAGTATTAAGAAACAGGACAATTTCGCTAAAAACAAAGAAGAGTACTGGGTTGCTATGTGTTGCCAGTTCTTCAATATGGCAGTGATGCAGGCATTCGTGTTGAGTCTGAAGCCCCTTGGGAAGATGAACGTAGGCATAACGTCACAATCCTAATTATGACTCCAAACACTCGAGCAGATATTTGTTTACGAACACTCGACTGGAATTTTTAAACATTTGAAAAATTTTCAAAATTAGGCAGGAGTTATTTAAGAATCTTTGAACACTTTCATTCATGTTTGTATGATCCTAGTAGTGAATTATGGGTATGATTACATTTGGACATAATTTCTGATCTTCCGTTTAGCAATTTTTGTCTTTCTGGGAACAACATAACAGCTAATTTTTCCTCTTGGACTAATCTGCATATTTTGAAACTGTTGTGTGGCTTGGCTATTTTCACTATATCCCGAGTTATATCAGGGTCTTTTCCATTTTAATTTCTACCCATGGCTAGCCAATTTGGTACAATATTTGTGGTTTTACAGTTTAAATATAGATTACACATTTACTACATTTAAACTGGAAAACCTCAGATATTGTACCAAACTGTCTAACCACGTGAGGAAATTAAAATATGGATCCTTAAATAACTTCTCCATAATTTTGAAAATTTCTCGGTTGTTTGAAAATTTTAAAAATTTAAAATATTTTAAAATTCCAGTCAAGCGTTCGTAAAAGATCCCTGTTCGAGCGTTTGAAATACGATAAAATCAGTTAGTCGAAATCGCCTGAAGATACTGAAAGATAGAAACCTAGGTTTTTTTTTTAATCATATCACCCCGAGCAAGGCGGTAACGCCACTGATGTGCAAGGGGCTACATAGGAGTGAAAAGATTGGAAAAAAGAAAGAAAGCCGGAAACCACATCCTAAACAGGGAACAAGGTTGCGGAAATAACACATTTTCCACTCTCACACCCTGACTGAGCACTCTGGAAGAATGTTAGACTTTGAAAAATACTTTGAATGTTAGACTTTGAAAAATACTTTGAATGTTAGACTTTGAAAAATACTTTGAAAAAAAAGAGTAGCTACTTTAGCATCTACGCACTGTTCATTCAGTAATGAATTGGAACACTCTCAGCTGCTGGCGTGTGTTTACATGATATATCACACGCTAAATGTCAACCGTTTTTTGCCGAGAGCCCATTGCTCAGAGGTAGAATCGTCGACTGACGCCAATTCAATCGGGTTTTAATCCTGGCTAAAAAGCAATTGGATGTCTAACCGTACTGGTAAGCTGTGATACAGCAAAACAAATTTGTCTGTGGATGACTATTTACGTCCTTACACTCAGATTGAGCACTCTGGAAGAATGGTAGACATCGAAAAAAACAGGAACTAAAAAGCAATCGGATGTCTAACCGTACTGATGAGCTGTGATACAGCGAAATAGATCTGTCTGCGGATGACTATATATATATATATATATATACTATAGTCATCCGCAGACAGATCTGTTTCGCTGTATCACAACACATCATTATGGATTAGACTCTGATCACTTCCTAACCCAAAATTGAAACCCGACCGCATCGGTGTTAGTCGGCGATTCTACCCCTATGCCACGAGCATCCGGTAGAAGAAGGAAGGCTTTTTAGCGCGTATAAACACGCCCAATAGCTAGCGTGCTCCAATTCATTATTGAATGAGCGATGCGTACATGCCAGAGTAGCTACTGTTTACAAAGTCTCCCACTCTTTCAGGGTGTGAAAGCGTAACTATAGATAGATAGATAGATAGATAGATAGATAGATAGATAGATAGATAGATAGATATAAACTGAGTCAGGTATCAACCCTTTATTCAAAAATTGAATGAGAAATTATTTCCTTTTTTCAAATAACGAATAACCTTTGACTCTCAGAACGCTATTAAATGCGACGGATACCCGAGGAAGTAAGCCAAATAATATAGCGGCCGGGACGTTATGATAAAATTAGAAATTCATGTCAACTGTTTCCAAATCGTCAATAAATAAATGTAATAGTATAACAGTTTCAAAAACAGACAGTAGGTAAAGACTGAAAATTGAGATGATGAACAGACAAAATATCGCTAATTGCTAGGCTTTACGAAATTCTCATGGAGACACTCGACCATGAATTAGCCACAATATCATTTCTTAGTTTTCTTTCGAAATCAAACGATCCATTGAAAATGAATTGATGTTGATATTATTTCAAGCATTCGTGGTTGCTGATGCGTTGATAGTTAATTGGGGTTTAGAACGAGAATGAAGCGATAAAAAGGAGAGGGAAAAAGGATACTAATTAGTTTCACAGTCAGTACCTTTTATCCCGTTGTTTTGAATAACGATGTCTCGCGTTTCTTTCGGCCATTACATAGGACATTCGAGATTACTAGCAGGGGTTTATAGTGAAACAAATGAAGACACTTTGCCCAAAGGTCACGCGAAATTCAGTGAGTAGAAAAATTTTAAAGGTAATGATCTTAGATACAGACATCCTGGAACGTAAATGTGATTACATTTAAACAACTTATGTACGCTAAGATTAACAGTAAACACGCCTTTATGCGTCTGAAATCGCTATGTATATATATATAACTCACACGAGTTAATGAGTGAGTGAGTGAGTGAGTGAGTGAGTGAGTGAGTGAGTTTTGTTTAATGGCATATCAACCTCTGTGGATTATTTAATGACAAAAAAGTGGGGTTTTAAGGTATTTTTAATTTTTGGTTATACTGAGAAAGTTGATTCAGTATGATTTTGATGAAAAAATTTTTAAATTTTTTTTTATTTTAGAAAACTGAAGATGTCTTCTAGTTTTGTATTAAAAATGTATTGCTGGTAATATTTTTTTCTTCAAATATGTACTATGGCAATATTTTTTTTCCTTCAAAAATGTATATTTTTCTATAAAAGTCTATTTTTATGCATATATCTACATAAAAGTTTATTTTTATACTTTCATAGTGTTTTGGCCCCAGTTTGAGGGTTAACTATTTTCCCATAGCTGGGACCCTAACAAGTGCTACCACTCCCGGTCAGGTTGGATCTGGAAACAACAGCAATTAAGAGGTGGTTCCATGTTCCTCACAACCTCCCAATTAGAGGCATTGCTGCCAGATGCAGTTTACCATCATACCTAGGACCACACAAGAGTTAGAATGTTAAGTTTAGGATTAATTTATATGTATAGCAGAAGAAAATAACGGTTGGAACTAGACTTGAACAGGTTAAGATTGCAGTTATTAAGAAAACATTCTCTTGGGAGTCTGTCAAACAGGGCAGTGTTTTGTGGGAAGAATCTGTTTGAGTGGAACTTACTTCTCACCGATGAGATACGGGGGACAGTGGGGGTTTGCTACTATGTAAAAGGCATGCCACATCTGTAATCATTTCTTTTTTTATAATCGTTTAACCTTGTGCACCAGTGGCAGTACTGCCACTGGTTTGCAAGGGGTTACATAATCGGATAGTGAAGAGAGAGTAGAACAGGTCACTGTAGGTGTCAGAGAATGGGTAAGAAAAGGATATGATTTCTGTTTGACCGAAAGCAGAAATTCTCAATGTAGGCCTTTTGTCTTTTTTTATAATCATCTCACCCCAAGCAAGGCAGTACTGCCACTGGTGTGCAAGGGGTTACATAATCGGATAGTGAAGAGAGAGGAGAACAGGTCACTGTAGGTGTCAGAGAATGGGTAAGAGAAGGATATGATTTCTGTTTGACCTAAAGCAGAAATTCTCAATGTAGGCCTTTTGTCTTTTTTATAATCATCTCACCCCAAGCAATGCAGTACTGCCACTGGTGTGCAAGGGGTTACATAATCGGATAGTGAAGAGAGAGGAGAACAGGTCACTGTAGGTGTCAGAGAATGGGTAAGAGAAGGATATGATTTCTGTTTGACCTAAAGCAGAAATTCTCAATGTAGGCCTTTTGTCTTTTTTTATAATCATCTCACCCCAAGCAAGACAGTACTGCCACTGGTTTGCAAGGGGTTACATAATTGGAGAGTGAAGAGAGAGGAGAACAGGTCATAGTAGGTGTCAGAGAATGGGTAAGAGAAGGACAGGATCATTGGTGTAAAAGAGTTGCGTAGGAAGAAAGTGTAAAGTGAGATGAAAGATTGGAGTCAAAGAGGTAAGAGATGACAGTTGACGTTATACTTAAACTCTTGGAGATTGTAGCTAGCAGGGACTCAAGAATACGGAAAGGAGTTCCAGAGACGGGAAGTGTGAGAAAAGAAGCTGGAGAGTAGAAGTTGTGGTTACATTTTATTGTTTTCACTGCAAAAGGGTGAGACCTTGTTGTTAGTTTAGTAGTTCGAGTCAGTTAACGCAGGTGCGTTGTGGTGCAGTGGATATCGACTCGGAACGACAAATCGGGGAGCCGAGTTCGAATTCCAGTCAAATTTCTTGCATTAACTTACGTACAAATACCCTTGGGATATGTGTTAATCCGTCTCTTCCCTCAAGTAATGGGTTAAATAACAGGACAGATTGAGTTCTATAGCCTTGGCTGGCAACCAGTCTACCGCAGAAAACAATGGCAACCTACAGCGGGATAATCTTCTGCCTAGTCAGAAAAGCGTGTATCACCTATGGCAGTTAATTGACTGACTGAGGGGCGCCAAGAAGCTAAGCTCGTCCGAATTGATTCCATGAAAGTATTTTTCTTTTTAATCATTTCACCCCAAGCAAGGCATTCCACTGTCACTATTGCGTAGGGGGTTACATCGGGGAAAATGATGAGAAAGGGTGTTTAGTTATAGGAAATGTCGGAAGGAGGGTGGTAGACGGATGGGGATACCGAGGATGGGGGTGGGGTAGATGGGAAGAGAGTTTGAGAGAATGGATGCGAGTTAGCGTGATAAAAGGTGTCTATTGACCTTACTTTTAAATTCCTGGAGATTGTAGCTGTAGGGGAAGCAAGTGTATGGAAGGGAATTCCACAGGCGGGAAGTGCGAGAAAAGAAGCTGTTAAAGTAGAAATTGCGGTTACATTTTATCGGTTTCAGGGTGGGACCTAGTTGCTAATCTAGTATCTCGTGCAAATTCATACCACGGAGCAGACGCCGTGAAAAATATTTGTAGAAGAGGCACAGGGAAGCCACATCACGCCGGTGAGAGAGTGCTTGCAGCCGGGCTGCCAAGTCGGTTTCGATCGCATTACAGATTCTCCGTTGTATTTTGTCAAGAACCCCGAGGAGAATAGCAGGGGCATCCGACCAGATGTGGCAGCAGTATTCAATACACGGGCGGATGGTAGATTTATATATGTGCAGGATGGACTCAGACGGGAAAAACTTCCTGGCCCTGCACAGAGAACCGACTTTGTAGAAGAGACAGAGAGAAGCCACATCTCGTCGGTGAGAGAAAGACTGGTGTCGGGCTGCCAGGTCAGGATCGACTACATTGCAGATTCTTCTTTGGATTTTGTCGAGAACCCTAAGGTGAACAGCAGGGGCGCCTGACCAGATATGACAGAAGTATATAATGCAGGGGGGAAATGGTAAGTTTGTATATGTGTATTTTGAATTCAGAAGAGAAAGACTTCTTGGCTCGGCACGGGGACCAGACCTTCTTAGCAGTAGTTTTAGCTATTAATTCAATGTAATCATTCCACTTAAGGTCAGCTGAGAGAGTGATGTCTTTGAGTATTTTGAAATTTTCTATATTTCAGTATCAGAGACAGACCATTTCTAGACACACTTCTTTATGTGCAGTGTCCTTTCAGGACGTAGGCGATCATAGCCTTCCACTAGCCACTCTAGCTTATCGCTCTTAGCATTTTTCCTCTTGATATCTCTCCCAAACCCCGCTCCGTCATCGATTATGTCTCGCTCTGCTTTCCCCTATCTTTTACTATATCCACCTTGTGAGTATTAGATTCTCCGAGCCCTCGTTTCCTATTACGTGTCCCAGAGACCTCAGCTGTCTCTTCCTGATGCTAAGCGTAGGTTTCCTTTTCGTTTACATCCTCTCCAAGAACTTGTAGTTGTTCACATATTCGGTCCATGACATCCTCAGCATCCTTCTGTAGAACCACATTTCTTGTCTCCCAACACTCTACTCAGGTTTTGGAATCTATCCTCAGTCATGCCAATACGTCTTCAGATCTCAGTGTCTCACTTCCCGTCCTCTGTTAGAACACGTCCTAAGTATTAAAGTTTCTGTACCTGGTTGATTTTAGTATCCCCGACTTGTAGTTGGCATTTTGGGCTTCTCTTTTTACTGATGATCATGCATTCAGTTTTCTTGTGGTTTATGTTTAGTCCTTTCTTTTCGCTTTCTTTAGATAACTTCTGTAGGAGGTTTTGTAGTTTTCTTTCTGTGTCTAGTATCAGCACTGTATTATCTGGGTATCTTAGATTGTTCATATTGTGGCCGCCAATGACAAATCCAGGTAGGACTCCTAGTTCCCTCATAATTGCCTTGCTGTATAGGTTGAATAAATATGGTGAGTAGACACATCCTTGTCTTACAGCCCTCTCTACCTTGTGTATATTTGCTGACCTCATTTCTTGTTCGTATGCAGGCAGTTTGCTGCTAGTACAGTTTCTTGATTATTCTAATATCTTTCCCGAATATGTGTAGGTTGCCAAGCATCTCTATCAGGTCTTTGTAACGGCTTTGTCGAATGCTTTTGCGTAGTCTATGAAACACAGGTACATGTCTTTCTGCATTTCTATTGTCCTTTTCGATCAAATTTTGAGCATAAATATTGCGTTCCTTGTTCCGGTGTCATTGACGAACCGGCACAGTTCTTGTCGTATCTCTGGTCTGATTCTGTTGTGCGCTCCATTCATCAGAATCCTAATGATGAGTTTTTTATGTGACTCAGTAAGCTGATTCTTAAGCGGAATTCACATTCCTTTGCGCCTGGCTTCTGAAGCAGTATTATAAAAATCAATCTGCTTAGGTCTTCCGGGATTTCACCGCTGTTGTAGATTTCATTTATAATTTCTGTGATTTTGTCTACGCCAAATTCCTCTAAGTCTATCAGCATCTTTATTACAATACCAACTGGTCCTGTTGTTTTGTTTTTATTCAATTTGGCCAGTGCTGTTTCCACTTCGGTTTTTAATATTACCGACCCGTCGGTGTTTCTGTGTATTGTTGGCTGCTTTCACTTCTCGTGGAAGAAATCTTTGCGTAGTTTATGAAACACGTCATTCTGTATTTGTATTGCCCTGATAACATTCTGAACATACATATTGCGTTCCTTTTATCAATGTTCTTGACGAAACCGTACTGTTCTTGTCCTATCCCTGGGGCTTACGGCCTATCACGTTGAATACACCGGTTCTCGCTCGATCACCGAAATTAAGCAACGTTGAGCCTGGTCAGTACTTAGATGGATGACCGCTTGGGAATACCAGGTGCTGTAAGCGTATAGTGACGGATGTGCGTCGTGGTGCAGTGGATATCGGCTCGGAAAGAGAAATGTTTTTGTCCAGTAAATTTTAGTAGGTCACCATAAGTTGTGATCATGAATAGTGGGTCGCAATTCTGAAAAGTTGGGGAACCCCTGTACTAGACCATCCATAAACCCGTTAGGTTTCTTTGAAATACAACTCATGTTACAAAATGATGGGGTAACAATATTATCAATATTGAATACTGCTGCCACATCTTGTCGGGTGCCTCTGCTATCCACCTCAGGATTCTTGACAAAATCCAACGGAAAATCTGTAATTTTATTGATGCCGACTTGGCAGCTCGGTTGCAGTTACTCTCTCACCGGCGTGATGTAGCTTCCCTGTGCCTTTTCTATAAATACTTTCACGACTTCTGCTCCAAAGAACTTAGCTCACTGGTGCCCCCTAGGTATGAATTTACATGAACTACTAGATTAGCAACTAGGTCCCACACGTTTACAGTGAAACCGATAAAATGTAACCGCAATTTCTACTCTAACAGCTTTTTTTCACGCAATTCCCACATGTGGAATTCGCTTCCATATACTTGCTTCCCCGACAGCTACAATCTCCAGGAATTTAAAAGTAAGGTCAATAGACATCTCCTATCACACTAACTCGCGTCCATTCTCTCAAGCTCTTTTTTTCATCTACTCCACCCCTATAATCAGTATCCCCATCCGTCTGTTACCCTCCTCCTGACATTCTTATAACTAACCCCTTTTTTTCATCACTTTCCCCTATGTAACTCCTTGCCCAACAGTGGCAGTAAAATGCCTTGCTTGGTGTGAGATGATTAAAAAAAATATTAATTACATGTATTCCTTATGTGGTGGCATGTAACTACATTCGCAGTCCCATTGGAAGGACAGAACAAATCTTTAATGAACTCTCTCTCATTCATAACCATTTTTCTTTATAAGATACAAGACCATCCATAATGGAAGTGCGTTGTGGTGCAGTGGATACCGGCTCGGAATGAGAAATCGGAAAGCCGGGTTCGATTTCTAGTTGCGATTCGTTGCATTCACTTACGCGCAAATAACCTTAAGAACGGTATTAATACATCCCTTCTCCTACTAGCTATAGGTTAAATAGGACAAGTTACAGAAGTGTCGATGACCCCCCTCCTCGATGGCAAGAGGCTGTCGATAGGTGATGCTCTACTGGGAGTTATAGAAGTTTAGTTAGACAACCCATAAACGCGTTACGTTCCTTTTAAAAGCAGATCATGATTCAAAATAACGTAACAGTATTGTCAATTTTATTAATAATTATACATATTTAAATTTGTATTTGCAATACAAATAATTATAATGTATATTATTACTCACATTATATAATATTACTTAAATCAAACGCAATAATAAATTATTTCAGAATCTGTGAATAACTGATACACAGAGCAACAGAAAAAAACTTGCAATAAAATAAAATGTTTAATATATCTTTGAAACTAATTTAATAGTTTTGATAATTCATATATTTTTTTAATGAAATTCAGCTAGAAATTTATTGATAGACTTTAAATTGTGAATTATGAAGCAACTTTCTTTCAGAAGGAACAATAAATTAACAATATCAGAATTACATACCAGGCCAATAATTATTCAAGTACTATGAAAATCTAGCTTTAAGTTTAAGCATCTCCTTAATGCAAGCCTTGCCCTGAAAGAAAAATGTTTTTTTAAGAGAATCGTAAACTTGTATCACACTGAAGGCTTTTATATTGACACAATAGTAGCATCGGAGTGACAATTTTTACTAATTTTAGTATTTACCATTTTATAATTTTGAAAGATTTCAAAAAACAAAGAGCAATCGTCTGATTGGGAAGATTCATCATTATTGAAAAAACATAAAGTATGGATGCCTCCTTTTTGTGCACTTCGTTTCATTTTTTCTCGGTAATTTTTTTCAGAATATATTTTTATGCAATACTGACTTGGCAGACCGGCTGCAGACGCTCTCACACCGGCGTGATGTAGCTTCCCTGTGCCTCTTCTACAAGTACTTTCATGGCTTCTGCTCCGATGAGCTTAGATCACTGGTGCCGCCTAAGCACGAATTTACACGAGATACTAGATTAGCAACTAGGTCCCACCCTTTTACAGTTAAACAAGTAAGATGTAACCGTAAATTCTACTCCAACAGCTTCTTTTCTCGCGCTTCCCGCCTGTGGAACTCCCTTCCACAAGTCTGCTTTCCCGACAGTTACAATCTCCAGGTGTTTAAATGTAGGGTCAATAGACACCTCCTATTACACTAACTCCCAACTATTCTCACAACACTCTCATCTACCCAACCCTCATTCTCGGTATCCTCACCCGCCTATCACCCACCCTCTGTTATTTCCTATATTTAATCAGCCTTTCTCCACTCTACGGAGCCCCCTGCACAGTAGTGGCAGTGACATGCCTTGCTCGGGGTGAAACGCTTATAAAAAAAACAAAAAACAAAAAAAAAAACTTATTTATTACTCACATTTATTTCAAAATACGTTAACGGCTGCAAACTAACGTGTATTTATCTATTTACTCGCCGTCAAGTCATGTGACAATTTTTCAGCCATACAGATGATTTACAATGACACAGCCTTTTCACGTAGTTGTCAAATGTCAAATATATTTGTTTATAAATATTCTAATGTAGTGTAGTGAATTGTATAAATATATGTTGCGTTATGCATATTTAAATTTATTTAATAATGTTGTTATAATGTACTAGCATTATAGCCTGGCGCTGCTCGGGTGTAATGAAAGGAAACTACACAAGGAAATAAGGAACTAATGCCGACAGTCTAAAGAAAAATGCCTCAACGACAAATGTGCAGAAATAGATAGATTGATCACAACAGATAAAGGCGATATGCAAAACAAATAAGACTAAGATAACTAACAGGACAAACGATATGCTCATCAACAGGATGTATAAAATTCAAGGATGGAAAACTCATGTCAGAGAAAGAAAAGTACTTCAGCGATGAGATGAATATATCTGAAATCTCTTCCACAACAAAAGAGAGCAACCGAGAATACATCGAAATACCGACGGGCCAGACATGCTAAAAACTGAAATGGAAGCTGTACTGGCCACATTGAATAGGAACAAAACCGCAGGACGAGACGGCATTGTAATAGAGATGCCGACAGCCTTAGACAAATTCGGCGTAGACAAAATTACTGAAATAGTTAATAAAATGTCAAATATATTTGTTTATAAAAGTTATAATGTACTGTAGTGAATTTTATAAATATATTTTGTGTTATTCCGATTTAAATTTATTTTATTATAAGCGTTTATTATTTTTCACACAGTTAAAATATAATATGAAACTATTTGTTTATATTCGGAGATTGATATAAGAATGTATATTGAAAATAAATACTGACTTTTCTATTAAAAATACCGTAAACACAGAAAAATAGCATTAGCTGAAGAACCCGCTGTTTATTTTAATTTTACTTTTAACGAGCAGTATAGCCCGGCGTTACTCGGATGTCATGAAAGCTTTAAAACTAATCAATGGTACTGGAGCTCAGACTCTTTGGACGTTGGCACGAAAGACTAAAAAGCAATAGTTGTTTCCAGTTAAACCGTAGACTGAAAGAAAAATGAATGGATGTAAGTCAAAATTTGATTTCCTGGTATCGATATCAAATAAGTTTTTTTCGTCTTAAACTGAATTTTGAAGGCTAAATAAGTCCTCTGAGTAAATGGTATCATGGCTGAGACTAAGAACTACAATTATGCCTACTTAGAGCCAACCCAGAAGCAAAAACTAAAATAAAAGGGCTGAAATATACAGACATACAGGCAGATAAACAGGCACACACACACACACACACACAAACATCTTGCCTTTTATATATATATATTATCGATTTTCTGCACTATTGTAAGAACTGCAACCTTGAAACTTCTGAATATCGTTTCTTATGTCTTTGTCTATGAGTGTATCAAATTTGATTAAAATCGGACCACTCCTTCTATAACCCGATTTTTTCGATTATCAATTTTCGATATTTATCGGGGGTACCTCGACACAAAACCTAGCTAAGAACACTCGCAGACGCTTATCGTACAACTGTGTAAATTTTCAAGAAAATCTGTTCGGCCGTTTCGGAGTCTATAGGTAACACACACACACACACACACACACACACACACACACACACACACACAAAATTCCATTTATAATTAAGTTTAGATTTAGATACCGGCTGTGTTTAGGTAAATGAAATCAAATTAAAATATGAAGAAAAACAGATGTATCCAACAGAAATAATCATTATATGTTTTAAGGGCTTTGTACGTATGTTTAATTCATAAAGACAAAAGAAAGTTATTCAGTTAAATCGACATCAGCCTTGTAGACGACCTCGAATGCGGCCTTGTAAATGACTGCAGGCCGAGATTAGGCAGTTCTCTTTCATGTGGGCCATCACGTAGACGACGGTGTCCTTCAACGAGTCTTTGGTATTGTGGAGATTTTGTTTGGTCCACCTCACGGCAATATCCCAGACATAACAGTTCAGGGATTTAAATCGGGGGAAGTTAGCGAGAATGCATGGTGGGTGTACCATGATCGTGTAAAATTTTCGGTCATCCATTCCCGGGTTTTGTTGACCATATAAGAGGGAGCACAGTTTTTGCAAAGGAAATATATGACCCATGTTTTCATCTAGACGTTGGCATTAATTCTGAGCACTTGTTTGGAGAAACAAGATCAACTTTTTATATTTCGTTTCTGTCCACCCCCAAGACAAGGTGAATTCGGGATGTATCCGGATATCTAACACTGTGGTGTTTGCGCATGGTCACCTGTTGTTTCCTCTGTTCACCTGGTTATTTTAAAGAAGTGGCTATTTCCAAGTCGCTGCTGATTGACGGCAATACAAAAGCACAGCGCGCATGTTTTTTTTCTGTGTTAGATCAGAAGATACCATGTTAAGCGTGTGCCGCGTAACATTACGTTAGGTCAGATTTCTTTTATGTACAGCTAAAGATTCATTTCGGAATATTGAAGGCGCGTTTAATATTTGCATATATGATATAAAATATGACACAAGGTCAATAATGAGGAAGGAATAGCCTTCATCTTTTAATTCAGTCACTAGTCTAATAGCACAATTATTTTTCTCGTTGCTAAAACGTCACATTTATGTTTACAAGACATAATGCAGACACTGTAATAATATCTTTATGAAGTACCTAACGCGTTAAACCTGGGAATGACGATAAACTACATCAGGCAGCAAGGCCTCTGATCGGGACATGGGTGGATTAGGAGAGCGTAAAACAACCTTTTAATGACGATTGTTCCCAGGTCATCCCTAACCCGAGTGGTAGCATCTCATAAGATCTCAGATATGGGCAAATAGTGAACTTCCAAACAAAACTTCTTCTTTTATGTGCCATGTCTTTTCAGGACGTAGGCGGTCATGGCCTTCCACATCTCCCTGTCCCTGGTGGCTCTTAGCACGCTTTCTCCTGTTACACCATGCAATCCTTGTTCTGTCATCCACTAGCTCAAGCTCATAAATCTAGAATATAAATGTATAGAAATTAGCATGGCCACAAAATGAGGGATCAGTTTATATATTGATTATCATATAAATTTGATCCCCCAATTTATATCAACATTATAATTTCTTATAAACAGTTGGCATATATCTTCTTCTTCTATGTGCCATGTCCCTTCAGGACGTAGGCGATCATGGCTTTCCACGTCTCTCTATTCCTGGTGGCTCTTAGCACACTTTCTTCTGTTCCACTATACAACCCTCATTCCGTCATCCACCTGATCTGGTTCTTCAAATATGTTATCCGCTGTTTTCCCCTGTCTCATTTTCCCTCTATATGGCCTGTTAGTATCAGGTTCTCCAAGCACTCCTTCCTCATTGTTTTTCCCAGGAACTTTAGTTGTCTCAGTATTAATTTCCTTTTCACTTCTATCCTTTCCAAAACCTCGTCATTGCTCACATGATCAGTCCATGATTTTTTTTTTTTTTAATCATCTCACCCCAAGCAAGGCATTCCACTGCCACTATTGCGCATGGGGCTACATAGGGGAAGGTAAAGAGAAGGAGTGGATAGACATAGGGAATGTCAGGAGAAAGGTGACAGATGAGTAAGGATAGCGAGGATGAGGGTCGGGCAGATGGGAAGAGTGCTTGATAGAATGGGAGCAGGTTAGTGTGTTAGGAGGTGTGTATTGACCTTACATTTAAACTCCTGGAGATTGTAGCCGTCGGGGAAGCAATCGTTTGGAAGAGAATTCCACAGTCGGGAAGTGCGAGGAAAGAAACTGTTGGAGTAGAAGTTACGGCTGCATTTTATCGGTTTCACTGTAAAAGGGTGGGATCTAGTTGCTAATCTAGTATCTCGTGCAAATTCGTATTTAGGGGGCACCAGTGATCTAAGTTCATCGGAGCAGAAGCCGTGAAAGTATTTATAGAAGAGACACAGGGAAGCCACGTCTCGCCGGTGGGAGAGAGACTGCAGGCGGTCTGCCAAGTCGGTATCTATCACATTACAGACCCTCCTCTGAACCTTATCGAGAAGCCCGAGGAGAACAGCAGGGGCACCCGACCAGATATGGCAGCAGTATTCAATGCACGGGCGGATGGTAGATTTGTAAATGTGCAGGATAGATTTAGACGGAAAAAACTTCCGGGCCCTACACAGAGAACCGACTTTCATAGCAGCGGATTTAGCAATGGATTCGATATAGTCATTCCATTTGAGGTCCGCTGAAAGTGTGAGACCAAGGAGGCGTAGTGTTTTACTCTCTGGGAGGTAAGCCTGGTCCATGCTAATGGGAGGTAGGTGAGATTGTCGATGATGGTTAATTGACAGTAGCTTCGTTTTAGAAGCATTAAAATTTACTAGCCATTTCTTACCCCAGTCCAATATGGATTGGAGGTCTTTTTCAATCTCGGCTGCGAGTTTAGCTTTGAGCGTCCTCCTGTAGAACCACATTTCAGCTGCTTCAAGTTTTTCCTTCATCTTCGAAGATATTGTCCAACATTCACTGCCATATTGAAGAACCGACATCACATAGCAATTCAGTACTCTTCTCTAAAAATATATTTTCATCGTAAAATTGCCAATATTAAATATTTATAGTAAAATTACCAGCAATGCATTTTATAGTATAAGCAACGACAATACATTTCATTATAGCAACATTTCCAACAATATATTTTATCTGTAGTTAAAGACATGTAACTGCGTTTTAAAATATATTTAATTGAAGCCATAAAATCGTGTCCAAAATATTTAGCTTTCGGCATTAATTAATCCATAGATGTTGGTATGCCGCTCATCAAAATATACTAAGCAGCCAAAACGAAAAAAATCTTTCATGACATTAATATCCTACAGTATCTTAGAGAAATCAAACTCTATTGCAAAATATAACTTGAACAAAAATACAGCATAAAACACACATATCACTTCCTCTAGTAATTATGCCCACACAAACATGTATATACACAAAAGCTGAGTATCATCTACCACGTATTCAATTGTGAAAGGAGAATAACATATATTGTAATCTTATTACTTTAAATCTCTATAAAAATTAATTTTCGTGATTAAGTGACCACAAGGAGTTTTGAAATAATTTTTTTGAATCCGGCATTATTTTTCATTGCTATAAATACTATTTTAGTGGGTACATCTATTTCAGTTGCTTGTTTTTGATTTCTTTGCACAGTGAAATTAATATCAACCGGCCTAGAACGATAAGTCCTACTAAAGAAAAATGAATTGAACCTGTGTCACCTTTTTTTACTATCTTATAGACAACGCGTTCTGTTGCCGATTTTCGTATGGGAGACCATCTAGATAAAATAAAGTTCTCTTTAGCCATTTAAGGACATTTACATCTCCTCGTTGGAAATTTTGTGAATCTAAGTCTACTAGCTTCTGTTTGGTAGCTAAAACGAAAACATTAAAGTGAGTTTTAAAATTATTTCTTATAAACGTTATCTTTAGTGGGTACACGTTTTTTATATAAAAAAAAAGTGTAAGTAAGCAATCTAATAAATAAATAGTGATTATGATTTTATAAATTAGCATAAAGGTTTTTATTATACCTAATAGTTACTTTTTTAAACAATAAAATTTACCCGGAATTGAAGGTAGTTAAAATAATAGCGGTGTCAAGGGAAAAAGAGTCCTTTTGTCGGACCGTTTTTTGGTGCCCACGAAGGTTAACGGTTGCCGAGTTTCATTATTAGGTTGTGAAATCACACACACACAGACACGCAGACACACACACACACACACACACACACACATACACGGACAAACACACATACGCACTCACACATACACACACACACTCGCACATACATACAGACACAAATACATACACACAGACATACACACAGATACACACAGATACACACATATACACAGACACACACATACACACATACACACACGCATACACACATATGCATACACATATACACACAGATACACACAGACGTACACACATAGACAGAAAAACACACACACACACACGTTTGTGTGTAACTTTGTATGGATCTTTATCCAACTTTATTACCTATTACTATAGTCCCTGGGGCCATTTCGTTTGCTGATCTCACTAACGCTTCTTTAAGTGTGTCCCATTTCTAATTTCGATTTCCCATTTGTCCTTTGTATTTCTTTCTCACAATATTAGTGTATTTCTTTCTGCAGGTCGAGGTCATTCAGGAGCGTGTTGTATCACAGTCTGGGTGCTGCACTAGACTTCTTTAGTCTCCGAAAGTTTCAACCTTAGTTTGCAGATAACTGGAAGGTGGTCGCTTCCACAGTCGGCATTTAGGTCTTGCATTGAACCACTGCGTTTCTGAATCTTCCGTTTATGGTTACATAATCGATTTGGTTTTTCGAGTGGCCTCCTGGTTTTTTCCATGTCCATAAACGTCTCGGCTGTTCTTGAAACCAGGTGTTGGTTATTACCTGGTCATTCACCTTACACCACCGGACCCATCTTTCTCTCTGGTTGCCAGTTGTCTCCCCTTACCTCTCCTTGTCTACTTTGGCATTCAAATCTCCCATGATGATTCTAATTTCTTGGCTTTTACATTGAGCCTTGGCATTGTCAAGAGTAGAGTAAAAAGATTCTAGTTATTCCTCAGTGCTTTGCGTTGTTGGTGCAGAGACGACTACAATTACTATGCTGAACGGTTTGCCTTTCAGTTTAACTTGGAGAATTCTTTCATAGAACTATGTATCCCAAAACGCATTGTGATAAAATGCCTGTTGGAATGTCAGTTAGTCGGTTAAGTGCCATACGTGATACACGCTTGGGCGATCATGTCTCGAAAGAGACATGACTGACTGGGCAGAATATTATCCCGTAGTAGGTTGCCATTGCTTTCTGCGGTAGACTGCTTGCCGACCAAGGCTATAAGAACCCAATCTGTCCTGTTATTTAACCCATAACTGGAAGGAATAGACGCATTAATAGCTTTCCCAAGGGTATTTGCGTGTAAGTGAATGCAATGAATTCAGCTGGAATTCGAACTCGGCTATCTGATTTCTCGTTCCGAGCCGATATCCAATGCATCACAATGGAAGGTACTTACCTCAATCTGTACGAATTCAAGTAGCATGTAAGGTCCTGTTAAGTACGAAAAAGAAAAGAAATATGGCGGCCGCTCCTGATTATATGCTGGCTGTTTTAGCAAAATAACGTGAAATTCCGTTCTACATATGCCAGCTTGCATAAAAAGCCTCTGTTTTTCAGAGAAGGGTCGTTTTTTGGAGTGGTGTTCGTATAATATTGAGACATGACGTTAAAAAGAACAAAAACAAAAACCACAAGCTATTTCGGCAAAGGGAGAAAATGGGCAAACGAGTGAAGTTAAGCAGTGACATCCTGAGGCCATTTACGCTAGAAGGCGATGTTGCAAAAGAAGCTGGTTGCAAAAGATCGATGACGCAGCAACATTGATCCCGATGTATTTGGAGGGGGAAATGCGCTTGCAGTTTATCTGGAAATGGGAGAGAAAAACCAGAACGATGCTGAGAGTATCGAGAAAAGATTAAAGACGGCATTTTTCGGAGGGTGCTTTTGAGGCCTATAACAAGCTGAGAAGAGGACCTGGACCGGAGAATCAGTGGACGTGTATGCAGCAGAAGTAAGACGACTGGCAGGATTGGTCAGATACACGGGATAAAGCCTTGAGAAAACTGTGGAGAAGTGCAAACAAGTAGTGGATAATTTTATTACTATTTTCTTCGGAAAAATGAAAAGTTTTATTATTTAGCAAACATAATTTTGCCACTATTTTAGAAACAATTCAGTGATTAAAATAACATACTTATTTAATTAAAGTGCAATATTTGTGACTGTTGTTCTCATCTTTGTTGCAATATTCATGATGTTCCTTTCGTTGTACGCTCCGATCTTCTTCTGGTGATTGACATTTCGAACTGAACCTTTTATTTCGTTAGATTGTTCTAGTTCCACGAGCCATGCCTCTTCTAGATGTCTAAGTATCAGTTTTATTTATTCTGTTATGCGAGGCTATCCTGGCCAAGGTATCAGCAGCCACTTGTTACCCCTCCCCGCTATGGTCTGTCCTTTGAATCGAAATTTACCTAGCAGCTTAACTCGATGTTGATTTTTGGAAAAAGCAAGAATTGAAGAATGAAAATTTCTTAATTCAAATTTCCTGTGCGAAACGGCGAGGTATGTTACGATTCATTTCTTAAATCTGTATTTTCGTTTTTTTTTTCCTCACTTTTTGGCGTTCATGTTTCATTTGCACTTTAACTAAGTTAAAACTTAGTTAACTCTCCTCTTTTGGAAATTTGTGTTTTTTTTTTGTTTTTTGTTTTGTTTTTGTTTTTTTAATAGGAGTAGATAGGTCACACTATCGCCCAGTCAATACTCCTCCCACGTCTATTGAACTGGAGTAGAGGCTTGCCCCTTGTTTCCCGTTTAGGATGTGGTTTCCGGCTTTCTCTTCTCTCTCTTAAGACATTGGTATTGGTGCTCCCGTGAGTTTCCTGGCCGGTTGGTGGCAACGGCTCATCACTGTGAGGGTACCGGGTTGGCATTTTCCTGGTTGCTGCTTCCGACTGGTAGTTAGGAGCCCTAACTCTTGCGTATCGTCAAGAGCGGCTGCTCTGATCAACAGTTGTATAATATCGGGGTTCTTGTAGTGCCATGTCGCGTATGGATAGGTGTCCCTGCAAGCGCTTTCGGTGGGCAACCCCGAGGCCACACCTTGTTGCAATCCTAGCCAGTTTCTCTCCCAGCACAGATCGTGGATAATGACCGCCTGTATCCTCTACCCTAGGTCCCTTTCTACAAACAGAATCATGACTAAACAAATCAGAAATGACCCTAAACCAGTTAAATCCTAACCACCTAAACCCATTAACCTCTCCTTTACTAATATCCGAGTCATTCGTACTAACTTTCCTAGTGTAGAAGCGTTCCTGCATGAAAAGTCCCCTGACATCCTTGCGCTCTGCAAAACTAACCTCAACTCAGCTATTCCCTCCTCTGACCTCTTCATCCCTGGTTATCTTCCCCTTTTGAGGAAGGATTCCACTGTACACATGCATGGGCTGGGTGTTTATGTCAGCGAACACCTCCCCATAGCTAGGGTGACTTCACTCGAATCTACTGACCACCAGTACATATGTCTCCGCCTGTCTCTCCTCAGTTCGGTTAGTTACCTATTCTTTCTTTACCGTTCTCCCTCCTCTCCTGACTGCTCCCTACTAGATAGCATTGCTGACGACATAGATAAGGCTATTTCCTATCACCCATTCGCCCATATATTTGTATTTGGGGACCTCAATGCCCATCACTCAGAGTGGTTTGAAAACACCGTTACTGATCCAGCGGGCATTCACGCCATGATCTTTGCTATTTCCCAATCCCTTACGCAAGTGGTGGACTTCCCCACTCGCTTCTCAAGCACTCCCTCGGGTCATTCCTCACTGCTAGATATATATATTTCACCTCTGCGCCTGACGCGTGTCAAGTCTCGCAGCTTTGCCCTCTCGGCAACTCCGACCACGCTGTAGTCTCTCTCAGTATTTCTTTCCAATCTCACTGCCCCCAGGAGCCCCCTACCTATAGGACCTCCTACCTCTACCAAAAAGCTGACTGGGATGCCTTTCGCGATTTTCTCTGCGACGTCCCTTGGGGAAAAGTGTTTGACCTATCAGTTGATGATTGAGGAGGTCTCGTCATGGGTGAAAGCTGGCATTGATGCCTTCATACCCACCAGGAAGTATTGCTTAAAACCTCATTCCTCTCCGTGGTTCTTCCCGGCCTGCTCAGCCGCCATTTCCCACAGGAACCATTACTTCCGTCTATTCCGGAGACAGCCAACTGATCACAATAGGCGCCTGTTCACATCTGCTCGCAATGAGTGCAAGAGAACCCTAAATGACGCCAAACAGTTGTTTGCTGAGAGAATGCGACAGCACATAGCTGAACGCAAGTTCGGCTCCAAGGACTATTGGAGGATTTGTAAACGAGTGCTCAACAATAGGAAATCCTCAATACCTCCTTTAATCCATGAATTTGAGGTTCTCACGTCATCTGCGGACAAAGCTGAGTGCTTTGCCCACAGATTCTCATCCAACTCCACATTCGACTCGTCCGGAGTACACCCACCCGACTTCCCTATTAGAACTGACGCCAAACTGCACGACGTATATATTACCCCGACAGTAGTATCCAGAGTAATTTCAAAACTCGACCCCCATAAGGCGTGTGGCGACGATGGAATCCCGGTGATAGTCCTTAAGAGGTGTGCTCCTGAACTTTCCCCTGTCCTCTCTAAACTATTTAACTACTGCCTTTCTGCTTCCTGCTTTCCTGCATGCTGGAAGTTCTCTTTAGTCGTTCCTGTATTTAAGAATTGTGGTGAACCCTCGGACCCATCCAACTATCGCCCTATCAGTCTTCTACCGATATTCGGGAAAGTATTCGAGGCTATAGTCAATGCTGAAATAGTTCATCATCTCACCACCCACAAACTGTTCTCCGACAGGCAATATGGATTCCACTATGCCAGGTCCACGGCCGACCTGCTAACAACCGTAACGGAGTACATGCTACAGGCACTTGATGAGTCTGACGCGGCACGCGCGGTTGCTCTGTACATCTCCAAGGCTTTCGACAGGGTTTGGCACTCTGGCCTCCTATGCAAACTACGCGGTTATGGTATTACCGGTCGCCTGCTTGACCTAATCCAATCTTTCTTAAATAACCGCAAAATGAAGGTCGTTCTGAATGAGCGTGCCTCTTCGTCCTACAGCACGAATGCTGGTGTCCCACAGGGCCCTATCCTGGGCCCGACTCTCTTCCTTATTTTCATCAACGACCTCCCAGATGAGATCAAGTCCCAAGTAGGCATCTACTCAGATGACTCTACAATATACTCCCGCACCAGTAAGAAACATGTCGTGGCGGACAGACATAATCTCGCTGCTGACCTTGAGCGGGATCTACACTCTGTGGTGAACTGGGGCAAGAAGTGGCTTGTCAACTTCAATTCATCTAAGACCAAGCTGTTGTCTGTCAACCATTACAGGCAACCTCTCCTGCCTCCCATAAGCATGGACCAAGCGATTCTCCCGGAGAGTAGTACACTACGCCTCCTCGGACTTACCCTGTCCTCAGAAGTCAAATGGAACTACTATATTGAATCCATAGCAAAATCTACTGCTAAGAATGTTGGTTCACTATGTCTATCCAGGATGTTTTTTCCACCTGAATCCATCCTGCATATATACAAGTCAACCATCCGTCCGTGCATGGAGTACTGCTGCCATTTATGGTCAGGTGCCCCTGCCGTTCTCCTCAGTGTTCTTGACAGGCTCCAAAGTAATGTGATAGGTACTGATCTGGCGACTCGACTGCAGCCACTTTCCCATCGTCGAAATGTGGCCTCCCTTTGTCTGTTCTATAAATACTTTCATGGCTTCTGCTCAGACGAACTTAAGTCACTGATGCCTCCTCAACAGGTGTTTACTCGTGCAACCAGACTGGCAACTGGGTCCCACCCATTCACAGTCAGGTTAGCCAAATGCAGACGACAATTCTACTCCTTCAGCTTCTTCTCTCGCACTTCCCGCCTGTGGAACTCGCTCCCGTATTCTTGCTTTCCTGACGGCTACAACCTCCAGAAATTTAAATGCAAAGTCAATACTCATCTACTAACCACTGGACTCTAGCTCTCTCCCCACCCCTGTATAACCTTCCCTTTCTCTCCACCTATGTATCTGTCATCGCACCTGCTTTCTCAGCTTTCTATTGTTCCTTTCTAACTAGTTTGTACTCCTCACTCTTTTCTACTAAATCTTTTTACATTTACGTAGCCCCCTGCACATCAGTTGCGTTTCCGCCTTGATTAAAAAAAAACAAACAAAAAAACTTTAAGTTTTTACATATACACGCATCCAGTTTCAAGTTGGTCCACATAAACAAGTCACGGTGTTAATAAAATGTTGAAATTTGGTTCTAGAAAGAAATATTAACACAGGACCAATTGTATGCTGCATGCTCAAGAGTAAGAAATCATAAGAATTTATTTTTCGGTGTAAAAAATGAAAAAAAATTCTTAAAAATATTGTTTACTATGAAGTTCTATAAAATTAAATTAAAGCAATTATTAAACCGCAAAATAGGGTCCTTGTCAAAATATTTTCAAAACAAATTGGACAGTCAGTCAAATGCCATATGGGATACATGCGAAAGAGACATGACTGACTGTGCAGAAGATTATCCCGTAGTAGGTTGCCATTACTTTCTGTGGTAGACTAGTTGCCAGCCAAGGCTATAGAACCCAATCTGTCCTGTTATTTAACCCATAACTGGAGGGAAGAAACGGTATTTGTGCGTAAGTGAGTGCAAAGAATTCAACTGGAATTCGAACACGGATCCCCGATTTTTCGTTTTGAGCTGATAACCACTGCACCACAACCAAAATCCTCACAAATCAGCTTTTCAAAATTTCATCATTGGTTTGAGAAATGGAGGGAAACGTAGAGATTGTAAATCTTGACAGAAAATGTTAGTGATAACTTCAACGATAACAAATTATGTGAGGATTTCAACACGCGTCAGTATGTTGCCAAAAAAATTCTAGTGAAGAAAAAAGGAGAAAAATTCTTTTGTAGGAAAATAAATGAAAGACCTAAATTGAAATGTTTATTTGAACTAACAAAGAACTAAAACTCGAAATGAAAGAAGATAAAATAAGTTTTAACAAATACACCCTCGAAAAAACAAAAAACAAACTTAAATGATAATTTGATCCTTGTGTTAGAAAGACGGTATTTCGCTTGACACCACTTTTAATGCAATTTTTAAGAATTCATGAATAAAAAACAAACTTGTTTTCATTGTTATTTTTATGGTCAGTCAGTTAAGTGCCATACGTGATACACGCTTGGGCGATCATGTTTCGAAAGAGACATGACTGACTGGGCAGAATATTATCCCGCAGTAGGTTGCCATTGCTTTCTGCGGTAGACTGGTTGCCGACCAAGGCTATAGAACCCAATCTGTCCTGCTATTTAGCCTATAACTAGAAGGAATAGTAGGATTAATACCTTTCCCAAGGGTATTTGCGCGTAAGTGAATGCAATGAATTCAACTGGAATTCGAACTCGGCTCCCCGATTTCTCGTTCCGAGCCGATATCCAATGCAGCACAAGGCACAAATAATTTATATTGTAAATAATAAATATTGCACTGCAATTGCTAATTGTTGTAATATATATATATATATATATATATATATATATATATATATATATATATATATTTTAATCGCATCACACCGAGCAAAGCGGTAACGCCACTGATGTGCAGGGGGCTACGAAATAGTGAAAAGATTGGAAAAGAGAAAGCCGGAAACCACATCCTAAACAGGGAACAAGGAATGAGCCTCTTTACCTGTTCAATAGACATGGGTGGAGTGTCAACAGGGCGATAGATAGATCTATTTACTCCAATTGAAAAAAAAAGTGAGAATATTTGAAAAGAGAAAGTCGGAAACCACATCCTAAACAGGGAACATGGGATGAGCCTCTTAACCTGTTCAATAGACATGGGTGGAGTGTGAACCGGGCGATAGATAGATCTATCTACTCCAATTGAAAAAAAAAACAAAGTGAGAAGATTGGAAAAGAGAAAGCCGGAAACCACATCCTAAACAGGGAGCAAGGGATGAGCCTCTTAACCTGTTCAATAGACATGGGTGGGGTGTGAACCGGGCGATAGATAGATGTATTTACTCCAAAATTTTAATCAAGCGCAAACATATGAAGGTGGAATTGTATATTCTTTTTTGTTATTTCTCTCGGGATTTGGCAATAAAACATTAAACACTATTCTTGTAAATAAAGTCTAATAAATAATTTGCTTTTCTCATTTTTGTTGTCAGTTATCGAGAAAAAAGCAAATCCTTGCAAAATATCTTAGTCACTTTATGTGGTGAGAGCAAAAAAAAGAATTTCCTTAAAATGCACTTTTTGAAAATTTATAATTATTCGTTATGATGTGATTATTTTTCTTGTTCTATTATTCATATATATTCTTTTATAAATTTATAAATAAAAGAATTTACATTATTTAAACTGTTCGGACTGAAGAAAAAAATATGACTAAGAATATATTTTTAAAGGAAAAAATATATATAGATACCAGTCATACATCTAAATCTCGATAAAAACCCTTATTACAATAGTCAGTTAAGTGCCATACGTGATACACACTTTAGGTGATCATGTCTCGAAAGAAACATGACTGACTGGGTAGAAGATTATCCTGCAGTAGGTTGCCATTGCTTTCTGCGGTAGACTGGTTGCCAGCTAAACTATAAAGCCCAATCTATCCTATTATTTAATCCATAAATGGAGGGAAGAAACGGTTAATACATTTCCCAAGGGTATTTGTGCGTAAGTGAATGCAAGGAATTCAACTGGAATTCGAACTCGGAGTACGTCGATGAAACCTGATCTACAATCTGATTTCTTACAAAGAAATAATTACGAATCAGTATTTGTCTATATTTCTGAGATGAGGTAGTATTTATATTGGACTGTTGATCTAACCTTTATTGCGATGTTTTCGATGTTTCGGCCATTGTACACTACGGCCTTCTTCAAGTGCAAGGAATTCTGAACCGAATCTTTTATTTCGATTATTAGTGTATATAATTCTCAGTCCCTCATCTCTCTCTCTCTCTCTCTCTCTCTCATGTTTTATGTTAAGTTTCGCATACCTACCCGCAAAAAAACTTGTTTTTATTGTTATTCGCATGATAAATAATTTATATGGTAAATATAAGAAAGAAAGCAGAAAGAAAGAAAGAAGACACGAAAAATATAAAAAGAAATATAAAGAGGAAAGAAGGAAGGAAGGAAAGAGCAAGAGAGAAAGAAGAAAATAAGTAGGAAAGAAAGAAAAAAGAAAGAATGAAAGAAAGAAAGAAGGAAGGAAAGAAAGAAAGAAGAAAGAAAGAAAGAAACAAAGAAAGAAGAACAGAAAGAAGTGGGGAAGAAAGAAAAAAGAAAGAAAGAAAAAAGAAGAACGATAGAAAGAAAAAAGAAAGAAAAAAAGAAGGGGAGAAAGTAAGAAATAATGACAGAAAGAAGACAGTAAAAAAAATGAAATAAAGAAGTAAAGGAGAAAAGAAAAAAGAAAGAAAGAAAGAAAAAAGAAAGAAGGATGGAAAGGAAGAATAAAAGAAAAAAGGAAGATGGAAAGAAAGAAACAAACAAACAAAAAAGGAAACTAAGAAAGAAAGAAAATAGGCATGAAAGGAAAAAAAAGAAAAAATATAAAAAGGAAAGAAAGAAGGAAGGAAAGAACAAGAGAGAAAGAAGAAAATAAGAAAGAAAGAAGGGAGGAAAGAAAGAAAAAACGAAATTAGAAAGAAGAACAGAAAGGAGTGGGGAAGAAAGAAAAAAAGAAAGAAAGAGAAAGAAGAAAGATAGAGAGAAAAAAGGGAGGAAAAAAGAAAGGAGAAAGTAAGAAATATTGACAGAAAGAAGACAGTAAAAGAAAAAAATGAAACAAAGAAATAAAGGAAAAAAAGAAAGAAGGGTGGAAAGAAAGAAAGAAAAAAGAAAGAAAATAAAGTAAGAGATTAGAAATAACAATTTAAATGGAGTCAAAGACTTAAAATCTAGGAATATAGATAGAAAAATATTTTCTCCTGTTGATATTTTCCAGACTAAAATGAAAAATAAAATAAAATTCGTTGGATGTTCTTTGTGGTATAATGAATATTGGCTCGGAATGTGAAATCGGTAGGGTCACTTCCGCGCAAATACTCTTGGGAAAGAAATTAATCCGTCTCTGTATAAAATAGCAGAACAAATTGTATTCAGTCAATTCTACCACAGAAAGAAATGGCAACCTGCGACGAGAAAATCTTTTGCCTCGTCTGTCATGGATCGAAAGGGACATAAACACCTGAGCCTGTATCGCATGTGACACTCAAATGACTAACTCATTTCACATGTTTTTGTAAAGTTAAATATAAAACTATTCTTATAAATAAACAATCTAATGACATAAACAGGGTTTTTTTTTTTTTTGTCGATCCCCGAGGAAAAAAATGTACAAATCCAGATTCATTTGTTTGTTTCTTATTAAACATTTTAAAATAGTCTTTTAAACATTTTAAAATAGTCTTTTAAACATTTTAAAATAGTCTTTTAAACATTTTAAAATAGTCTTTTAAACATTTTAAAATAGTTTTTTTAAACATTTTAAAATAGTCTTTTAAACATTTTAAAATAGTCTTTTAAACATTTTAAAATAGTCTTTTAAACATTTTAAAATAGTTTTTTAAACATTTTAAAATAGTCTTTTAAACATTTTAAAATAGTCTTTTAAACATTTTAAAATAGTCTTTTAAACATTTTAAAATAGTCTTTTAAACATTTTAAAATAGTCTTTTAAACATTTTAAAATAGTTTTTTAAACATTTTAAAATAGTCTTTTAAACATTTTAAAATAGTCTTTTAAACATTTTAAAATAGTCTTTTAAACATTTTAAAATAGTTTTTTGAACATTTTAAAATAGTCTTTTAAACATTTTAAAATAGTCTTTTAAACATTTTAAAATAGTCTTTTAAACATTTTAAAATAGTTTTTTAAAACAATAAACAGCGAAGATTAATAGCAATGACATGAGAGAAAAAACGCCATTTTGATTCACCATTTTTTGACGGGGAGGTATGCGAAACTCAACTGAAAAGATAATGAGAAAGAGCGAGAGAGTAGTAGTAGGAGGAGAACGCGAGAAGGAGAGAATAAATGAAGGAGAAGGAGATGAGAAAGAAAAAGAAAATTAGGAGTTAGGAGAACAAGGAGGAGAAGAAGAACAGTAAAAACTACAATAAGAAAAGTAAGATAGTCAAGAAGGAGAAATGGAGTGAAAGAAAAATGGAGAAGAGGAGGAGGAATATTAGTGGAAAAAATAACTACCATGTTAGAAAAGTGGGGACAGAAAATAAACAAGAAAAACGAAACAGAGTAGGAGGAAGAGAGCGAGGAAAAGACACGCAATAATAATAATAATAATAATAATAATGGGAGTAAGAAAAATTGCAACAGAATTGTTGGGTAGAGAAAAAAAATTAAACCATAGAAAGAAAGAAAGAAAGAAAGAAAGAAAGAAAGAAAGAAAGAAAGAACAAGGTGGCGAAGGAAAGAAGGGAGGAAGGAGGGATGAAAGGAAAAAAAAGAAAAAAGAAGAAAGAAGAAAGAAAGAAAGAAAGAATAAAAAAGACATAGAGGACGGAGGAAAGGAAGAAAAAAGAAAGAAAAAGATAGAAAGAAAAAAGAAAGAAAGTGGAAAGAAAAAAGGAAGGAAAGAAAAAAGGCAAGAAAGTAAGAAAGAATGACAATAAAAAGACAGTAACAGAAAAAAGGAAGGAAGGAAGGAAGGATAGGAGTAAAAGAAAGAAAAAAGTAGGGAGGAAAGGAAGAAAAAGAAAAAGGAAAGAAAAGAGTCAAAAGAAAAAAGAAAGAAAGAAAGAAAGAAAAACATAAAGAAGAGATGAAAGGAAGAAAAACGAGAGAAAAGGATGACAAGACAGAAAGTGGAAAGACAGACAGAAGGACAGAAAGAAGGCAAGTAGGGAGACAGTAAAGGAAAAGAAAGAAAGAAAGAAGAGAGAGAAGAAGGAAGAAAAACGAAAAAAGACAAGTGGAAAGAAAAAAAAAAGAAGGAAGGAAAGAAAAAGAAGGAAGCAACAAAAAAAAAAAAGGAAAGACACAAAGAAGGAAAGTAAGAAACTGAAAATGATAAATCAATCGTGTCGAAGACTTCAAATGTAGAAATATAGATGGAAAATATTTCCTTTAGTTTATATTTTCCAAACTCCTCCCCCGACCACCACAAAAAATAAAAAATAAAAAAATAAATGCGATTTGTTGCGCAGTCATTAAGCACAACGAGATGAACATAGGAAGTGAATCGTATTGGCTCAACAGAGCGAATGCTATGGAATCGGGTCGCCTTTATAAAACGCTTATCTTCGTACTCAGAGCCAGAGTATGATTAGATATTTCTGAATTTAAAGAGTCTTCTTACTGAAATAACAAATATGGTCGTCCATTGACCTCAAAGATGGGCGTCTCTCTGGCTATCAACTGACATCTATCCACACACACACACATATATATATATATATATATATATATATATATATATATATATATTAGTCATCCACATACAAGCCTGTTTCGCTGTATCACAACTCATCCACTTGCTTCTAGCCGGGATCGAAACTCGACCGATTTGATGTTAGTCGGAGTCGCTACTCCCAAAGCCATAGGCGCATGGACTCTGAGAAGATAAATTTTCTGAGCGGTACAGAGTTTTATTATGGAATTAAAAACAAGACCTATTTTCTATGATTCGAAGAAAAAAATTAAATAAAGGTGATCTTATAATTTTTTTTCTTTTCAGTAGATCAGTCTGTTAAGTGCCCAATAGAAAGCTGAGAAAGCAGGTGCGATGACAGATACATAGGTGGAGAGAAAGGGAAGGTTATACAGGGGAGGGGAGAGAGCTAGAGACCAGTGGTTAGTAGATGAGTATTGACTTTGCATTTAAATTCCTGGAGGTTGTAGCCGTCAGGAAAGCAAGAATACGGGAGTAGAATTGTCGTCTGCATTTGGCTAACCTGACGGGTAAACACCTGTTGAGGAGGCATCAGTGACTTAAGCTCATCCGAGCAGAAGCCATGAAAGTATTTATAGAAGAGACAGAGGGAGGCCACATTTCGACGATGGGGAAGTGGCTGCAGTCGAGTCGCCAGATCATATCTTTTTGTTTCAACAATTTATTGTTGTTTTTATATAAGTTTTGTATCTAGTAATACATTTTTCTTTTCGAGTATCAAGATTCATTGGGATTTGTTTTTTTAAAGGCAGGGTCCCCAAGTCCTACCCTTGTTATTTAACCCATAACTGGAAGGAAGGGACGGATTAATACCTTTCCTAAGGGTACCAGTACTTAAGTGAATGCAGGTTATTCAACTGGAATTCGAACTCGGCTCATCGATTTCTCTTTCCGAGCCGAGATCCACTGTACCACAACGCACATGCGTCACTATACGCTTACAGCACTTGGTATTCCCAAGCGGTCACCCATCTAAGTACTGACAAGGCTCAACGTTGCTTAACTTCGGTGATCGGTGTATTCAACGTGATAGGCCGTAAGCAGGGGAACATCACTGCGCATATTTATATCGGATAAACGACTTATTAAGTCAAAAGTGTCTTGCTTTGGTAAACAGAAAAGTTCTTACTCTCCAGCAGGGCAATATACAAATACACACAGTCTTCAAAACAAACTGTTATATATATATATATATATATATATCATTAGAATAGGATGTTCTTCTACATGTCTGAACCTGAACAGATTTTATTATCTACAAATTTTCATTTCTTTCTCTGATGAGAAAATGTTATAAGTAACAGATTGAATTGTTTGTTTTTCTTACGGTTTATCAATCATTTCTTCTTAACAACATTTCTCTTATTCAGTCAGTCAGTTAATTGCCATACGTGAAACACGCTTGGGCGATCATGTCTCGAAAGAGACATGATTGACTGGGCAGAAGATTATCCCGTAGTAGGTTGCCATTACTTTCTGCGGTAGACTAGTTGCCAGCCAAGGCTATAGAACCCAATCTGTCCAGTTATTTAACCCATAACTGGAGGGAAGAAACGGATTAATACCTTTCCCAAGGGTATTTGTGTGTAAGTGAATGCAATGAATTCAACTGGAATTTGAACTCGGCTACCCGATTTCTCGTTCCGAGCCGATATCCGCTGCACAACAAATTACTCCTCTCAAACCCTGCTCCGCCATCCATTTGCTCAATCCCATCAAATATGTCATGCGTTGCTTTCCCCTGTCTCTCAGTTTCCCCTCTAAACGTTCTGTGAGTATCAGATTCTCCAAGCGCCCCTTTTCATTAAATATACCAGAAACTTCAGCTGTCTCTTTCGTGATGTTAAATATAAGTTTCTTTCTCGTCTCCATCTTCTCCAAAAGTTTATCGTTATTCCCATGTTCGGTCGATGGCATCCTAAGCATCCTTCCGTAGAAGCACATATCGGTTGCTTCAAGGTTTTCCTTCATCAAGATTATCAAGCATTCGCTGTTATATTGAAGAACAGACATCAAATAGCAATCCAGTACACTTTTCTTTGTTTCCAACGAGAATTTTTCTGTATCTCAATACTTTGCTTAGCTTTTGGAATGAATCTACGATCTGAAAAGAAAGAGGAAAGAGAAAAACACAGAGGAAATAAAAAGCAAAGAGGAAGACAAGAAAAAAAAAATCCGAGAGGAAAAAGCCAATGGAAACGGCTAAGAAAGATCCCATTCTCATTCATATCTATCTATCTATCTATCTATCTATCTATCTATCTATCTATCTATCTATCTTTGGGCAGCAGTCTTTTATTCAAACAGGTTTCATTAAAAACGAACGACAAGGAAGATTTTATTAATTTTTTATTAATTTTTTATTGTATTCTTACATGCTTCTTTTTCTTCTTTTTTTTTTTTGCTGGAGATAAAGAACTAAATAATGATTCTTAATTTTCCTCTTCCCAAGCGCCCTCTACACAGCCAATTTTTAAGGATGTCATTTTTCCGGTGTTTTTATGACCTCATGTTTGACTGTAATGTAATTTTTGCGTTTTAGTGATTTTTTGAGGTTTTTTTTTTAGGAAAGTTCCTTAAAGCTATCACGTGATGCGCGCGGGTGGGAATCATTCGAGCATCTATCTATCTTTTTCAGTCTCATTCATATCTATCTATCTATCTATCTATCTATCTATCTATCTATCTATCTATCTTTTTATCTTTTTAGTCTCATTCATATCTATCTATCTATCTATCTATCTATCTATCTATCTATCTATCTATCTATCTTTTTCAGTCTCATTCATATCTATCTATCTATCTATCTATCTATCTATCTTTTTCAGTCTCATTCATATCTATCTTTTTCAGTCTCATTCATATCTATCTATCTTTTTCAGTCTCATTCATATCTATCTATCTATCTTTTTCAGTCTCATTCATATCTATCTATCTATCTATCTATCTATCTATCTTTTTCAGTCTCATTCATATCTATCTATCTATCTATCTATCTATCTATCTATCTATCTATCTATCTATCTATCTATCTATTCCTCTCATTCATATCTATCTATCTATCTATCTATCTATCTATCTATCTATCTATCTATCTATCTATCTATCTATCTATCTATTCCAGTCTCATTCATATCTATCTATCTATCTATCTATCTATCTATCTATCTATCTATCTATCTATCTATCTATCTCATTCATATCTATCTATCTATCTATCTATCTATCTATCTATCGATATCTATCTATCTATCTATCTATCTATCTATCTATCTATCTATTCCAGTCTCATTCATATCTATCTATCTATCTATCTATCTATCTATCTATCTATCTATCTATCTATCTATCTATCTATCTATCTATTCCAGTCTCATTCATATCATATCTATCTATCTATCTATCTATCTATCTATCTATCTATCTATCTATCTATCTATCTATCTCGGACTCGTTAAATACATTGGACAAAGGAATTCCATATTCATGCGCAGAAGGATATCCTGCGAAGCAGCAATAAGAATGCAAAATGATGTCTGCCTATCTTTTTCTAAATTATGCAAAAATTGATAAATTGTTACAAAAAACTGTTAGAACTGCTACGCAACATTGACATATGCGGGATAAAATGTATTCAGTAAATATAGAAAATGAAAAAGGGTGTAAGACAAGGATGGGTCTTTTCGCCGGTACTTTTCAACGGCACCCTTTATTATTGGCGGACACAATCTTAAATGTATAAGATATGCATATGGCACAATGTTGATAGCTGAAACAAGAAAGAAACTGCAAGAACTCCGACAGAATGTAGTGAAGGAAAGCAAGAAGAAAGGACTACGCATCAATTGCAAGAAAACTTGACACATATTTGTCAGAAAAAGGGACAGCAACGACATGCAAATTGCAAATTAGAGATAGCAAAATCAGGCGTACAAAAATTTAGTTATTTTGGAAGTGTATTGATGGAGGACGGAAAGTGCAACATGTAAATCGGAAGGCGCAATGGGAGAGCAGATGATGCCTTCCAAAAGCCAAGTAAATATCAAGAAACAAAAAAACTTCTCTTTATAATAATATCGCCCAAAGCAAGGCATTTTACTGCCACTGTTTTGCAGGAGGTTACATAGGAGGAAAGTTATGAGAAACATGTTATAGGGGGTTGTCAGGAAGTGGATAAGAGAAACATGAATGTGGCCATAAAGTGGGTGATCAATTTATATAATGATTTTAATGTAGAATTGATCCCCCACTTTATATCTAAATCATGATTTATTTATTTTTTTATAATCATATCGCCCCAAGCAAGGCATTTTACTGCCATTGTTTTGCATAGGAGGAACGTTATGAGAAAGAGTGACAGGCTATAGGGGGTCTCAGGAAGTGAATAAGAGAAACATGACTTGTGGCCATAAATGGATTGTCCAGTTTTGGTAGCTCGGTAAAACGGAATAGAAATATAAGTGATGTTATCTGATTCAAGAAAGAAAGTAAGAAAGAAGCAAAGAAAGAAAGAAAAAATTAAATCGGGAAAAATTTCACGGGCATTGCAAGTAGAAGAAATATTCATTTTCAGTAATGTTTTTTTTACCGCTATTTATTCTCCTTTTTTCAATCTTTTTATTTATTTATTTATTTATTTATTCTTTTTAGGATTCTGCTGTGATTTGTTAACAGCAAACTGTTTCGTTGTTCCATTTCGTTTTTTTGTCACTTGAATAGCAGGACAAGGGGACATTAAATTGACAGGGTATAATTCTTCGCGTCTGGAAAAAAATGAATAGGAAAAAAATATCTCGGTCAGAATCCTTTGATTTTGTAAGTTTATTTCTAGGCCTTATTTTATAGAATGACATAAAAAATTTTGAACACACACACAATACCCACACTTGTATTTTTTATAATATATATATATATATATATATATATATATATATATATATTACTTTAAATGTATGAATTTATTGATTAAAGTTTATTTTTAAACGAACTCCATCTTTTCCCCCATTTTATAGGTAATCCTTTGTTTTCCTTTGTCCTGTATTAACCATTTATAATAAATCCAACGTAAGCCCTTGAAGAGGTTCCTCGGGTTTGGTCAAGTATAATGATGTCTATTTTATTTAAAGTAAAGTTCTTTAGTTCTTTCTGTGGGTACAAATCTTTATATATATATATATATATATATTCCTTTTTTAAACGAGTTATTTCGCAACCCATGTTTCTACGGTGGAGAAATATGTAGACTATGCCAAGAAGAAAAATTAGAAATTATGACATACCCAAATGAAGATGAACTGTTAAAGAAAAGAACAGAAATTATGACTAAATGCATCCAAACTAAGAAATATCTCTTAAGTTTATACAACTATGGATAAAAACGCCATAATTCGTTTTAATTTACAAATTGCGCGTTCATAAATTCTCTGCCACGTAAACGTTCAAATAAAACACCGTTACAAGAGTGTTGGTAAAAAGAAAAACGGTAAAAGTTATTAAAAATTGCCTGAAGACACCATTCATGGTAGAAACCTGGGTAGCGAAATAACTCGCTTAAAAATGGAAAATATTCAAAAGTTCTACAATATAATTGTATCGAACAATTTTTAATACAAATGTTTACTGGTCTAACCCTATTAGGACCAAAAACTAAGTATTAAACAATCAATCAATCAATCAATCAATCAATCTATATATATATATATATATATATATATATATATGCGGCCATATACAGGGTCTCTCCACAAATTGACATCATTAAAAATATAAATATCTTAGTAACTACCTGTTCCAGTTACACGTAATTAAATAAGCATCGTGTTGAGCAACAAAATATTTATGAATCATCAGGCATCCATAGATTCGATCCTTGGACTTGGTAGTGACGAAACAAATTTCAGTATGAAAGAACAATAATAGATTTCACAGGATATTTCGCAATGATCAACGAGATAATCCACATCAGCCAATCTATGAACAGCTGATGATGACCAGAGGGTACTTAGTCGAAACGTTGTGTCTATTATAACACCTATATCAACCAAGATGAGAACAAAAGTTCGAAATAATTCCAAGATTATTGAAAATTACTCATCACAGAAATAAATATAATTTGTACGCAAATTTATAGCTTCAACATAGAAAATTGTGAACGAAATGGTATTGTTCAACTAAAGATATTTTGACAGCACTGTTATGGCTTAAACTCAATATATTTTGAATATAATTATATGCCTTCAACAAAATAAATTTTGAAGGTTATTTTATGGATTGATCAAAATATATTTTAACGCAAATTTATGGCTCCATCTAAATATATTTTCTACCAAATTGTATGGCTACAATTAAATGAAATTGAATGACTTTGTTTATTTTTAACGCAAGTTTTCATGTTAATATATTTTAAACACAGTCGTATGGCTTCATCCCGGTGTATTTATAACTTAGTTTTATTGCTTCAAATAAATATATTTTGATCGAAATTGAATACCTTCTACGAAATATTTGTTACGATAATCCCAGGCGAGCCCCCACGTGTTAAGTGTAACATAAGAAAAAAACTGATTAACCAAACCTCAGAGTTAATTCACAGACAAATATTTAATTTACAAAAAACATTAAATTAAAATATTTACAAATATACAATTTTTGTTGCATTCAAAACAAGAGACACGGAGTTTACTAATGGTGAGTGTTACGAGGAGAGAATGGGAAGGTAAGGTGTCAAATATCTTTCCCCAATTAAGTTGGTGGAGAAGTGCTATACATTTTGGAAATCCTTAAATGAGTATATAAAGAATAATTATTAGTTTGGTCAATGAAGGAGTCAAAAATATATATTTACTAATATAGTTCCATGAGGTTCTCTTTCAGGTTTTAGTTGGTCGGCCACTTTCTTAGAGATTCTTTCGGCTGGATGTAAATCCTTGAATCAAAACCGGAGTTGATAATGTCAGCAAATCCTTTTAACAACTAACTGCTCACTGCCCAAAACCTCTTTTTATAAGGGCTAACACCTAATTTGCATATTTCTAGAATTTTCCGAATTCTCTCGATTTTACTGGAATATTCTGGCATCTTCCAAAACGTTCTATTCTTAATTTCTCTATTTTTACGACTATTCCATGAATTAAAACTTTTTTGTAATAACAATTAGGACTCAACAGAATCTCTTACTATAACTTTTTAGACATTGTTATTATTCTTATTTTTATATATAAATACATCCTCGTAACAATATGTTGAACTCAATTGTATGCCTTCAACTAAATATATTTTGAACTTAATTTTATGCCTTCTAGTAAATTTATTTTGAGCGTTAATGTAAGGTTTCAAGTACATATATCTTGAATGCAATTGTATGACTTCATTGCAATGTAATGTGCAAGCAATTTTATTGTTTCAACTAAATATATTTTATCAAAATTGCATGTTTTCAACTAAATATAAGTTGAACTCAATTGTATGTCTTCAACTAAATATATTTTGATCACAATTGCATGCCTTCAGCTAACTATAGTTTGATCGCAGTTGCATGTTTTCAAATAAATATAAGTTGAACTCAATTGTATGGCTTCAACTAAATATATTTTGATCACAATTGCATGCCTTCAGCCCACTATAGTTTGATCGCAGTCGCATGTCTTAAACTAAATATATGTTGAAGTCAATTGTATGGCTTCAACTAAATATATTTTGATCACAATTGCATGCCTCCAGCTAACTATAGTTTGATCGAGGTTGCATGTCTTCAAATAAATATATGTTGAACTCAATTGTATGGCTTCAACTAAATATATTTTGATCACAATTGCATGCCTTCAGCCCACTATAGTTTGATCGCAGTCGCATGTCTTCAACTAAATATATGTTGAACTCAATTGTATGGCTTCAACTAAATATATTTTGATCACAATTGCATGCCTTCAGCTAACTATAGTTTGATCGCAGTTGCATGTCTTCAAATAAATATAAGTTGAACTCAATTGTATGGCTTCAACTAAATATATTTTGATCACAATTGCATGCCTTCAGCCCACTATAGTTTGATCGCAGTCGCATGTCTTCAACTAAATATATGTTGAACTCAATTGTATGGCTTCAACTAAATATATTTTGATCACAATTGCATGCCTTTAGCTAACTATAGTTTGATCGCAGTCGCATGTCTTCAAATAAATGTATGTTGAACTCAGTTGTATGGCTCTAACTAAATATAATTTGAACCAAATTTGTATTCCTTCTACTAAATTTATTTTAAGCGAAAATGTAAGGCTTCAAATACTTATATTTTGAACGCAATTGTATGGCTTCATCGGAGTGTATTTTGGACGTAATTCTCTTGCTTCAAATAAATTTATATTGATTGCAATTCTGTGGCTTCAAGTAAATGTATGTTAAACTAAATGTTATACCTGTAACTCAATATATTTTGAACGTAATTTTATGTCTTTTACTATAAATATTCTGAACAAAATTGTTTGGATTGTTTCGACTGAATATATAATTGAAAGCAATTTTATGTCTTCAACTAAATATCTTTGATCCTAATTATTTGCTTTCAATTAAATATATTTTAAACGTAACTATGTGCCATCTATGAAATATATTTCAAGCGTAATTGTAAGGCTTCAAGTAAATATATTTTGAACGCAATTGCACGCCTTCGATATATTTTGGGCTTAATTTTATGGCTCCAACTAAATATAATTTAAACACCATTATATTCCTTCAATTAAATATATTTTGAACGACATAGTATTGCACCAAGTAAATATATTTCAATATAATTGTATTTATTCAACTAAATATATCCTGAACACTATTCTAAGCTTTCATCTAAACATTGGACACAATTGTGTGTCTTTAAATACTAATAAAATGTATTGTTGTTGTTTTTCATAAAAATATTGCTGGCATTTTCCGTAAGAATATATTTTTATACTTTTTTAATGTTTTGTTCTTGAATCTTTTCACTATTTTACCATAGCTGAGACCCAACGCTTCTTATTATATTCTCTAGCCTTAGGTGTCAACGACTTTATGAGAAGATGACTCCGAGTTTAAATTTGTCACCTTAACTTGTTTAAAATGGCATGACAATTAAAAGATGATAAAAAAAAATATCAATGCTAATATAGATGAATTTTCTTAAAATAGAAAGAAATTTATAAAACAAGAATGTGTCAAAGAACGCCAAAGAAAGTATTCCAGGTAGAAAAAAAAAAAAAAGTAACTGAGAGAGAAAGAAAGAAATTCAGTGGAAAAGAAAGAAAGAAAGGAATCGAGATAGAAAGAGAGAAAGAAAGTAAAAAATCGAGATAGAAAGAAAGAAAGAAAGAAAGAAAAACTGAGATAGAAAGAAAAAAGAAATTGAGATAGAAAGAAAGAAAAATCAAGAAATAAAGAAATTGAATTAGAAAATAAAAAATTGAGATAGAAAAAAGAAAGAAATAGAGAAATAAATAAATAAATAAATCGAGAAAGAAAGAAAGAAAGAAATCGAGACAGACCGAAAAAAAATTAAGAAAGAAAGAAATCGAGATAGAAAGAAAAAAGAAAGAAAGAAAGAAAGAAATGGAGATAAAAAGAAAAGAGAAATTGAGATAGAAAGAAAGAAATCGAGATAGAAAGAAAGAAATCAAGATAGAAGAAAGAAATTGAGAAAGAAAAAATCGAGAAAGAAAGAAAGAAACCGAAATCGAAAAAGACAGAAAGAAAGAAAGAAAAAAGAGAGAAAGAAAGAATGAAAGAAAGAAATCGAGATAAAAAGAAAAAAGAAATCGAGATAGAAAGAAAGAAAATTCGAGAAAGATATCGAGATATAAAGAAAGAAATCGATATAGCAAAAAAGAAAACATCGAGACAAAAAGAAAGAATGAAATCGAGAAAGAAAGAAAGAAATCGAGACAGAAAGAAAGAAAGAAAGAACACGAGATAGAAAGAAAGAAAAAATCGAGATAGAAAGAAACAAATCGAGACAGAAAGCAAAAAATCGAGACAAAAAGAAAGACAGAAATCAATCAATCAATCAACCGAGATGGAAAGAAAGAAAAGAATCGAGATAGAAAGAAAGAAAGATGGAAAGGAATCGAGATAAAAAGAAAGAAAGAGAAAAGAAATCGAGATAGAAAGAAAGAAAGAAAGAAATCGAAAACGGCCTTTTTTAACATGGATCCTCCGGGCTATATAGCCCAGCCAAAAATACCTAATTTTGCCCAGTCATGACTCTACCCTTCGGCGGAGCCACGACCGGGTTAATGCTCTCCGCCCAAAGGCAGAGAGCTGAAAATGACAATGGGAGTTACTGCGAGTGATTGCTCACCGGCGGTATTCGGCATTTATTTACCACCCACTTCCCCTTGTATCTCTTCTCTCTATCCGTCAAAATTATCCAAACCCTCCTTCCTCGTTACGTGGCCCAGTACCTCAGATGTCTTTTCCTGATATTAAGCATAAGTTTTCTTCTTGTTTGCATCCTCTCAAACACCCCGTCATTGCTTAGGTTTTGGCACATGGTATTCTCAGAATCCTTCTGTAGATCCATATTTCTGCTGCCTTGAGCCTCTCTTTCATCTTTGAAGAGATCGTCCAACATTCGCTGCCATTTAGTGGGACAGATATCACATAGCAGTCCAGCACTTTTTTCTTTGTTTCCAATGAAATTTTTCTGTCTCTCAGTACTCTTGTTAGCTTTTGAAATTCACCCTTTGTCATGCCAATGCGACTTTGGATCTCAGTGTCACACTTTCCATCCTCTGCCAGGTATTTGAATTACTTTACTTGTTTTATTTTAGTTTAAATGGGATAAGAAAAAATAGTAGAAATTGGAGTGTCGAGAAAAGCAAGAGAGAAAAAGATTAAAGGAAGAATTGGAGAAGAAAAACAGGAAAGTGCAGTAAAGTGACTGAGAAAGAAAAATAAGGAACAAAATATACATTATGCTGAGAAAACAAAAAATAAGAAAAAGGAAAGATAGAAAAAGAAAGAAAGAAATGAAGAAAGAATTCAAAATATCAAAAGAAAAAAGGGCGGACCTGTACGACATTACCAGCACCTGTAAATTTGTTGATTATAATTTTTTTTTTTACTTTTTCAGTGCAATATCATCAAATTAAACCCTAAACTTTCATATTATCAAAGGAAATTTGGAAAAAATTCATTATTTAAGATTTTTAGGGGTGCTCAGTTTCTCTTACAATCTTATAGTAAATCGATCCTCCATTTTGTAAACACTCGCGTTGGGCTCGATTTGATGTCGCTGAGACCATGTATAGAGAAGCTTACAATTTGAAGATCGACAAACACATGGAAAATTTTTAATTATCCCTACTTTATATCAATGAAAAATAAGTTATTTGAAACATTAAAAAAAGTTTTGGAAGAAGTTTCTTTAAAATAATTCATGTTGTAAAAAAATTTGGAATGAAAAATGACATTTAAAAACATTAAAAAAAAAACAAATTTTGACAGAGAATCTTCAGAATAATTCCTATTCTAAAAAAAAAAATTGAATAAAACATATTTCCGGAAGGATTTTTTTTCATTAATTTCCTACAAGTTTTGGAAGAAAAAAAAAGAGAAAAAGAGCAACAACTCGAAGCGAGTGTTTCCAAAATGGAGGATTGATTTACGATAACGTTGTATGAGAAACTGAGCACCCCTAAAATTAATTAAATATTGAATTTTTTCCAAAATGTTTTTTGAAAATCGGAAACGTTATGTAATAATCGATATGAATATACAGAAAAGTAAAAAACAAGGATAATCAACAAATTTACAGGTGGGGGTAATGCCGTACAGGTCCGCCGAAAAAAGAATAAAATAAAAAAAAGAATCTGGCAGAGAAGAAATAAGTGCGTGTGTGCGTGTGAGTATATGCGAATGTGTGTGCGCATGTGTGGGTGTGTATGTATGTATGTGAGAGTGTATGTGCATATGTGCGCGTAAGTATCTGTGTATGTGTATGTGTGTGTATGAGATTGATTTATTTTTTACGGTCCTCAAGAATTTTACAGTTTATATAAAGCCAGAAAATGCTTTTATATTGTGAATTTTTAGGAATTGACAATTATCAGCTTATACAATTCCTTCTAATTAACTCATTGCTGGGAGGAGAAAAGATGGATTGATAACATCCCTTGTGCGTAATGAAATATAACAGCACTTGAAATTCACAAGCGGTCACCCATCTAGGTACTGACCAGGCGAGACGTTTTTAACTGATCGTATGTAAGCCGTTGTTTCAAGGTGATATGTTCGTTAGCTGTGTGTGTGTGTGTGTGTGTGTGTGTGTGCGTGTGGCATACACATACATGCACACATAGATACACACATACATACCCGTACACACATATATATACATATACACACATATGAATAAATAATTACATTATTAAGTTAATTATTAGTGAATTAATAAATAATTATTAATTAGTTAATAATTATTAATTATAAAATTAATTACTAATTAAAACACCCAGATTAAATTTGTGAAAAAATGATTTCTCTTTGGCAAACCATTATTAGTTATGTCCTTATCAAACATACATACACGTGTGTGTGTGTGTGTGTGTGTGTGTGTGTGTGTGTTTGTGTGTGTGTGTGTGTGTGTGTGTGTTCGCACGCGCGTGTGATATGGTGTAATGTTTAGCGCGCTTGTCTTGCGAGAACAATTACGATTGATTCGTGAGTTCGATCCTTACTGGATTCGTCATAATTTCAGCCTTGTGCCACATTTAAGCTACGCATAAAAAATCACCATGTTTGTATGTGTATGTTTGCGTCCCGTGTGCGTGGGTGCGCGTGTGCGCATGTGCGTGTATATATACTTACAAATAATTCGAGTGCTATTCTGTAACATCATTTCTCTCTATGTCTATATTTATTAACCTACACACACACACACATACACACACACACACACACACATACAATAACACGACGAGTAAATACTTGTATACATAATATATCACTTTTTTCATGTCAAACAGTTTGGGAAATAGCTTGATGTCAATTAGCTTCCTGTCCTCGGACACATAACTTCACAAAAATAGCCAGTAAACGAAAAAAAAGCACATTTTCACGTGTCAGGAACCGTGTATTCCCAGAGTGATCAGTTATTTTGCACTGCACCTCTCTCTATTGACAGATGCTTGCTGGAAACCATGTGTAGACACGTATACATACATTGGGTAATCAAAATTTTGCTCTACTGATAATAGAGTTCTTTATCTGCCTACATAAAGTATTAAGAAACAGGATAATTTCACTAGAAACAAAGAGGAGAGTACTGGATTGCTATGTGATGTTGGTTCTTCAATATGGCAGTGAATGTTGGACAATATCTTCGAAGATGAAAAAAAAACTTGAAGCATCTGAAATGTGGTTCTACAGAAGGATGCTGCGGATATCATGGACCGAGCATGTCAGCAATGACGAGGTTTTGGAAAGGATGGAAACGAAAAGAAAATTAATACTAAGCATCAGGAAAAGACAGCTAAAGTTCCTGAGACATGCAACGAGGAAAGAGAGCTTGGAGAACCTGATACTAACAGGCCAGATAGAGGAAAAAGAGGTAGAGGAAAACAGCGGATAACATATTTGAACGACCTGATCAGGTAGTGACGGAACGAGGGTTGCATGGTGCAACAGGAGAAAGCGTGCTAAGAGCCACCAGGGACAGGGAGATGTGGAAAGCCATGATCGCCTACGTCCTGAAAGGACATGGTACATAAAATAAGAAGAAGATATGCCTACATAATTAAAATACAGTCATATTACCGCAAATGGCTGCATGGATCTGAGTCAAATGTTTGATTTTACACATGTGCTTAAATAACATTCCAGATCTAGACTTTCATATGGATGTGATGAAAAGCGTTCAACTCGTTCAGATATGTTTAAACTATCAGCTATTTAAAAACATTTTTTCAGATAAACTATGAAAAAAGATTCAAGTGAGTGAAGTATAACGATATCGCCATGGATATTCGTCTGCCAACAGTTTAATGGTTTTCAGTGTTCAATATACCGAGTTAATTTGTTTTAATTTCACCTTAAGCAAGGCGGGGATACCACTACTGCGCAGGGGGTTAGAGTGAGAGAAAAGACTGGGTGCAGTTAAGACCGCACTATATAGTAAGTCATGAGCGATCATTTATGATGTCATCACATAAGGATATTAACGCTGTGATAGTCAATTTCAAGAGAGACAACTCAGATTTCAACGTTAGTTTAATTGCCACTGTTTTAGTAATTTATAAAATTTTCAACATTAAATTAATGACATTCAAAGCAAAATGACGAAACACAATAAATGTATGAAAATACAATATTTATTTAGAAACAAATTTTCAATTGAATGTTTTACAATTTTAATTGAATATTTGTAATTTGTCTTCGTATACAAGCTTTATTTTTATTGATTTCATTATTTTCTTTGCCACAATTTTTTTTTAAAAACATTAGAAGAGTTCCATATAATCATTTTTTCTATTTTTTATATATCATGATGCTCATCACAAAAGTCCGTAGGAAAATATCTAAACTTATTTATAAATGGAACTTTGTCTCTGTGTGTGTGCCTGTGTGTGTGTGTCCCCGTTATCTATAGACTTCGAAACGGCTGAACCGATTTTCTTGAAAATTTACACAGTTGTACTATAAGCGCCTGCAAGTGCTATTAGCTAGGTTTTGTTTCGAGGTACCCCGGATAAATATCGAAAATCGATAATCGAAAAAATCGGGTTATAGAAGGACTTGTCCGATTTTAATCAAATTTCATACACTCATAGACAAAGACATAAGAAACGATATTCAGAAGTTTCAAGGTTGCAGTTCTTACAATAGTGCAGAAAATCGATAGACTAAACTATCACCCGGTTCACACTCCACCCACGTCTATTGTACAGGTGTAGAGGCTCATCCCTTGTTCCCTGTTTACGATGTGGTTTCCGGTTTTCTCTTTTCCAAATCTTTTCACTTTTACGTAGCCCCATGCACATCAGTGGCGTTACCGCCTTGCTCGGGGTGACATGATTAAAAAAAAAATGCAACATGTTTGTGTGTGTGTCTGTTTATCTGCCTGTATGTCTGTATTTTTTTTTTCAGCCCTTTTATTTTAGTTTTTGCTTCGGTTTTGGCTCTAAGTAGGTAAAATTGTAGTTCTTAGTCTCAGCCATGATACCATTTACTCAGAGGACTTATTTAGACTTCAAAATTCAGTTTACGACGAAAAAAACTTATTTGATATCGATACCAGGAAATCAAAATTTGACTTACATCCATTCATTTTCTTTCAGTCTACGGTTTCGCTTTAACTGGAAACTACTATTGCTTTTTAGTCTTTCGTGCCAACGTCCAAAGAGTCTGAGCTCCAGGACCATTGATTAGTTTTAAAGCTTTCATTACACCCGAGCAACGCCGGGCTATACTGCTAGTAATTATATAAAACAAAATTTGCAATCTTAACATTGGGATGTAAGAAATAATCTCTGTAAAACCCCTTAAAATAGCAGTTACTTTCAGGCATTTCTTCCACATTGTTAGCGTTCCAGTTATTAATTTTTTGCAGCTGTTGCATTTCATTTTCTTGAAAATTGCATGACAACAATAACCTGCTAAGTATACACTATTTACATTATTCGGACTATTGTCTTCATCTTCGTTGCCATTTGTATTACGTTTCGGCCGTTGTACGCTCCGGCCTTCTTCAGATGCTACGAATTTCGAACCGAACCCTTTATTACACACATTGGGGTATATCATTCTTATTCCTTGTCTAGAGCCTCTTCTGTTAGTCATGAGGTATCTCCCTCTAGCCCTGTAAATACTGTACATATTACCTCATCTCAGAAATATAGACAAAGACCGCTAAGTATAGTATAAAAGGAAAGACTTCTCTACTCATATTTATATTACGAGCTGTTATATTTATTTTAAAATTATGAATATCAAACTTTTGCACTTCTTCCAATTCATCGCAATTCGTTTCCTCTAAATTTCTGAGATCTATTCTTTTGTTATTCAGTGGCAGATTTAATTTTAATCCAGAAAACAATTTGATTTTTTTTTCTCACACTCGAATACTTGACATATAGATATATTATATTAGCCACCAGCAAGTTGCCGATATTTTTTTTTATAATCATATCACCCCGAGCAAGGCGGTAACGCCACTGATGTGCAGGGGGCTACATAGGAGTGAAAAGACTGGAAAAGAGAAAACCGGAAACCGCATCCTAAACAGGGAACAAGGGATGAGCCTCTTCACCTGTTCAATAGACGTGGGTGGAGTGTGAACCGGGCGATAGTTTAGTCTATCTACTCCAATTGGAAAAAAAAGAAAAAGGAGTGAAAATATTGGAAAAGAGAAAACCGGAAACCACATCCTAAACAGGAAACAAGGGATGATCCTCTTCACCTGTTCAATAGACGTGGGTGGAGTGTGAACCGGGCGATAGTTTAGTCTATCTTGTTCAAACGTTGATTCAATATGAAATTTGCCTAGTAATATATATTTCATTTTAAGTTCTCTATGCAATATTCAGTCAGTTCGAGAATTCTATGAGTGGTATGTTGTAAAGCTGCAAAGGTTTCTCTTGTCAGCTTCCCACGAATCCTTGAAATGTATTTCTGGTGTGTCTCTTCTACAAATACTTTCACGGCTTCTGCTCCGATGACACTTGGCTCACTGGTGCCCCTGAAGTTACTCGAGCAACAATCTTAGTAACTAGGTCACACCATTTTAATATGAAACCAATGAAATGTAAACGCAAATTCTATTCCTTCAGCTTCTTTTCTCGCACTTCCTGCCTGTGGAATTCCCTTTCGTTTACTTGCTTCCCCGACAGATACAATCTCCAAGAATTTAAATGTAAAGTCAATAGTCATCTCCTATCTCACTAACCTGCATCCTCTCTCTCATGCTCCCTTCTCCGTCCACTCCACTCTCATCAGTATTCTCATCCTTCTCTTACCCACTTCCTGACACCCCCTATAACCTGTGACTCTTTTTTATAACTTTGCTTCTATGTTATCCTTTGCAAAACAGTGGCAGTAAAATTCCTTGTTTGGGGCGATATGATTATATATATATATATATATATATATATATATATATATATATAAATGTAAAGTTATACTCGTTTCGAAAAACCCTTCGAGGAAAAAATGGTAATAAAAAAAGAACGAGCTAAGCACTTGAACATCAGAAGATTTGAAGATCCAAATTGATGAAACCTTGGTAGGTCCGTTGGTTCTCTAGGTTAGCTATTTACTATATATATATAAATGTTGTTCCAACGTTCTAACCAGTCGTAGAAAGCACTCAGAAATATAAAACTTTCATCATTTAATTAATTAGTAAGTGGGTTGGCATATTTATTGTTAAATCGAGACTCTTTAAGTGGGTCTTTCATATGTAGTATTGTCCACTAAGTATGTATTATGTTTACATATTCTGCAACTTCTAAAAAGTTAGGTAAACATTTCTGTTTCCCTTAGCTTAGCAGTTGTTGAATGTTGTATTTATTATAGATTTGCATCAGTATATTCACATTTTGCTTTTCCAGATTATTAGGTGAAACGTCCTTTGAGGTTAATTTTTAACAATATTTAAATAGTGATTGTGCTTCAATTTTGGGAATGTCTTGTTAAGTTGTAAATGGGACTTCTAAAATAGTAACTGATTGAATGTTTTCACTTTGGTTAGACTTAGGCAATATCATGCACTTGTGGGCATCTTTTTATCCAAGCCAGTTGTTTTTTATGCACTTTAAAAGATGAACAGAATCAAATGTGAAGAAAAGAGGCCTGGACTTCAGGACTGGGTGAGAATATACTAGTGAGACTTTTGAGGATTAGAAAAGAATGAAAATGTCTTTCTTATTGATAACATTATTATCTGTTATGACAGGTTTTACTCGAAACCCAATATCCTCTAATCTAAGTATTACCTGTATTAATAAGTCATATAATGTTTGTGACTTAAGGCATTTAGTAGGCATAATATGTACAGCGTCCTTAATTTTAGAGCATACACTGCTCATCATGAAAGCAAAAGCACTTGTTGCAGAATCATAAATATTATAGGCTGAACCAACGATATTCCCACCCTTATTTAGTGTGGTCTTGGTACAGCGGGTATTGAAGAAAGGATAAAAGATAAACGGGATTCAAGGAGACAGAAGACAGCAATTGACGTTGCATTTAAATTTTTGAAGATACGGGCCATGGAAAATGTTATTTTTTAAATGTTTCATATGAGGGTTGTTAAACATTTGAAAATATTTGGACACCTGAATCGCTAAGATGTTCGAGAACCTGAGGATTTAATGAAAAAAGAAAAAAAAAACAATGGACCCCATTTCTACCTGTGATTTGCTGCTAATAGGCCACAAAAAAAACCTATTTTTGAATAGTGTAATAAGGTACACAGATGATACAGTGTTAATAGCAGACACGGAAAGAAAACTACAAGACCTCCTACAGAAGGTAGCCGAAGAGAATGACAAGAAAGGACTACAAATAAACTGCAAGAAAACCGAATGCATGTTCATCAGCAAAAAGTGCTGCCTAAAATGCCAAATACAGGTGGGGGATACTAAAATCAAGCAGGTACAAAAGTTTAAATTCCTGGGAAGTGTTATAACAGAAGACGGAAAGTGCGACACAGAGATCCGAAGGCGAATTGGCATGGCGAAGGACGCTTTTCAGAAGCTGAGTAGATTTTTTAGAGACAGGAGAATTTCGCTATAAACAAAGAAAAGAGTACTGGGTTGCAATGGGATGTCAGTTCTTCAATATGGCAGTGAATGCTAGACAATATCATCGAAGATGAAAGAAAAACTTGAAGCAACTGAAATGTGATTTTACAGAAAGATGCTACGGATATCATGGATCGAGCATGTGAGCCATGAGGAGGTTTTGGAAAGGATGGAAAAGAAAAGGAAATTAATACTGAGCATTAGGAAGAGACAACTAGAGTTCCTGGAACATGCAATGAGAAATGAGGGGTTGGAGAACCTGATACTAACAGGCCAGATAGAGGGGAAAAGAGACAGGGGAAACATATGAGAAGAGCCTGAGCAGGTGGATGACAGAATGGAGGTTGCGTGGCGTTAAAGGAGAAAGTGTGCTAAGAGCCACCAGGGATAGGAAGACGTGGAAAACCATGATCGCTTACGTCCTGAAAGTACAAAGCACGTAGAAGAAGAAGAAGAATCAACTACAGACGATGAAAAATAGATTGTTTATAGCATTGTGGAGCGAAAAATGTCATAGAGAAACGAAAGGAGTCATCGATATTTACTCCAATAGCCGGTTTGTGTCCGGAGAAGGTGTTGCTACGTACATGCTGGAAATAAAGAGGCATTGTATATGGCGAACTCCTGCTTGATCAGATTTTTGAATTTGGATTTATGTAAATTAACTTGATTAACGGCGGTGATCGATGAGATGCGTCCGGAATTGGTTAATCGAAAGGGTCACCTCATCTATCAGGACACCGTCAGGCCTCACGTCTCTTTGCAGACCCCAACGGAGATTGGTACAGTTTGGTTGGGATATTCTACTGCACTCACCGTACTCATTTAACCTTGAACCTACAAAATTCTGTTCATGAAAAAAGCGCCTTCAATTTCCTAGAAGCCTACAAAATAACTCAATTTATACCAGTTCATTAGCTGGGAAGATTTCAAGTACTGGGAAGGTGGAACGATAAAGGCCCCTGAAATATGGCGAAAGGAAGTAAAACAACGCATATAATTTTAAATAAATCTACATACAGATATTTGAATATTATCTTTGAAATTCACTTAAGCAAATGCCGAAAACTTTTGTTCAAACAAAATACTATATCTAATCTAAACTTATTTATAAATGGAACGTTGTCTGTCTCTGTGTGTGTGTGTGTGTGTGTGTCCGTTACCTATAGACTCCAAAACGGCTGAACCTATTTTCTTGAAAATTTACACAGTTGTACTATAAGCGTCTGCGAGTGTTCTTAGCTAGGTTTAGTGTTGAGCTACCCCCGATAAATATCGAAAATCGATAATCTAAAAATCGGGTTATAGGAGGAGTGGTCCGATTTTAATCAAATTTGATACACTCGTAGACAAAGACATAAGAAACGATATTCAGAAGTTTCAAGGTTGCAGTTCTTACAATAGTGCAGAAAATAGAAAATATATATACACACATATATACATATATAAAAGGCAAGATGTTTGTGTGTGTGTGTCTGTTTATCTGCCTGTATGTCTGTATTTTTTCAGCCCTTTTATTTTAGTTTTTGCTTCGGTTTTGGCTCTAAGTAGGTATAATTGTAGTTCTTAGTCTCAGCCATGATACCATTTACTCAGAGGACTTATTTAGCCTTCAAAATTCAGTTTACGACCAAAAACCTTGTTTGATATCAATACCAGGAAATCAAAATTTGATTTACATCCATTCATTTTTCTTTCAGTCTACGGTTTTGCTTTAACTGGAAATAACTATCGCTTTTTAGTCTTTCGTGCCAACGTCCAAAGAGTCTGAGCTGATTAGTTTTAAAGCTTTCATTACACCCGAGCAACGCTGGGCTATACTGCTAGTTTATAATATATGTAGGTGTGTGTACGTTTGTTTTTATGCATGGTTTTGATGACATAAGCGTGTCTAATGGGTTTCAACACTCAGCCTGATACAATCTCTAATGTCAATATTAAAATTCACAAGATCTGAGTCACACTTGCGGTTTTTTAGCCATTCACAGTGGGCCGCTGCGATTTACACAATATATTTATTATTTGCTAAAGCTAACTTAATACAACAGAAAACCAGGTGCGGATGATGTTTATTTTCTGCGTTTCTTGTGGAGAGAAATTTGATATTCAGAGAAACACGATGTGAAATAACAGCTTTTTATTTGGACTCAAACTCCGGCCTGTATAACCAGTAAGTTGTACGGAAATATTTCACACACGGCGTAGTCCGATTTAAACAGGGATATCTATTTCCTGAAATCATTTTATTGTGTAGCAAGTCCAAAATGAGGCTAAGATCACATTGCCTTTGTAACGAACAGGTCCAATAAGAAAACTCAAAGCAAGTGAACAAGGTTCATTGAAAAGCCAATATATATATATATATATATATATATATATATATATATATATAGGTCAGTCAGTTAAGTGCGATACGCTTGGGTAGTACACAGGTTGCCAACCAAGGATATAAAACCCAGTCTGTCCCGCTATTTAACGTATAGCTTGAGTAGGAGGCGACGGATTGATATCTTTCCCAATGGTATTTGCGCGTAAGGAAATACAACGAATTCATCTAAAAATCGAACACGGCTCTCCGAGTTTTGTTTCCGAGTCGATATCTACTGCACCACAACGCACATATAGGTATGAATGTAAATAAGAATATATATATATATATGTGTGTGTGTGTGTGTGTGTGAAATGTGTATGTATATATATATATATATATATAGTCCTCCGCAGACAGATCTGTTTCGCTGTATCACAGCTCATCAATACGGTTAAACATCCGATTGCTTTTTAACCCAGGATTGAAACCCGACCGAATTGGCGTCATTCGGCGATTCTACCTCTGGGTTATGGGTGCTCGTCAGAAGAAGGCAGACTTTTTAGCGTATGATGTATCATACGCCAAAAGCCAGAGTGTCTAATTCGTTACTGAACGAGCGATGCGTAGGTGCTAGTGTAGCCACTGTTTTTTCAAAGTCTACCATTCTTCCAGAGTGCTCAATCAATCAATCAATATATATATATATATATATATATATATATATATATATATACTGTTAAATATAAGAGACAATGAATGTCTATTAGAAATGTTCTAAACGTCGTATTTTGGCTTTAATTTCAGTTGAAAATAAAGACAAAAATTCTCTAACATTTGGATAATTTTTTATTCATTTGGTTCTAAGCTTTCGGCTCACATGAGCCATCTTCAGAGAGGTTATTTAGATAGTAATACAATAACCATGTGACTATATATAGTGAAGGATTTTCACTATATATAGTCATCCGCAGTCAGTCGTGTTTCACTGTATAACAGCTCATCAGTACGGTTACACAAAAATGATTTAAAATAAACTAGATTTATATTTATTTTAAAAAATAAACCGGAATTAGTGTTTTTTTTTAATTGTATGAAATAAACCGACCTAAAACTATAAAAAATAAAAATAATATTTTATATTTCCAAGTATATTTTAAATCCAAAAAAATATTTGCTATTTAAGATTCTTCAAGTCCCAGAATCATATATATGTAATTAATTGTATACAATAAAATTTCATTGACAATATAATAATTGTATTAGTAGATATAATTGTGTGTATATATATATATATATATATATATATATATATATATATATATATATATAAGAATATATATATACACACGCGCAATTACATCTACTAATACAATGAAATGAATATATATATATTCATTTTATTGACATTATAATAATTGTATTAGTATATGTAATTGTGCGTGTGTGTCTATATATATATATATACACGCACAATTACATCTACTAATACAATTATTATAATGTCAATGAAATATATATATATATATGCGTATATATATATGCGTATATATATATATGTGCGTGTATATATACATATATATATACATACACGCACAATTATATATATATATATATATATGATGACACTTATTGGTTTTTCAATTATGAATGTTGTCTTCGAGTACTTCCTAAAAGAAGAAATTCATTGGAGTCAAGTCAGATGAACGTGCTGGCCAATCAAGTATACCTCTTCGGTTAATGTTGTGGAGTAGTTTTCGCACGGAAAGTTTATAATCGTGCTATGTCGGTTGCTAATCTACTTAACACACCCAAAATGTTAGGAACTTGGTAATCTTCCACTGAATGCTGACTCCTTAGTATTCGGCTAACTGCCGACTAATATCAACTGCCTACTAGTTCTACTGAACTCCAATAGAAGTTTAAAGAGCTCCTATGAACTTCCCAAGAACTTCCTGTTAACTCTTATTAATATAGGAGGGAGAGCCCATTATATGAGGAATAGGTGTCTTTCCCCATAACAGTCAATCCATTTCTCAGGAAATGTTTCATGAAGATACTTACAAATTTCTCTTGAATAATGTGGAGGTGTCCTATCTCGTTGGGAACAATGAACAATAATATAGTGTGCAATAATATAAACAAAATAAAGAATACTTAAACCTATTGCGCCTACTATCTACTTTTGATCACCCCGTATATATTATCAATGCCACCAGATAAGAAACTTGCTCATTAAGGTGACTCCACGCACAGCAACAAACCATCTATTGAAATGTACTGGAAATTATTTTACTGTAAGTATTTATTACAATTATTTATGAAAAAAGTCGACAAGACATACATTTAAATTAATGATTCCATATATAGTGACATAGTCAGTCAGTTAAGTGCCATACGTGATAGACGCTTGGGGCGATCATGTCTCGAAAGAGACATGACTGACTGACCAATGATTATCCCGCAGTAGTTTGCCATTGCTTTCTGCGGTAGACTGGTTGCCATCCAACGCTACAGAATTCAATCTGTCATATTATTTAACCCATAACTGGAGGGCAGAGACGGATTAATACTTTCCCAAGGGTATTTGTGCATATAACACATAACTAAAAGCATTTATTTAAATGCACTCGAAATAATTTTAGTATAAGAATGAATTACAGTTATTTCTTAAACAGAGGCGTCAAAATATTCATTTATTTCAATGATTTCATTTATATATGGAATATAATACACAACAAATACTAAAAGCATATAAAAATTCATTGCCAATGATTTTACTATCGTTAATTTATTTACTACTAGCAGTAAAGCTCGGCGTTGCTCGGGTGTAATGAAAACTAATCCATGCTCCTGGAGCTCAGACTCTTTGGACGTAGGCACGAAAGACTAAAAAGCAATAGTTGTTTCCAGTTAAAGCGAAACCGTAGACTGAAAGAAAAATGAATGGATGTAAGTGAAATTTTGATTTCCTGGTGTCGATATCAGATAAGTTTTTTTCGTCGTAAACTGAATGTTGAAGGCTAAATAAGTCCTCTGAGTAAATGGTATCATGGCTGAGACTAAGAACTACAATTATACCTACTTAGAGCCAAAACCGAAGCAAAAACTAAAATAAAAGGGCTGAAAAAAAAAATACAGACATACACGCACACACACACACACACACACACACACACACACAGCTTGCCTTTTATATATATATTATCGATTTCCTTCACTATTGTAAGAATTGTAACCTTGAAATTTCTGAATATCGTTTCTTATGTCTTTGTCTATGAGTGTATCAAATTTGATTAAAATCGGACCACTCCTTCTATAACCCAATTTTTTCGATTATCGATTTTCGATATTTATCGGGGGTAGCTCAACACAAAACCTAGCTAAGAACACTCGCAGACGCTTATAGTACAACTGTGTAAATTTTCAAGAAAATAGGTTCAGCCGTTTCGGAGTCTATAGGTAACGGACACACACACACACACACAGTTCCATTTATAAATAATTTTAGATTTTTTATATTAATTACTCATTGAACAAAAATTGTAATATTAAGATAAGTTTAACCAACATCAATTGGTTAGTAATGTTTCTGTGAAAACATTGACTTTCATTTTAAATTCTGGCAAAATTCAATGTAACCTCGTAGGACATAAATAATGACGTCATTTTTAACCAGTTATTGCAAGCCACGTATGAGGAAGAAATGAGAGTAGAAGAATATTATTGGCCAACGATGATAACACGTTTTTGTTGCATATGTTCAAACCTGTTAGGACACTACTTCAGTGTACAACGGGAATCTAAAAAGACTTACTAATATATTGCTCATTAGAAAACGTGCACAGACGCAGATATTTGTTTTTGTATGACTAATTCGCTTTACCACACACACGCATATATATATATATATATATATATATATATATATATATATATATATATAGTCACTGGTGCTTCCTCAACAGGTGTTTACTCGTGCAACCTGACTGGCAACTGGGTCCCACCCATTCACAGTCAGGTTAGCCAAATGCAGACGACAATTCTACTCCTGCAGCTTCTTCTCTCGCACTTCCCGCCTGTGGAACTCGCTCCCGTATTCTTGCTTTCCTGACGGCTACAACCTCCAGAAATTTAAATGCAAAGTCAATACTCATCTACTAACCACTGGACTCTAGCTCTCTCCCCACCCCTGTATAACCTTCCCTTTCTCTCCACCTATGTATCTGTCATCGCACCTGCATTCTCAGCTTTCTATTGCTCCTTTCTAACTAGTTTGTACTCCTCACTCTTTTCTAATTAATCTTTTTACAGTTATGTAGCCCCCTGCACATCAGTGGCATTTCCGCCTTGCTCGGGGTGAAATGATTATATATATATATATATATATATATATATATATATATATATATATATATTAGAACATGTACAAACTTTTTATATCCACTACAAATTGTACATTTTGTTTCGACATTAAAATTACAATGTCTCATCAGGTGGTGTGGAAAGAATGGAAAGCCTCTTTTCTTATATTTGGTGAGTTGTGTGTGGGATGTTGATGGAGGTTAACGATAAGGGAATATGTCTTGTAAATTGTCCGTTAGGATTTTGAAGGAAGTCGGGTGGGTAGTGAATATAGTTGATTAATGAATATATCGGGAATTTCGTAGACAGATTTAACATTAGAAGATAGGATGTAGGTTTTATGGCCTCATGACTAGACTTTATTCTTTGGATTTATTAGAGAAGCAGAGTAGGGAAGTGTAAAGGGTGGAGAGGAATATTCACAGCTCTACATTTTATATTGAGCACTGTTTTAAATTAATGTTTTGGACGTTGTAAAATTTTATTTTTCTTCGTTCCTTATTCACTCGTATATATATATATATATATATATATTTTAATTCAGATACTTCAATCCAAGGGAAAAAAGCAGGAAGGTAAATTCCAAAAAACCCGATCCTAATTAATATTAAAAATTTATTTTAATATTAAAAAATGATACAGGAAGAGAGCTCCATGTAATAAAATATTACAGAGCAAATATACATTAAAAAAGGATTAATTCAAAGATGTTGAATGGCCATTTCGATATGAAGATCCCCACGGGAGACGACACATCACCTCAGCAACAGAAAAAACCTTTCAGAAACTGGAGAAAAATTAGTCTACTTTTCCTTTTTAAATAGATTGCAAAGAAATTAAAAAATAAATAATAAAATAAAATAAAATAAAAATAAAAATAAAGGGAAAGAAAAAGAAAAAGAAAAAGAAAACGAAAAAGAAAAAGAAAAAGATAGAATAAAATCAAATAAATAAGAAAAGGAAAAAAAGGAAAAAAATTGACATTGTCTGGGTTCGCAAAAAAAAGGGAGAATGTAACTAAAAATTATTTGATTTTATTCTATCTTTTTCTTTTTCTTTTTCGTTTTCTTTTTCTTTTTCTTTCCCTTTATTTTTATTTTTATTTTATTTTATTTTATTGTTTATTTTTTAATTTCTTTGCAATCTATTTAAAAAGGAAAAGTAGACTAATTTTTCTCCAGTTTCTGAAAGGTTTTTTCTGTTGCTGAGGTGATGTGTCGTCCCCCGTGGGGATCTTCATATCGAAATGGCCATTCAACATCTTTGAATTAATCCTTTTTTCATATATATATATATTCTTCATTTGTAAACGATTTATTACGTGACCTAGGTTTCTAGGAATACAATTCCTAAACAGACAAATAAAAAACGATGATAGAAAATGAAACATTATTTGGTTCAACTCAACATTTAACTTAGAGGTAAAAACCAAAATAGGACAAATATTTTTTTAAACTGATCGATAAACACTTTCCGAAAAAATCAGAACTAAACAAAATTTTTAATAGGAATACAATAAAGCTAAGTTATAGTTGTACTAGTAATTTAGAAAGTTTCATAAAGAAACAAAACGCCAGAAATTTAAATAGCATTGTACAATACAAGATCATAAATAAAAAAATGCGACTGCAGGGACAAAAATAAATGCCCATGAAATACAAAAGAAGTCATTTCCAAAGATAGAAACATATTCAAAATTTTTACAATGTAATTGTATTGAACATTTTCTAATACAATGATTCTTGTGTACATCTTTAACTTAATACGTCTATCTAGATCAATACCGCCTATGTCCGTCGGGAAAATTCAGCTTAAGAGCCCTATATAAGAGACATGAGGAAGAACAGTATTGCTAACATTTTAAATTAAAGAGACCCTATTTGGGCCAGCCTGATATCAGAAAAGAATCTTCGGCTCTTGCTAAGTTATCCCTCAATTTTTAATTTCCCCACTGTGATTCTGATAAATGTTGTGATTCCAAAGGTGTCAGATAAGTTCCTGGAGTGATCCGTCAACTTCCTATCGATGGAGATACATTTGAAAAGGGGCCTCAAGAGAGCCTTCCTCAGTGATGACAGGTTACTCTCAAAGCCTTTCCTGTCTAACATACATATTTTCTCTTCTTTGGGGAATGATCGTTTCTTTTGGGGAACGTGTTGAGGAAAGAGATGGCGATAACCGAGTTCTAGAAGGGATCCTTGTTTTACTTTTTTTTGGCTAGGTGATTACATACTTTTTGAACTTGGTCACCAGCGGCGTATGACTTTAGCAACCTGAGTTTTCGCTTACCTGGCGATTGATTCGGAACGTGCTACCCCTCAATGACGTAGCTTTCAAATGGGTGGATTTGCCCGACTGTCATTGATGTGACCTTGATTTAAAAGAAACGACTTCACATGCCTTCTTTTTTATTTGGAAAATTGAAAGCTCTGGTTATTCTTAAGGAAACTTCGCATTGTTATGAAAAGACTTTTTTTTATTTTGAAAATCGAAGGTTCTGATTACTTAAACGAATCCTTCTCTCCGCTGTAAACTTTGATATTTGTACGATTGTACATTCTGCTTTTATTATTAATTATTATATATATATATATATATATATATATATATAAAGACTTTCTATCGTAACTCATTCAATGCGTCTTCGAACTTATTCATTTATTTAAATTTTTTTTTTTTTTGGTGCCGGATTTATTTTTTAACACAAGTGTACACGAGTGTCCGGTCTGTTTTGAGGTGGTAGAGAGACAGCTACCTGGTTTTCAACGAGACTTTTCTGAGATCAAAGTACACAGCGTGGCAATAGACGTCTTGAGGACCAGCTACTGTAACGAGGCCATCATCACGATTAGCGACCCGAGAGCGTCGTCATAACAGATGTCGTTTCGACAGCATCAACCAACTCGGGGTCGGATCATCATCATTACAACAGGTTCCGGACCAGAGGCAGCCAGCCGCGGCCGAGGTGTCACAATGTACCGGGGAAACAAATTGTGTTTTCAACGTAGGTGGGTGTGGCAAAAATGGTGGTATGGAGGTCGAGAATAGAGGGAATCATACAACAGGAACACTGCTCTCATCAGGATGTGATAGAATCCTTTGGACATCAGCTCATGATGAAGATCAGAACAGATAGAATAAGTTTGTTATCGACAGATTTCAGCAAAAGTTGTGGGAAAATAGCAAGTTTAGTTCGTGCCATCCGGTCCCATCTTGATTTTCTTTTTTTAGGTCTACTCGGTAGCAACTGGCTGTTTCCTGTCGAACCCTCTCCTGATTAATATACACTTTTTTTTCTTAGTTAATGTGAGTGTCGTTCTTGGTCTGTTCCCGGCATTCGCTTTTGTTATAATCCATATCTAGATTCCCAACTTCTTCAGCCTGTTTTTGTCCCCCGTGTTTTTTCATCTCAACTGGGCCAGTCTTTGATTTCCCGTTCTATAATCATAATTGAATTAAGTATTCGAATACATATTTTTTTCCCGTTCTATAATCATAATTGAATTAAGCATTCCAATACTTATTTTTTCCCGTTCTATAATCATAATTGAATTAAGTATGCCAATACTTATTTTTTTCCCGTTCTATAATCATAATTGAATTAAGTATTCCAATACTTATTTTTTTCCCGTTCTATAATCATAATTGAATTAAGTATTCCAATACTTATTTTTTTCCCGTTCTATAATCATAATTGAATTAAGTATTCCAATACTTATTTTTTTCCCGTTCTATAATCATAATTGAATTAAGTATTCCAATACTTATTTTTTTCCCGTTCTATAATCATAATTGAATTAAGTATTCCAATACTTATTTTTTTCCCGTTCTATAATCATAATTGAATTAAGTATTCCAATACTTATTTTTTTCCCGTTCTATAATCATAATTGAATTAAGTATTCCAATACTTATTTTTTTCCCGTTCTATAATCATAATTGAATTAAGTATTCCAATACTTATTTTTTTCCCGTTCTATAATCATAATTGAATTAAGTATTCCAATACTTATTTTTGTCCCGTTCTATAATCATAATTGAATTAAGTATTCCAATACTTATTTTTTTCCCGTTCTATAATCATAATTGAATTAAGTATTCCAATTAATGTTTACTTTTTTGAAAATAACATGAGATTCAATATTTCAAGTAAATGTTTTCACAAGTAAAAATTATATAAAATTGTGCATACAATATCCTTTCAAGATGTTGATAATATTTCTGCACAGATAATCTGTAATTTGCCATAACTTTTGGAATTAAGAATAATCCTTCTACTAGACTGGCTGGAGCTCAAGATTAAAGATCTAAGTCTGCTCATCCTTATCTGATATCTACGTCAATATCTGATATCTACGACAATAGTGTAGAATCTGATATCTGATATCTATCTGATATCTATCTGATATCTACGACAATAGTGTAGAATCTGATATCTATCTGATATCTATTTGATATCTACGACAATAGGGTAGAATCTGATATCTGATATCTACGATATCTACCTGATATCTACGACAATAGGGTAGAATCTGATATCTGATATCTACGATACCTATTTGATATCTACGACAATAGTGTAGAAGACTGATATCTGATATCTACGATATCTATCTGATATCTACGACAATAGTGTAGAATCTGATATCTGATATCTACGATATCTATCTGATATCTACGACAATAGTGTAGAAGACTGATATCTGATATCTACGATATCTATCTGATATCTACGACAATAGTGTAGAAGACTGATATCTGATATCTACGATATCTATCTGATATCTACGACAAAAGTGTAGAAGACTGATATCTGATATCTACGATATCTATCTGATATCTACCACAATAGTGTAGAAGACTGATATCTGATATCTACGATATCTATCTGATATCTACGACAATAGTGTAGAATCTGATATATGATATCTACGATATCTATCTGATATCTACGACAATAGTGTAGAATCTGATATCTACGATATCTATCTAATATCTACGACAATAGTGTAGAAGACTGATATCTGATATCTACGATATCTATCTGATATCTACGACAATCGTGTAGAAGACTGATAATAAAGACGTGTTTCTTTGGTTATTCATAAATTATGACTAAGTTTGTTGAATCGTTATTTTTGGGACGGTTGTTTATCGGAAGAAACTTTTGCTTAATAAAATCTTACTTAGAAACCTTTAGGTACCCCCAGTCGGATCGATAACAAAAGCAGATAGTATGAATAAAAAAGGTTCCAAACTTAATAAAACAAACTTTTTTCCTCAAAATGTTTATATTATTATTAAGAGGAAAGTTCAAAGTAGTTTTTAATTATTTTTAAAAAATTTTTAATCCTTTCTAACATTTTCGAAATTTTGGCAGAATTTTTGTTTTGATTGATGTGAGCGGCTAAAAAACATTTACTACTGTTTTACAATAAACACCAATTTTTTGCATTTGCCACTTTTTTTTAGGTTAAAAACACATTAATTTGAAAATTCTCGCAAAAATCAAATAATTGTCGGATTGTAATGAAACTTTCAGTATTCATTCACAAATGAATGAAATTACTTCTATTTTTTAAAAATCTTTCAGTTAAAAAGTTGTTGTTTTTTCTAAATTTCTGGCAGTAAGGAATTATTACTTGATTGAAATCAGATAAAGGTAAGTTTCAATTTCAAAAATTGACTTAAATGACGTGTCAGCAAGGTATATTTTATTTTTGCAAGATTTTTAAAACAGAAATTTGGCTACTGTTTACATAGTGTTGACAGAATGTGTCAATAAATCAAAAATGGTGGGAAATTTAAACTTAATTTTTTCGATTTCAATAAAAATTAGATTAAAATCTATATATAATTTCGGGTTAAATAATACCAGTGTATTTTTCTTTCGGGAATTAAAATTTATTCTTATGGCTTTCAATTAAAGCCAATTTTAAAGTTGAAGATTACTTTTTATTTTTAAAATTTAAATTTAAATTTATGTATCGAAAAATCAGCGGAGGTACCTACCTATAATTATTACTGAATTGTTATTTTAATATTTATAATTAATATCGGATTTTACGATGAGCACTTATAAGCTAATTATGCGTTTTCTTGATGTGCATATCACCGCGGGTCACGGGGAACTCAATTTCACACCAGACGATTAAGGAAGCCAGGTAAAAGTTGACCTGCGATTACTCCAAGCCAGATGGAGAAACGCATCAATGCACACCTGCATTCGGTAATAAGCGTGAGAAAGATGTGTCATACACGCTGTTGTATAATAAAATAATTAGAAGAAAAAAAAAGAAAGTACTGGGTTAGAAAATATAGGGTTCGGCCGCTGAACAGGAGTAGAGATTTATCTTTTGTTTTCTTGGTTAGGTGTGGGCTTTCGATTTCTATTAAAGCCTTTTCTTTCTCGTTCACTGCCGGTGTCTCCTTGTCTCCTGGTTGCGTTATCAACATGCTTGGAATGATATCTCTTACTATGTAACCATTTACTTTGAGTGGATCTTGAGACTTGTACCGGGTGAATATCATTGTAAAAATATCATTGTTCTCACTAGACTTGTCAATGCTTAGAGAACTAGAAGTTCTATGAGGTGGACACGATCCTTAAAAATATGATGCAGTATTGCTAACATTTTAAGTTAAAGAGACCCTATTTGGGCCAGCCTGATATCAGAAAAGAATCTTCGGCTCCTGATAAGTGATCCCTCCAATTTTTAATTTCCCCACTGTGATTCTGATAAACCTTGTGATTCCAAAGGTGTCAGAAAAGTTCCTGGAGTTCTCCGTCATCTTCCTATCGATAGAGATACATTTGAAAAGGGGCCTCAAGAGAGCCTTCCTCAGTGATGACAGGTTACACTCAAAGCCTTGCCTGTCTAACATACATATTTTCGTTTCTTTTGGGGAACGTGTTGAGGAAAGAGATGGCGATAACCGAGTTCTAGAAGGGATCCTTGTTTTACTTTTTTTGGCTAGGTGATTACATACTTTTTGAACTTGGTCACCAGCGGCGTATGACTTTAGCAACCTGAGTTTTCGCTTACCTGGCGATTGATTCGGAACGTGCTACCCCTCAATGACGTAGCTTTCAAATGGGTGGATTTGCCCGACTGTCATTGATGTGACCTTGATTTAAAAGAAACGACTTCACATGCCTTCTTTTTTATTTGGAAAATTGAAAGCTCTGGTTATTCTTAAGGAAACTTCGCATTGTTATGAAAAGACTTTTTTTTTATTTTGAAAATCGAAGGTTCTGATTACTTAAACGAATCCTTCTCTCCGCTGTAAACTTTGATATTTGTACGATTGTACATTCTGCTTTTATTATTAATTATTATATATATATATATATATATATATATATATATATATAAAGACTTTCTATCGTAACTCATTCAATGCGTCTTCGAACTTATTCATTTATTTAAATTTTTTTGTTTTTTTTTGTGCCGGATTTATTTTTTAACACAAGTGTACACGAGTGTCCGGTCTGTTTTGAGGTGGTAGAGAGACAGCTACCTGGTTTTCAACGAGACTTTTCTGAGATCAAAGAACACAGCGTGGCAATAGACGTCTTGAGGACCAGCTACTGTAACGAGGCCATCATCACGATTAGCGACCCGAGAGCGTCGTCATAACAGATGTCGTTTCGACAGCATCAACCTACTCGGTTCGGGTCATCATCATTACAACAGGTTCCGGACCAGAGGCAGCCAGCCGCGGCCGAGGTGTCACAATGTACGGGAGAAACAAATGGTGTTTTCAACGTAGGTGGGTGTGGCAAAAATGGTGGTATGGAGGTCGAGAATAGAGGGAATCATACAACAGGAACACTGCTCTCATCAGGATGTGATAGAATCCTTTGGACATCAGCTCATGATGAAGATCAGAACAGATAGAATAAGTTTGTTATCGACAGATTTCAGCAAAAGTTGTGGGAAAATAGCAAGTTTGGTTCGTGCCATCCGGTCCCATCTTGATTTTCTTTTTTTAGGTCTACTCGGTAGCAACTGGCTGTTTCCTGTCGAACGCTCTCCTGATTAATATACACTTTTTTTTCTTAGTTAATGTGAGTGAGTGTCGTTCTTGGTCTGTTCCCGGCATTCGCTTTTGTTATAATCCATATCTAGATTCCCAACTTCTTCAGCCTGTTTTTGTCCCCTGTGTTTTTTCATCTCAACTGGGCCAGTCTTTGATTTTCCCGTTCTATAATCATATTTTGAATTAAGTATTCCAATACTTATTTTTTTCCCGTTCTATAATCATAATTGAATTAAGTATTCCAATACTTATTTTTTTGAAAATAACATGAGATTCAATATTTCAAGTAAATGTTTTCACAAGTAAAAATTATATAAAAATTGTGCATACAATATCCTTTCAAGATGTTGATAATATTTCTGCACAAATAATCTGTAATTTGCCATAACTTTTGGAATTAAGAATAATCCTTCTACTAGACTGGCTGGAGCTCAAGATTAAAGATCTAAGTCTGCTCTTCCTTATCTGATATCTACGACAATATCTGATATCTACGACAATAGTGTAGAATCTGATATCTGATATCTACGATATCTATCTGATATCTACGACAATAGGGTAGAATCTGATATCTGATATCTACGATATCTATCTGATATCTACGACAATAGTGTAGAAGACTGATATCTGATATCTACGATATCAATCTGATATCTACGACAATAGTGTAGAATTTGATATATGATATCTACGATATCTATCTGACATCTACGACAATAGTGTAGAAGACTGATATCTGATATGAAAGTTATCTATCTGATATCTACGACAATCGTGTAGAAGACTGATATCTGATATCTGATATCTACGATATCTATCTGATATCTACGACAATAGTGTAGAAGACTGATATCTGATATCTACGATATCTATCTGATATCTACGACAATAGTGTAGAAGACTGATATCTGATATCTACGATATCAATCTGATATCTACGACAATAGTGTAGAATTTGATATATGATATCTACGATATCTATCTGATATCTACGACAATAGTGTAGAATCTGATATCTGATATCTATCTGATATCTACGACAATAGTGTAGAAGACTGATATCTGATATCTACGATATCAATCTGATATCTACGACAATAGTGTAGAATTTGATATATGATATCTACGATATCTATCTGATATCTACGACAATAGTGTAGAATCTGATATCTGATATCTATCTGATATCTACGACAATAGTGTAGAAGACTGATATCTGATATCTACGATATCTATCTGATATCTACGACAATAGTGTAGAATCTGATATCTGATATCTACGATATCTATCTGACATCTACGACAATAGTGTAGAAGACTGATATCTGATATGTACGTTATCTATCTGATATCTACGACAATCGTGTAGAAGACTGATATCTGATATCTACGATATCTATCTGATATCTACGACAATAGTGTAGAAGACTGATATCTGATATCTACGATATCTATATGATATCTACGACAATAGTGTAGAATCTGATATATGATATCTACGATATCTATCTGATATCTACGACAATAGTGTAGAATCTGATATCTGATATCTACGATATCTATCTGATATCTACGACAATAGTGTAGAAGACTGATATCTGATATCTACGATATCTATCTGATATCTACGACAATAGTGTAGAAGACTGATATCTGATATCTACGATATCTATCTGATATCTACGACAATCGTGTAGAAGACTGATAATAAAGACGTGTTTCTTTGGTTATTCATAAATTATGACTAAGTTTGTTGAATCATTATTTTTGGGACGGTTGTTTATCGGAAGAAACTTTTGCTTAATAAAATCTTACTTAGAAACCTTTAGGTACCCCCAGTCGGATCGATAACAAAAGCAGATAGTATGAATAAAAAAGGTTCCAAACTTAATAAAACAAACTTTTTTCCTCAAAATGTTTATATTATTATTAAGAGGAAAGTTCAAAGTAGTTTTTAATTATTTTTAAAAAATTTTTATCCTTTCTAACATTTTCGAAATTTTGGCAGAAGTTTTGTTTTGATTGATTTGAGCGGCTAAAAAACATTTACTACTGTTTTACAATAAACACCAATTTTTTGCATTTGCCACTTTTTTTTAGGTTAAAAACACATTAATTTGAAAATTCTCGCAAAAATCAAATAATTGTCGGATTGTAATGAAACTTTCAGTATTCATTCACAAATGAATGAAATTACTTCTATTTTTTAAAAATCTTTCAGTTAAAAAATTGTTGTTTTTCTAAATTTCTGGCAGTAAGGAATTATTACTTGATTGAAATCAGATAAAGGTAAGTTTCAATTTCAAAAATTGACTTAAATGACGTGTCAGCAAGGTATATTTTATTTTTGCAAGATTTTTAAAACAGAAATTTGGCTACTGTTTACATAGTGTTGACAGAATGTGTCAATAAATCAAAAATGGTGGGAAATTTAAACTTAATTTTTTCGATTTCAATAAAAATTAGATTAAAATCTATATATAATTTCGGGTTAAATAATACCAGTGTATTTTTCTTTCGGGAATTAAAATTTATTCTTATGGCTTTCAATTAAAGCTAATTTTAAAGTTGAAGATTACTTTTTTATTTTTAAAATTTAAATTTAAATTTAGGTATCGAAAATTCAGCGGAGGTACCTACCTATAATTATTACTGAATTGTTATTTTAATATTTATAATTAATATCGGATTTTACGATGAGCACTTATAAGCTAATTATGCGTTTTCTTGATGTGCATATCACCGCGGGTCACGGGGAACTCAATTTCACACCAGACGATTAAGGAAGCCAGGTAAAAGTTGATCTGTGATTACTCCAAGCCGGATGGAGAAACGCCTCAATGCGCACCTGCATTCGGTAATAAGCGTGAGAAAGATGTGTCATACACGCTGTTGTATAATAAAATAATTAGAAGAAAAAAAAAGAAAGTACTGGGTTAGAAAATATAGGGTTCGGCCGCTGAACAGGAGTAGAAATTTATCATTTGTTTTCTTGTTTAGGTGTGGGCTTTCGATTTCTTCTAAAGCCTTTTCTTTCTCGTTCACTGCCGGTGTCTCCTTGTCTCCTGGTTGCGTTATCAACATGCTTGGAGTGATATCTCTTACTATGTAACCATTTACTTTGAGTGGATCTTGAGCCTTGTACCGGGTGAATATCATTGTAAAAATATCATTGTTCTCACTAGACTTGTCAATGCTTAGAGAACTAGAAGTTCTATGAGGTGGACACGATCCTTAAAAATATGATGCGCAAATACTTACCTACTGCAGTATTGCTAACATTTTAAGTTAAAGAGACCCTATTTGGGCCAGCCTGATATCAGAAAAGAATCTTCGGCTCCTGATAAGTGATCCCTCCAATTTTTAATTTCCCCACTGTGATTCTGATAAACCTTGTGATTCCAAAGGTGTCAGATAAGTTCCTGGAGTTCTCCGTCATCTTCCTATCGATAGAGATACATTTGAAAAGGGGCCTCAGGAGATAATAATCCCTACCCTACTGGGTAGGGATTATTATCTCTAAATTGTGTCTTGGTCTTCCAGAAGAACAGATTTCTAAGGCTTAACCATCTCATTGTACTAGAGATGTTGGTCGGTGGTTGCCACCGAGGCCAGCCCAAATGACGGTTGCCTGCTTAAAATCGACAGAGAGTGATCAAGCTGAAAAGAAAAAAAAAGAAAGAAAAATGAAGAGGAAACAGTCTGCTAACTGGATGATAATACATAATTAAACCTGCATAAAAGAAAGATTGATGGCCAAATACACAGTATATATATATATATATATATATATATATATATATATATATATTGTAACTAAGTTGTTGAACTCGTAGGTTTATTAATAATAACAAATATAACAAATATATCCTAAATCAACACGCAAACCAAAATAAAACCGGCAACTAAAACACAACCAAAGCCAACAACGAAAACATGTGTAATTGTAGAAACCCTAGCAACTGCCCACTACAAAATAAATGCAAAACAAACTCAATAATCTATCAATGCAACATAACATCCATCGAAAATCCAAATATAAACAAAGTGTATATCGGATCAACTAAGAATACTTTTAAGCAGAGCTGGTACTTGCACCTAACCTCATTTAAAAACAGCTTATATCGTAACCAAACATCACTTTCCACATACTTTTGGAAGCTAAAGGATTCAAAACAGAAACCCAAAGTAAAATGGAAAATCCTAGAAAAAACTAGAACTTGCAACTCACTTAATGACATTTGCCCATTATGTCGAAGTGAAAAACTACACATTCTCCAGTACCCTAACAGTAACGATTTATTAAACCGTAGAGACGAATTAGCAGTAATATGCAAACATCGCAAATATTTCTCGCTGAAATTTAAGTAAAAAAAAAAAAAAAACCCAAACGAAAAAAAAAAACCCAAAAGAAAACAAACCCGATACAATACCAACAAAAAATAATGCAGTTGCAACAGAATAGTAGATAAATAAATAAAAAATATATTTTATATTTATAAAATATATTGTATAAAGGATAAATTTTATAAAAGAAATATATTTCTTAAATATTATAAAATATTATATTTTATAATATTATAAACTAGTTTAAATATTATGAAATATTATAAAATATTTTTTATGAAAGATATATTTTATAAAAATATATTTTATAAAAAAAAAAATAAAAAAAAAAAAAGCACACACCACAATACAAAATAACATACATTAAATTAAGGAGAAACCAACTCCCAAACAAAACAACACCTACCAACCCCTATATTTTTTTTATGAAAGATATATTTTATAAAAATATATTTTATATAAAACAAAAAAATAAAAAAAACAAAAAAAGCACACACCCCAATACAAAATAACATACATTAAATTAAGGAGAAACCAACCCCAAAACAAAACAAAACCTACCAACCCCTAAACCAAATAACAACACGCTAGGCGCCAGCAGATTAACCTTTCCTGAACTCTGCAAAAAGAAACACTTAACCCTAAGACCCGGAAAAAAAGGTCAACAGAACTCAAAATACAGACCAACCTCTCTAACACCCAAAAATAACAAATCCAACACATATAAACTGGCTTTTTCAACTAGATAATTCTCATTTTTAAAAAAATCACCTGAGGATGAAGTCAAAAACATAATGGGCTGGCTTCGAAACATGACAAATTGAATTTAAAAACATTGTAACAACCATTACAGTATATATATATATATATATATATATATTCAAACAAGTAATTTGAAATTTGTCGGTAGTTAATGACCATTTCATTAATCTTCATAAATTTCCGTATTATTGTGTGTGTATATATATATATATATATATATATATATATATATATATATATATATGTGCGTGTGTGTGTGTGTGTGTGTGTGTGTGCAAATACTATCTGGTTGGACCAGCAGACGGTAGTTCCATAAAAAGTGCACAAAGCACAACCAACAAAAATGAAATGAATTATGCAGAGCTAACAATATGTTAAAGAAGCCTGGGTAGCAAGCAAGTAGTGTGTGTTCTGTTCTTTAACGTATATATATATATATATATATATATTCGACATGAGATCTCTAATAGAGATTCCACATCACCTCAGCGACATCACATCGTTTAGAGATCTCATGTCAAAATGTACATCCGACACCTTTGAATTTTGAAAATTTTCTCTAATTTATATTGGCTTTGTAATCCTAAGTACATTGAGCTCTACTCTTGCATCATTTTTTTATATTAAAAAAATTTATATTAATTAGGATCAGGTTCTTGGAATTTACCTTCCTACCTTTCCACTTCGGATTAATGAAAAAAAAAAAAAAAAAAAATATATATATATATATATATATATATATATAAATGGGACCCAAGGTTTTACGATTCTAAGTTCCTTGGCATTTATTTTTTCATAAACAGTGCTCAATACAATAAATATAATAAATATTGTAGACCATAATATAATCATATAATTATGAATTAAAGTACATTACGACATGTAAATGTAAATCATTTTCACAACCATCATCCAACCTTACTGATGATGAGATTCTATCTCGGAACATAGAAATTTCCGTGTCGCAATGTACTTTTAATTCATAATTATGCATATAAAATCAACTTTAAAACCGAAATAACATATTACATTACATTTGACTACATGGTTTTGTTGTCATTTCGCGCTTTCCTGCGGTGTGACGTCATAAAACCGCATCGCAAACTTAAGAACTGCGTTTATTATTTTTGGTAACTATTGCCGTTGCAAAGCAGAGTTTTATGTCAACACAAAATAAAATCGTCGGTGATGGTGGATTTTATAATATTTCAGTTTAAACTACCTCTCTGAAGATGGCTCATGTGAGCCGAAAGCTTAGAAGAAAACCAATAAATAATTATCCAAATGTTGGAGAATTTTTGTCTTTATTTTCAACTGAAATTAAAGCAAAAATACGACGTTTAGAACGGCTCATGATTAAACATAATAGACATTCATTGTCTCTTATATTTAGCAGCATATGTTTAGAATATATATATATATATATATATATATACGTAAGTATACGAAGAAAAATTTGACAACGTTCAAAACATTAATTTAAAACAGTGCTCGATATAAAATAGAGCTATGTTATTATATATATATATATATATATATATATATATATATATATATATATATAAGTATAAAACAGTTTGTCACTTTAATTAAACCAGGTTGATGCCGCCTTCGAAGTTTTGCGAGGACACCGTTATGGTGGACTCTCTTGTCGTAAACGATAAATGAAGGTCAGCAGTGGATGGTGCCCTTCGTTTTACACTTATGGATGTAATTTTTGTTCTGCATGCACTTGTGCTGAGCTATTAGCCATCCAACTACTGATCAACCTGTACTAAGATTTGTTTAAAGTGGCCATTTGCTTGTGCAAAGCACACTATCTCCAACAAAACAACAGAATCCATACAAGTGCACTGTGTGACACGCGTTAGATGTTTGTGGTGATCGCGTGTTATATTATATATATATATATATATATATATATATATATATATATATATAATTAATTGATTGATTGATCGTTTAATTACTTAGTTTTTGGTCATAATGAAATTAGATCAATACACGTTTGTATTAAAGCATGTTCTTTACAACTATATTGTAGAACGTTTGAATATTCTTCAGCTTTAAACGAGTTATTACGCGACCTAGGTTTCTACCATGTGGTTTATTCGGGCGATTCGCAATAACTGATATTGCCAATCGCCTGAAGACACCACTATAGGTAGAAACTTAGGTCGCATAATAAGTCGTTTACAAATGAAGAATATATATATCTTATTAAAATAATTTAATCCAACGGAAAAGTAGGAAGGTAAATCCCAAAAACCTGATCCTAATTAATATTAAAATTTTAATATTAAAAAATGATACAGGAGGAGAGCTCAATGCAATTAAAATTACAGAGCTAATATAAAATAAAATAAATTTTCAATATTCAAAAATGCTGAATGAACATTTCAACATGAAAATCCCTAAGAGAGATTTCACATCTCAGCAACCGTAATATTTTAAAATGGAAAAAAATAGAATAAAAGGAGGAATAAAAAAATAAAAATAAGAGTAAATAAAAAATAAAATAAAAAAAATGACGGTTAAAATTTGAGAAATTTACGTCACAAAAAATTTTTGGAAGTAAATCATGTCTAATTTTAGATTTTAATTTTTAGATAGAGTGGTAAGTGAAGAAATGGAAAATTTGGTTTCCTCTAGCTTTACAAAGGAAAGGGGGTAAGGAGTGGTGTTAATAGGGAATAGGGTTAAACAAAATAAAACAAAAAGGGGAAGTGGGAGGTAAGAAAAATAAAGACAAGGAAAGAGAAGAAAAGAAAGGAAAAAAAGAAAAAAATCATATTAGAAACGCTCGATACGTGTCAAACAAAACTAACCTTATACATGGGTTAAAGTATTAGAAAAAAGAGACTTTTTAGAAAAAGCATATTTAGGGGAAAACATAAGAAATAAAAAAAATTTAATAAAGTTAATCTAATTAAAGATACTTATAAGTATCGATAAACTAAATAAAATAAAATAAAAATAAGAATAAAGATTTTTAAAAATTATAAATTAAAAAATTTATTTTATTTTGTAAAAACTCTCAACAAATAAGATTAGCTGTGATATATATATATATATATATATATATATATATATATATATATATATATTCAGAAAAAGGTCGATTGCGCAACCTTGGTTTCAAACTTTCGGTATCTTCAGGCGTTTTATATTAACATAATAATAATATAAAACTTTCGATATAAAATTTATATTTTAATATAAAATACCTGAAGATACCAAAAGGCTGCAACCAAGGTTGCGTAATCGCTTGAATTCTGAATGGAAATATTTAAAAGCTCTACATTACATACGTACCGAGCACTGTTTAATACAATTGTACTAGTCTAATTTAATTCTGACCACTAACTGGTTAATAATTACATGTACACACACACGCACGCACACGCACGAATACGTATATATATATATATATATATGTGTGTGTGTGTGTGTGTGTGTGTGTGTGTGTGTGTGTGTGTGTGTGCAGAGATATAGAGTTATATTTAGTACGTGTTTTGGAAGGTAATGATTAATGTAATGGCGTTGGGCGCTGAAAATGTGAATCTCTTTTTCGCAGGAATCAGGTAAGACTTCAACAATAAACAAAGCGATCCAGGTAAGCCAGCGTCAACCCTGGTTACCTGTTGTCGGTGAGTCACCACTAGTCAAACAAGTTGTAGCTGACTCACGCTCGGCGCGAAACGCACAGGGACAGTGGACGGGACTGGCTGGGTACATCTCGGTACAGGTGAAAGGGATGCTCGACGGTTGAGGGGTAGATCTCACAGGGTAAGGCACCAGGAGTAAAAAAAAACAAAAAAAAAGGCAAAGAGGCGGATCGGTGTTACAGGTTAAGGTAGGGAAGGAAGGATGGGAACTGCGAAAGGAAAGTAAATTTAGTAAAACTGAAGGAGATGGGATCTGAGGAGGTAATATGAAGCTGGGCGTCGGGGGTTGCAGGTGGTGGGTCGGCGATATTTGAAAGAAGAATATTAATGATGGTTAGTAAGAGTACAATCATAGCAGACACGAATAGTTCTACTTGATTATTCAGTCTCTCCAAACATACACATTATCTATCTATCTATCTATCTATCTATCTATCTATCTATCTATCTATCTATCTATCTCTCGGTTTCTTCATCTCTGTCTGCCTGTCTCAGTCTCTTCATATATATATCTCGGTTTCTTCTCATCTATCTATCTATCTATCTATCTATCTATCTATCTATCTATCTATCATTCGGTTTCTTCATCTCTGTCTGCCTGTCTCAGTCTCTTCATATATATATCTCGGTTTCTTCTCATCTATCTACCTATCTATCTATCTATCTATCTATCTATCTATCTATCTATCTATCTATCTATCTCGGTTTCTTCATCTCTTTCTGCTTGTCTCAGTCTCTTCATATATATATCTCATCTTTCTCTATCTATCTATCTATCTATCTATCTATCTATCTATCTATCTATCTCGGTTTCTTCATCTCTTTCTGCTTGTCTCAGTCTCTTCATATATATATCTCGGTTTCTTCTCATCTATCTATCTATCTATCTATCTACAATACTCACTCGATTAGTGCAGACAATAAATGAAACCATCTGAAAGATTTGTCAGTTAGACTAAAGCCATTCTAGTCATTCATCTCAGACACGCCTTTTGAGAATGTATAAAAACTATACTCAGTGTTTGAAAAAAGCGATGTTACAATCAGTGTGATTAATTCATTTTAATTTCCCCTTATTTCCACACACACAAAAAAATACTTTTCAATTATCACAGCTTGGTCGTAACAGAGATCATTGCTTACGCAACTTTCGTTGCGACAAAAGACTGTATTTTGATCCTATGTTCCTGATCCTTTAATAACATATTTTTTCCCTTATCTGGCCTCCGAACTGGAATCAAGGGCTAGTATAGTTTCACCAAGCACAACCTTGTCGGACTCTGCCTTCGGGCGGTGACGTATCCAGACGAGGCTCAGACGAAAGGCATAGTCTCGTTTGGGGAAAAATAGGTGCCTTCATCAATGTTCTTCCGGATGCAGTTTCCAAGTATGCATCTGTGCAGATGACATTACCATTAACTCCATCGTAAACTGCCAAGGCTGAGAAAGTTTACTGTTGCTCTTGGAAAGGACCTCCAAATTGTGTTGAGTTGTGGTTAGAAATAATTTGTAAATTTTAATGCTTCCAAAACGAAGCTACTATCCACTAATCACCACAAAGAAACTTTCTTGTCTTTCATCAGTATGGATGACACTAGCCTCCCAGAAATCAGCACAGAGCGCCTCCTTGGTCTCACTTTCTCAAGCGACCTCAAGTGGAACGACTACATCGAATCAACAGCTACATCTACTGCTAGGAAGTTTGTGTCACTGTGTTGGACCAGAAAGTTTTTTCTCGTCAGAATCTATCTTGCACATTTATAAATCTAACATTCGTCTGTGCATTGAATACTGTTGCCGTATCTGGTCGGCTTTACCCGTTATACATTTCGGGGTTCTCGGCAAAATCCACATTTGGATCTGCTACGTAATTGATTTAGCAGCTTTACTTTAGCCATTTTCTCACCGTCGTGATGTGACTTCCCTCTGTCTTTTCTACAAATATATTCACGGTTTCTGATCTGATTAGCTTCTTTTTTTTTATCTGGCACTCCGACCACATGATTTTACTCGTGCTACTAAATTCGTTTCTAGTTCTCAGCCTTTTACCGTCAAAACAGTCAAATGTAACCGCAACTTTTACTCTACAGCTTCTTTTCTTGCATTTTCCATATACGTGCTTCTCTGATAGCTACAATCTCCAGAAGTCTAAGTACAACGTCAGTTGCCATCTTCCATCTTCTTGAGTCCCGTATTTTTTGACACACCCTATACCTTGATTATTTTGTCCTTTTTTTTTCCTTTATCGCCTTGGTTAAGGTGAAACGATTATAAAAACTCCATTGTTCCATCTCTGGGGTTGTTAATTCAAGATTGTCATACTCCAATAATTCTCAGAGGTTGCACGGACCACTTATACTACATGATACCAAGAAAAGTAGAATTGTAGGTCCCATTTTTTTTTTATTAACACAATAAACAGTAAACGCTATTTTTCGGAGATTCTTCCCACTTTCATCTGTCAGAAGACAATTGAGGATACCAATTCCTTATAGTTTTACGAAAACAGAGCTACAACCCATCCATCTCACATATCTCTGCAGTTTTTTTGAGAGAATTATTTCCAATGACGTGTGGCGCCCAGGCTCGACAGATCTAAATCCACCAGCTTTTATCTATGAGGAGCAGCAAAATCTGCGGTATATCGATATTGTCCGCACAAAAGGGAAGACTTGAAAGCAGTTATAACAGCGTTCGTTCGGTTTATTTCAAGTGAGCAACAAAGTAAGAAATACCCAAGAGCCTCTATTGACGCTAACGTGCATCGCTTTCAACAGTTTTAATCATTTTAATTCATATTCCCCTCCTATAATTGAAACATGCCTGTTAATGGAAATACAGGGTGTCCATAAAGTCCGTGTGCACTTTAAAAACAATTATAACTTTATTTGTATTCGTGATAAAAAAATCTGTAAAAAATGTTATAAAGTTTAGTGTACATAGTTTTAAGTATAGTTATTGAATAATTCTTTAGCCCAAAATTTGCAACAATTTTTAGGTAAGTAAACAGATGAATCGGAAGGGGTGGACTATTTTATTGGCCTCCACGTTTTCAAGATTTGACTCCATTAGATTTTTTCATGGGGGACATGTGAAAATAATTGTGTATGCAACCAAATCTAGTTCATTAGAAGATTTGAAAGCTAAAATACTAATGTGATTTCAGGCATTACTGTAAATCAGTTGGCAATTTTTTTCTGTGAACTACAAAACCGTATACCCTTTGTATTGCTAATGATAGAGGAAATGTAGAAACTTAAATAAAATTTCAATAAAACCTTAAAACATATAGATTTATTTTCATCTGATCCTTTTTATAAATTATTTTTATCACAAATACAAATAATGTTATAATTTTTTTAAAGTGCACACGAATTTTATGGACACTCTGTATATTTATGTGATAAGCTGGAGTAGAGATATTATGGTCACATTTTTTTTTTAACAGGAGATAATGTAGTGATAGTATTGTGTTGGATGTGATACATGGTTTACTCAAGACTTAAAAAGTTCCCAGAGAACACATTTTGTCACTATGGAATCCTGTGAGTGAAAAGAGATACCACTCAACAAAAAATGAAAAATAGTTTGACATTTTTTATTACTTTTTAGCAACACCATCTAGTTAGCATCAAGAGAAGTCTCCTGGTAGACAAGGTGTGATAATACCCCAATTTAAACCTTTATCCTCCTAATGCTGTCTAAGACCAAAGATAGTACAGTACAGGGTGTCCATAAAGTTCGTGTGAACTTTAAAAATTTATAACTTTATTTGTATTTACGATAGAAATAATTTGTAAAAAGGATTAGGAAGAAGTAAATCTATATTTTTTTAAGGTTTTATTGAAATTTTATTTAAGTTTCCACACATCCTCCATCATTAGCAATATAAAGGGTAATACGATTTTGCAGTTCACGGAAAACATCTGCCAACTGATTTTCAGTAATGCCTGGAAACATATTAGTTATTTTAGCTTTCAAAGCTTCCAATGAACTAGGTTTGGTTGCATATACAGTTGTTTTCACATATCAGTTGAAGCCATGGAACAAAGTGATTCTGAAAAAAAGAAAATATTTTTTATTTATCTAAATATTGTTGCAAATTTCGTAGTAAGTATTATTTAATAACTATATTTAAAACTAGGTGCATTAAACTTTATAGCATTTTTTACAGATTATTTCTATCACAAATACAAATAAAGTTATAAATTTTTAATCGCCTGGTTCACACTCATCCACGTCTATTGAACAGGTGAAGAGGCTCATCCCTTGTTTCCTGCTTAGGATGTGGTTTCCGGCTTTCTCTTTTCCAATCTTTTCACTCTTTTATTTATTTTTTTCTTTAATTCAATTGGAGTAGATAGACTAAACTATCGCCCGGTCCACACTCCACCCACGTCTATTGAACAGGTGAAGAGGCTCATCCCTTGTTTCCTGCTTAGGATGTGGTTTCCGGCTTTCTCTTTTCCAATCTTTTCACTCTTTTATTTATTTTTTTTTCTTTAATTCAATTGGAGTAGATAGACTAAACTATCGCCCGGTCCACACTCCACCCACGTCTATTGAACAGGTGAAGAGGCTCATCCCTTGTTTCCTGCTTAGGATGTGGTTTCCGGCTTTCTCTTTTCCAATCTTTTCACTCTTACGTAGCTTCAGTGGCGTTACCGCCTTGCTAGGGGTGATATGATTAAAAAAATAAAGTTCACGCGGATTTTATAGACACCCTGTATAAGTGTATAGTGGCTTTTCGAACACACTATAGTTTTCACTCTCGTATTTCTCACCCGTGGAACATGGCTCCAGCTTATTGCTATTCTGTCTGCTAAAATCTTAAAAAAATGTAAAATATCATCATTTGTTATATTCTACCTTCTTAAATCCTGTTCTTTTTTATTGCTTTTCTCCTTTTTTTTTTTAACTATTTTCATTACCAACAACCTCCTCATATTTAGTGGGTTTATCTCCTTACTATGAATTCAAGTCCAGCCTGAAGGTGGGTCACCTCACCCGGAGGATAAAGGAATTTGCGTAAAAAGGTTTCTTCTTCTCTACTCAAGACGTAGGCGATCATGGACCTCCACTTGGCTCTGTCTCTTGTCGCTCTCAATAATTTTTCTCTTGGTATCTCTTCTAAGCCCCGCTCCGTCAACCATTTGCTCAGACCTAACAAGTACGTCTCGCGCTGCTTTCCCCTGTCTCTCCTTCCATTTATCCGACCTGTGAGTATCAAGTTTTCCAAGCCTTCTTCCTCATTACTTGTCCCAGGAACCTCATTTGTCTCTTCCTGATATTTATTATAAGTTTTCTTCTCGTTTGAATCCTTTCCAACACCTCTCCGTCGCACACGTGCTCCGTCCATGGTATCGTCAGCATCCTTCTGTAAAACCACATTTCTGCTGCCTCAAGCCTATCCTTCATCGTTGATGAGATCGTTCAACATTCACTTCCATACAGAAGGACAGATATCACATAGCAATTCATCACTCTTTTCTTTGTTTCTAATGATATTTCCCTGTCTTTCAGCACTCTGGTTAGGTTCTGAAATGCGTCTTTGGCCATGCTAATGCGTCTTTGAATCTCCGTGTCGCATTTTCCATCCTCTGCCAAAACACTTCCCAGGTATTTGAATTTTTTTACTTGTTTTACCTGCAAAAAGAGGATGAGTTACAGTAGCATCGTCGACAACGAACCAACCCAGAAAAGAGTACGATAGAGAGGGTTTGTCGATGTGCTATCTCCTACTGGGGGCAATGGGTTAAAGACGATGTGCTAAGATCATATATTTCTAAGATAGCTATTTGTCTAAGAATGACATTAACTTTCTATTAAAAACATATCAACGCATACTTCCGTCTATGGAAAGCACTGAATATATTAACCCTCTAGGGCCATTCGTATCATATTTGATACAGTATTTCCCTATAAGGAAACATTTGGTATTTCCCTATAAGGAAACATTTGGTATTCATTGACTGAGCAGTCAGTACTGCTTTCATTTGAAATTTATAAGATATTTCTCTTAAAAAATTTTTCAGGAAAATATTTCTTTCAAGGCTTGTTTTCATACTGTATCAAATATGATGCGAATGGCCCTAGAGGGTTAATTGTAACTGAATATTCTTGTACTAAGCACGTGTAAGCATGCGTGTGTGTGTATATATATTGGTGTGTCTATACGTGTACGCGCTTAATAATATACATTGCTATTAATGGTAAAGATACTTTTGTATCGATGGTTTTGTCTTCCACATTTCCAGCATCATTTCTTTAACAATGTTAGGAAAATCTAAGAAGTGTTACGTTTGCAAATCTCTTCAATCATTGAACATTCATATTTTCAAAGAATTCTTTTTGAGGAAAAAGAATAATTTTACTTGTATGGATACAAATATATTTTTGCGTAAAAATGGATATAAAATAAATATTTGAATTATTTTAATTTTTTTTACAAACAAAGGTCAAGTAGATGCCAGACAATATATGAATGATCGTAATCTCGAGGAAAAGAATAATGAAAATTAAGAAACAATATTCGTTGTCTTATTGGCAAATATGTTTATAACTTTTGAAGAGACATATTACTCTAACTACATGTTAACTGGTAGACAATTTATAGTGTGATTTCACAGATTGTTTGAATGATGAATTGAAAGAAAAATACCTTTGGATGGCAAATGCTGCGTTAACAACATGTGAAGAAAAATGGCGAAGAATTTCAAGGCTCATTTGAAGGAACAAAAGCAGAAGAGAGACAGGTAGATAGATAGATAGATAGATAGATAGATAGATAGATAGATAGATGAAGAGAGAGAGAGAGGTAGATAATGAACAGACTGAGATAGATAGATAGATAAATAGAGAGAGAGAGAGAGAGAACACACTGAGATAGATAGATAGATAGATAGATAGAGAAAGAGAGAGAGAGAGAGAAAGAGAGAGAGAGAACACACTGAGATAGATAGATAGATAGATAGATAGATAGATAGATAGATAATGAAAACACTGAGATAGATAGATAGATAGATAGATAGATAGATAGATAGATAGAGAGAGAGAGAGAGAGAGAGGGTAGATATTGAACAGACTGGTATAGATAGATAGATAGATAGATAGAGAGAGAGAGAGAGAGAGAGAACACACTGAGATAGATAGATAGATAGATAGATAGATAGATAGATAGATAGATAGATATAAACAGAGTGAGATAGATAGATAGATAGATAGATAGATAGATAGATAGATAGATAGATAGATTAAATATGTAAGAAGAAGGGATGAGATTGATACATTTCAATTTAACACCACAAAATCCACTCGCACCGCGATAGACGAATTGAATGATTTTGAAAAACATATGCTTCTTATAATGGATAAGATCAGGTTCAGTAAAGTAAATAGGGTCTTTCAAAAACACCTGGTTAATCAGGTGAAAAAGGTAAGAAAAACCTGGAAAATTTTAATTAAAGGCGATAAAACCGAAAACATCTACATGATGATGCGCCCGAAGGTGTATGGGGGAAAAATGAGGGAAGAGGTCACCAAATTTTAAATAAAAAAAGCATCGAATCAACATATCGGAAAAATAAATGAGAAGTGCAACGAACACCACGGCCCAAATGAATACAGGTGACAGGGTCCAGCAGCTATGTAAGAAATCAAGCTTTTCTATCCGTAAAAGACCCCAAGGAAAATTTTCAAACAATCCATCATTTCGCCTATTTAACCTAACAAAAACCGATTTGGAAAAAAAAATAAGCCAGAAAACCCTACAAGAAAGTTGTGATTAACGACGGATAGCAACACAGGTTAATGAATAAAAAGGCGCAGGTGAATGTAAATAAAAATAAAGCATTTCTATGCCTAGATATCTTGAAGCATTAAACTTCTCCAAGATGTTCATTAATGCATCACCTGAGCAAGCTGAAATTATTCAACATTGTAAAAAAGCAATTATTTTACACAGCAATGATCTTCTTCTGTGTGCCGTGTCCCTTCAAGATGTATGCGATTATGACCTTCCATATCTTCTTATCCCGTGTAACACCCCTTCTGTTATTCTCACAAAGCCTGCCACTTGCTGAAGTCAGTCACGTATGTCAGGGCCAATGGTTTTAGGTAAAGTTTAAAAAACTCATTTGCAATGACAGCGTCGGTATTATTGTATACCCCTTCGGCAGAAAGGCTATTTTTTCGAGATTTTTGCAAATGGATGACTAATATATATATATATATATCCGCAGACAGATCTGTTTCGCTGTATCACAGCTCATCAATACGGTTAGACATCCGATTGCTTTTACCCAGAATTGAAACCGGACCGAATTGGCGTCATTCCTCTGAGCTATGGGCGTTCGGTAAAGGGAGGCAGGCTTTTAGCGTATGATGTATACTCGGTAGAAGGAGACAGACTATATATATATATATATATATATATATATATATATATATATATATATTTGGTGTCCATAAAGTCCGTATAGCATACAAATAAAGTTATAAATTGCAAAGGAACTTTATGGACACCATATATATATATATATATATATATATATATATATATATATAATAATATCTATAGTAATAACAATACCAATAGTAACAGAACCAACTCTGCCGAAACTAGTATTAATTAAGCTATAATTTAAATCGTCTTGTACAACCCATCGAGAACGAACTCGGAGGGAAAAGAAGGGGAAGTAAAAAAAGAAACAAAGTACATGAACAAAAACTCAAGCACTCGTAAGAAAGAAAAAAAAAACTCAAGACGAAAACCCTAACAATAAAGCGCTCAATACGAAAGTAGAGCAAACAAAGACAGAAAATCTAAGCAAGAGCCAACAACCGACCACGGTTTCGCCCTACGGCTCGTCAGGGAAATTGGCTGACAACAAAGATTTAAAGTAGCAAATATATAGGTACTCAATTTAAAACAAAGAAGACACCAAAACAAAAACACGATAAAATTGAGTTATTCTTGTTTGCCCAATATAGGTAAACTTATAAACGGTCTTAACAGAACTAAAATCCGTAAGTCTAACGTTAACAATAAAATTTTATGCAGTTGTAGAGTTAAATCCAATTGTCCCTTAAACGGTAAATGCTCGCAATCTTGCATGGTTTATAAAGTTAACGTGTACAAAAATGAAAATGATGTACAACCTAAGACGTATATAGGTGCCACGCAAGACTCCTTTAAAATTAGATTTAATAAGCACTCCAGTACCTTTAAACATGAAAAATATAGCCGTAATACATCGTTAGCGTCCTATGTACAGGAAATTAAAAAAAAACTACGAATACGGATTCCATTTTGAAATGGGAAATACTAAAAGATGTTCGAAGGTAGTAAACTCTGTAATTTATGCGGGGGGGGGGGGAAAACTAGCTATTGCATTATTTGAACCCGCACAGAATTTAGTAAATTCTAAAACCGAAATCCTACATAAATGCAAGCATATGAAAAATTGCCTACTGAATTAGCCTTTCGCTTAATTGTTCTCTTTTTGTAATAAAGTTTTAGTCTCCTCCTTTCTCGTGTTTTGGTGTCTTCTTTATTTTAATTTGAGTACCTATATATTTGCTACTTTTCATTGTTGTCAGCCAATTTCCCTGACGAGCCGTAGGGCGAAACCGTGGTAGGTTGTTGGCTCTTGCTTAGATTTTCTGTCTATATATATATATATATATATATATATATATATATATATATATATATATATTTTACACACTATTTATTTTATTAAATTGTTTATTTACAAAAATAATTTTATATTTACAAGATTTCAAAAATATATGAAGCAACTTCTTCTTCGTCTGTGTACCGTGTCCCTTCAGGACGTAGGCGAGTATGGCTTTCCATATCTCCCTATCCCTTGTCGCTCTGAACACCCCTTTTCTTGTTACTTCTCTCAAACACCGCCTTGCCATCCATCTGTTCAAGTCCATCAAGTATTTCACGCGTTCTTTTCGCTTGTCTCTCCTTCCCTCTTTCCGTTCCGTGGGTTCCAGATTCTCCACGCTCTCCTTCCTCATTACATGTCCAGAAACTTTAACCGTCTTTTCCTTGTGTTAACTACCAGTTCCCTTTTCGTTTCCATTTCTCTCCAAAATCTCGTTGTTGCTCACATGTTCTGTCTATGGTATCCTCAGCATCCTTCTGTAGAACCACATTTTGGTTGCTTCAAGTCTTTCTTTCATCTTTGATGAGATTGTCTAGTATTTGCTGTCATATTGATACATGGCTAAAAACAGGAAAAACGAACGATTATGCATTTGATCTCCCCCAAGGTTTGTTTGACGGTGCAGAGGTGTCCGAATTGATTGGCCTCTATATATTAAGTAAAATAGATAAGATAGTATATATATATAAATGGCCATGGTCTATTCAGCGTTTACGAATTAATAGTGGTGCCAGATAAAATAATAATGAACGATAAAATAAGGAAACAGATGTACAAACTCTTCAAAAACCTCGGTTTTGATATCGAGGTAGATGTAGATTTGAATTGGTCTCATACCCGGAAATGGAATTGAATATAGAAACTACTAACGTCTCCCTGTACATGAAACTAAACAGCAAGTTTTTTTTATATAATTACATCGCCCCAAGCAAGGCATTTTACTGCCACTGTTGTGCAGGGGGTTACATTGGAGGAAAGTTAAAAGAAAGAGGGACAGGTTATAGAGGGTGTCAGGAAGTGGGTAAGAGAGGGACGAGAATACTGATGATAGTAGAGTATACGGATAAAAGAGTATGAGAGAGAGGATGCAAGATAGGAGATGACCATTGACTTTACACTTAAACTCCTGGAGATTGTAGCTGTCTAGGAAGCAAGTAAATGGAAGGGAATTCCACAGGCAGGAAGTGCAAAAAAAAAAAAAAAAAGCTGTTGGAGTAGAATTTGTGTTTATATTTTATTGGTTTCACAGTAAAAGAGTGGGGCCTAGTTGCCCATCTTGTGGCTCGAGCAAATTCATGCATAGGGGGAACCAGAGAGCTAAGTTCATCGGAGCAAAAGCCGTGAAAGTACTTATAGAAGAGACACAGAGAAGCCACATTGCGCCGTTGGGAAAGTGACTGTATCTTGGCTACCAGGTTGGGATCGATCAAATTACAAATTATCCGTTTGATTTTGTCAAGGACCCCTAGGTGGATAGCAGGGGCACAAGACTAGATATGGCAGCAATATTCAATGCAAGGTCAGATGGTAGATTATATGTGCAGGATGGATTCAGACGGGAAAAACTTCCTGGCCCTACACAGAGAACCGACCTTCTTAGCAGCGAATTTAGTTATGGATTCGATATAGTCGTTCCACTTGAGGTCCGTTGTGAGAGTTAACCCGTGGAGGTGCAGTATTTTGCTCTCAGAGAGTTACAATATGTAAACGCTGGATCAAACACTTCCCAAAAGGTAGGTTATCTAAAAATTCTTCAAATAAAAATATTTCTTTAGAAAAAGTGAAAGAGTATGAGAGAACATTAATATAAGATGGGCACAAAACCAGATTTGAATTTAAGCCCCAAATCATTCACACTGTGGGTTATATCAAAAAAAAAAAAAAAATGAAAAAGAAAAAAAAAAAGAAGAAAGGAAAAAAAAAAGAAAAAAGAAACATTATTTGGCTCAATCTCCTTCGATTAGGAGTGGAAACATATAGGAAAAATATTTTTCAAACGACATGGTAAACACTTCCAGAAAAATTCTGAGTTACGCAAAGTCTTCAACAAGACCACCGTGGAGATAATTTATAGTTCTACAAACAACGTAAAAAAATACAATTAGGAAGCAAAGCATCAAAAATTTTAATAAAGTTAGTTTTTAGGATATATATATATATATATATATATATATATATATATATATATAGAGAGAGAGAGAGAGAGAGAGAGAGAAATATTACATTTGTAATCGAGAACTTGTTTACAAATGTAAAATATTCAAAAGTTCTACAATATAATTGTAAAGAACACTTTTTAATACAAATGTGCACTGGTCTAATTTTATTATGACCAAAAAATATGCAATTAATATATATATAGTCGTCCGCAAACAGATCTACCTCGAAGCTCATCAGAACTTTCAAGCACGCGATTGCTTTTAATCCAGGATTAGAAACCCGACCAAATTGGCGTTAGTCGGCGATTCTACCACTGAGCTATGGATACTAGGCAGAAGGTGGCACACTTTTAGTGTATGATTTATCATACACCAGTAACCCGAGAGCTGCAACTACTCACATGTGCAATTGCAGAAATAAAAATAGGTGTCCACTGAACGGAGTATGTAAAACAGAAAGGGTAGTCAACAAGACAGAGGTGGAGAATGAAAAAAGCCCAAACAAAGTGTATTTTGGGTGTACAGAAGACATCTTAAAGAAAAGATTGTGTAACCGTTGATCACCTTTTAAGCTTGTAGGTTACAAACATTGTATGAAACTATGTGTGGGATCTAAAAGAAAAAAAACTAGCAAAATCCTTAATATATGTTACGGTATTTAAAAAAAACTCAAGCTATGTAGTATTGAAAATATTGTGTACTGATTTTCTAAACGCCGTATAGATGTGGCACAAGGTCGTAAGTATGGGGAGTACCAAGTGAGTATTAAACGCACTACTCAGTTTTAATAGGTTCTAATCAGACAAGCTTGCTAACCATTTACACCACGTCGACGTTCCCATTATATTCAGACTGTGTCAAGAAGAAAAGCTGACGATTGTCATATACAGAGCATGTCAACTTGTTACAAGTTAGTCAGTTAAGTGCCATACGTGATACACGCTTTGGGCGATCATGTCTCGAGACATGACTGAGTGTGTAGAAGATTATCCCGCAGTAGTTTGCCATTGCTTTCTGCGATAGACTGGTTGCCATCCAAGACTATAAAACCCAATCTGTCCTATTATTTAACCCATAAATGGAAGGAAGAAACGGATTAATACATTTCCCAAGGGCATTTGTGCGTAAGTGAATGCGTAGAATTCAACTGGAATTCGAACTCGGCAACCCGATTTGTCGTTCCGAGTCGATATCCACTGTACCACTGTGCATATCCCGCACAATATTAAAAGAGAGATCTGAAATAATGACAAGTTGCAAACATGCAAAAATATTTACTAGAGCAGTATGAACCAGAATGAAAGAGCCAAAATTTATATATTTTGTTCCTCTTCTTCCCCCTTTTTAAGTATTTCCTCTACTCTTGCTTTACCCTCTCCCTCATATTATCAACTTCTTCTCTAGTAGCTTCTTTGCTGGCACTTCCCGCCTTTTATCATGATCTTCTTCCTTTTTACTCAAGTCTTATGTAGCCCCCTTCACGCCAGTGTTCTTAATCTTCTCTTATCCCTTCTCTGGCACGCTCTCCCGTAGACTTACCTGTCACCTTTCTGATCAGAGTACAATTAAATAACATTTCTCAGAAAAATATAAACATGTAGGTAATATCAGACACATTTTAGTCAACAATACAATAATCCTTACACAAACACACAGTAAAAAAAAATTCAGATATTGGAGGCCATCTACATTAAATCCAAACAACCCACACTTAATAAAATCACGTTTAAATCTGGTCATAACACATTACATTGAATTTGAATATATGGTTTTGTTGTCATTTCGCGCTATCACGCGGTGTGACGTCATAGAACCGCATTGCAAATTTGCGAACTGCGTTTGTTATTTTTGGTAACTATTGCCGTTGCTTATTGTGGATGTTATTGCGTTACCGTCTTAATAATCTCTCTGAAGATGGCTCATGTGAGACAAAAGCTTAGAATAAACTTATTAAAAATTATCCAAATGTTGGAGAATTTTTGTCTTTATTTTCAACTGAAATTAAAGCCAAAATACAACGTTTAGAATGGCTCATGATTAAACATAATAGACATTCATTGTCTCTTATATTTAACAGTATATGTTTAGAAAATTATTTGCTGCCTCGATACACTAATTCTCTTTTGCTGCACCATCGGCGTTGGCAGCGGATAGACACAAAAAGTGACCCGAATATTATGAGGCCTCCAAAAGAAGTATTCAAAGAATACATTTTAGGCAACGAGCTTCTGACAATTCCTTCGGTCTTAGAAGCAGTCACTAACAGAACGATCTCCCTCAATTTATGGCGACGGTAGTGAGATAATTTCGGAAGCGTTGAAAGAACTCAATATTGCAACTAAAGTAAGTACTTCCCAAAAATTGCTGAAAAAACAGTATAGTATGAATAAAAAAGGCCCCAAACTTTTTCAATAAAATGTTTAAGTTATTATTAAAAAGGGAAAATTATTTTTTTTAATTTTTTAATCCCTTCTAATATGTTCGAAATTTCGGTAAAAAAAATCTGGCTTTGATTTTAGTTAGCGGCTAACAAAATCGTTACGAGAGATTACAAGGGAAAACGTAATATTACATAACTTAGTTTTTTCCGGTGACAAACACATTAATTTGGAAATTCTTGCAAAAACCAAATAAATGTCAAATTTTAATGAAACTTTCAGGAATTATACACAAATGAATTAAATTATTTTTGAATTTATTATTTTAAAAATCTTTGTATTTTTTTTTCATCTGTTACCTATCACCACTCCACGTCAATTTATGAAATTTTAAGAAATTAAATTTTGTTGGGAAAATAATTCTTAATTTTTTGTTTATTTAAAAATTTTTGTATTGTTATTTCTATGTGTGCATTAAAAAATAACATGTTTCAGGGTTTCTTACCCAAAGGAACAAATTTGTACAGCTATATCGCTTGTGATCGCTATATACTTTTCTTATCTCGCATCTATGAAACTATCAACACATTTGATATAGGTCGGACAGGTCAAAAAGTTCAACTCTGTGTTTAAGAAAGAGTTTTATTCTAAATTTCACGCTATAAATAAGTAATACTTGTGTAAATTAGATTAATTAACATTAATTTGCTAATTTTCCAAAAATAATGTCAGAGATGTATATTTTTTTTTTGCGAGATTTTTAAATCCGAGAATTAACTTTTGTTTACAAATGTGTCGATTTCTCAAAAATGGCCAAAAAATTGAAACATTGAAAAAAAAATTGAAAATTTTAATTCCAATTAATATAATTCCTGTTTGAAATACACCAAAGTATTTTTCTTACTGGAAATAGTAAATTTAATCATTTAGTTTTCAGTTAAAATTAAAATAAAAGTTAAAAACAAAACGTTTTTATTTTTAAAAATTCAATTTTAAAGTCATCGAAAATGACTAGAGATATCTACCATAATGTGAGGTCAAATGCAATGTGAGACATCCTGCTGGCTAATGTAGAAGAAACATGAAATCTAACAGGTAGCATCATCACTACAAAATCGGTGAGGCTACAAACGGAATACATGGACACCCAGAAGACGAAAATAACACTAACTGGAATGCCCTTTGAAGATTTCTGCAGAAATATTTAGGTCCTTTTTTGCTCATTATGGATAAATAGGGGATGTCACTTCAGCAAAGAGATGTCTTCTTACAGGTGATAATGACCCGCAAGTAGTTCAATGACATCCCCGACATATTGACATGCTGAGGCCGGAAAATTCTAGTGATGGTCGAAGGCTGCTGACCACACCGCTTGGCATTTGTCACAAGTATTCACTAGCAAGAACCGTGACCGTCGCTATATTACCAGGTCTGTTCTATGATTAAAGTTGACTTGCTGACGTCACACTTAGTAGAGTTCTGTTATTTATATTTACTACATGGCGTCCGTTAGCGTTGACTTATTTTCAGAACCAAATTGCAAAGTGAATTATAAAAATGGACCGAAAGTTCATTGTTTTTCGTTTCCAAAAAATAAACATTTATTTGATAAATGGAAACATGCCATTAAAAGGGAGAATTTTACCCCAAGTCCATTTAGCAAAGTGAGTAGTTAAAATTTTATCACCATTTATAAAAATAATATCTTATTTTATTATATTAATTTAAAAGATATAAACAAAGTGCTTTTTTTCTTGTGCTACGGCAAAACTAATTTTTTAGCAAATTTTGATTTTAGCGACTTTCAACAGTCGCTAAAATCAAAATTTGCTAAAAAATTAGTTTTGCCGTAGCACAAGAAAAAAGCACTTTGTTTATATCTTTTAAATTAATATAATAAAATAAGATATTATTTTTATTTCTTCGAAAAAAATTGAAATAAAAATTATCTTAAAAAATATCTGAATTAAAAAAATAAAATTTAAATATGGCTATTCGTTCGTAAGCATTTTCTTCGAAATGTTTTAAAACTTAAACTGAAGCCGAAAAAGTTGTTAAACATTATATTTTCTAAAAATATTTGAATTAATATTTTATTGATATTTTATTTAAGAAAATAATGTGTTCATTTCAATGAAATGTTTAAAAAATTCTTAGAAAACGAAAGTAAAAACTTATTTAACTTTTCTATACTTGCAACTTTATGAATCATTTTTCAACATGAAAAAATATTCCTGAATTAAATTTTTTTTATTCTTTTTCTTGTATTAACAAAAATTACAAAATTTATTTTTTAGTCAATTTTAAAAGAATTTGTTTTATTTTTAAGGTTTTTTATTTGAAAACTCTGTGAAATTATTTGTTACAAGTCAAGTCACTATTACCGAAAATTTAAACTTGAAAATGATGATTTAAACTTTGTTTAAACCTATTATTTCTGAATAAGTTTTGAATTTATTTGAAACAATTAGGCCTAAATCACACTACACTTGAATTTTAAAACCTAATTTTTAAAATATTTAATTTTTAGAAAATATTCAGCACAAAATGAACACCCTCAAAAAATATTTTTAATTTTTAAAATATTTAATTTTTAGAAAATATTCAGCACAAAATGAACACCCTCAAAAAATATTTTCCAAACATTTTTTCCTATTTTTGATAATTTGAAGTTAATTATCAATATTATCCATAGAAAAAAATTGGAAATAAAAAATTAGAATTTTAACTGAAGAATAATTCTTTTATAGTTGGTTTAGGGTTTTTTAATCCTTAAAAAATTAATTAGTAAGTAGAACATTAACCAAAAAAGAGTTTTGCAAAAAAATGATTTTTTATAAACAGTTTAACATCATAAATGAAATAGAAACATTAATTTTTACTTTTTTTTTCATTTTTTACTATTAAAATATTTAAAAAATGTAATTGAATTACTAAATAGCCTAGAATTTTTTAAGTGTATCTTTTTTGAAAGGTAAAAATTTATCTTTTTATTTCATCCAGTAGGATTAACAATGGATTCAAAATATTTCAAAATATTATTTTAAAATTCGAACTCCGTTGTTTTTTAGCAGAATTTCCCTAAAGACATTTGTTGATATTATTAATAAATCTATTGGATTAAAAGTTATCAAGACTTTTTTTTAAATCTCTTTCAGATTTAGCTATCCTATCATTAATTCGTTCGATTCATAATTTTTTATTGCTGTTATGCCGTTTTTAAAAAAATGGAAATATTATAGTTGTAAAAGTTTAGTATCAGGAAGATACCAGTTATTTTCAAGGAATTAATAGAGGTTCTCTGTTATATCCCAATGATGTAACAACAAAATTAGTACTATACAATTATATCATTATTAATAAACTTGTAAAGAATCCTTCTTTTCTTCATTCAATGAATCAAAGAAAATTGTCTATGTACATAACATTGGATATTTTGGCTAATGATGAACTTCTTTTTCATGTTGACTCATGTGGTGAAGGTCACAGCATTGAAAAAAATGATTATCCGGAGCTCTTTTAGTGCATTATTAAATAATTTTTGTAGCAAGGAAAATGATAATATTTACTTGAAAGAAGTTAAGTAAAAAAAGAAAACTTCAAACATTCAACTGAATTTTGAGACATAAAAAACTTTTGTAAGTTTGATTTTTAAAAAACAGTAACTTAAACTTATTTAGTTTGAATTAATTTGCTTGAATTTAAATTGTTGCATTTTTTAATATTTTTAATTAATTTGCTTATTCATTGTTGCTTCTTGTTTGTTCCTAAATTCTAATGGTTGCTTGATTGCTATATTTGAGTGATTCTGATTTTAAAAAATTTGCAATTAAAACAAAAGTGATTGTGATTTTTCATAATTAAATTAAAAATATGAAAATTTAAGCAGTGTTTGTTAAATTTTTAAAATTTAGACGAATAAACGAAAACTTTTGTCTTTAAAAATGTGTTTATTTACAAACACGACCGACAGTCAGTAGTCAACAATAATGTTTATATTTTCTTATTAATTATTGTTTTTCTTAATTTTAATTAAGATTAATAAAACCAGCATAAATCAAAACATGTGTCTTTCTTTTTTTTTCTTGTTACATTTTAAAATGTTTTAAAATCTTTATTAAAAAAACGACTTGATTATCAACATTGTCATGAAGCGAGAGACACGGCTGCTACGCTGATTCATGACTCTACTACTGTGACGTCACATTTCATCGCTTAGACCTTGGTAATATAGGAGGCCTTGCAAGAACCCAGCACAACCACCTCATTCCAGCAACCAAAACATAAAAAAAACAGTGGGGCCAGACAAGTCCGTCCAGGCCTCCTATAGCCTCAGTGAATGACAGCAAGAAGTGAGGAGGGGACAAAAGTTTGTGAGACCCATTTCTCAGCAGAAACAATAAAAGGAGGTACTGAAGCAGAAGTAACAGCAACAGAAATAGCAGCAGCAGTGGGAGCAGCAACAACAACCAGAGCAACAACAAAAACAGCAGCGGTAGCAGAAGATACAACAACAGCAGCAACTACAAAACCAGCAGCAGCATCAGAAAGATCAGCGACTGCAGCAAAAAAAAAAAAAAAAAAGAACAGTAATGGCAGCAACTACAAGAACAACTGCAGTAACAACAAAAACCACAACAACATCTAGAGAAGAAGGATGGAGGTGGAAAATATACCTCCACCGCGATCTTCTTCTTTGAAAAGCTGGAGGGAGGAGGAAAAAGAAAAGAAATCCAGTAAAAGTACGTTGGAGAACGTCATGGAATATTCAAAGTCCCAATTTACCCATTTTCACCAAACAGAAATGAGACTAGCTATGCCCAAAATGCAAAGAGACTCCCTATTTTCTCGCTTAAAGATTAGCCATATCCCACCTCCACACACCAATCTCTACGCCCCGCCCCCGAAAAAGGAATCCTTCCCCAAGGGGGAAAAATCTGCCAAGTAGATAGAAAGGATCTTGAGAGTGACCACGCAAAGATCATCGAGATCATTGAGATCATTGTTCCCGTCAACTGAGGACTCAGGCATTCTCTCCATATTCCTGAGGTAATAAACCTAATAAGGAAGAGAGGTGTAAACCTAAAAGTACAGGACAACTTAGTAGGTCCAAATGATTAATTCCCGAAAAGCAGGATGACCTAAATAGGGAAGATATTGGTAAAACTAAGCGCGGAGTGGTTCCTGTTATTCTCCATCATTCTTCTTCTTCTTCTTCTTCTTCTTCTTCTTCTTCTTCTTCTTCTTCTTCTTCTATGTGCCCTGTCCTTTCAGGACGTAGGCGATCATGGCCACGTCTCTCTATCCCTGGTGGCTCTGAGCACGCCTTCTCCTATTACACCCTGCAACCTTCGTTCCATCATCCACCTGATTAGGTCCTTCAAATATGTTATCCGCTGCTTTCCCCTGTTTCTTTTTCCCTCTATCTGGCCTGTTAGTATCAGGTTCTCCAAGCCCTCCTTCCTCATTGCATGTCCCAGAAACTTCAGCTATCTCTATTAATATTAATATTAATTTCCTTTTCGTTTCCATCCTTTCCAAAACCTGATCATGACTGACATGCTCGATTCATGATATTCGCAGCATCCTTCTGTAGAACCGCATTTCAGCTGCTTCAAGTTTTCCTTCATCTTTGATGATATTGTCCAGCATTCACTGCCATATTGAAGAACTGAAATCACATAGCAATTCAGTAATTTCTTCTTTGTTTCTAGTGATAGTTTCCTGTGTCTTAATACTTTACTCAGCTTCTGGAACGCGTCCTTCGCCATGCCAATTCGACTTTGGATCTCTGTGTCGCACTTTTCGTTTTCTGTTTTAACACCTCCCAGGTATTTAAATTTTTGTACCTGCTTGATTTTAGTATCTCCGACCTGTATTTGGCACATTGCGATGCCCTTTTTACTAGTGACCATGCATTCGGTTTTCTTGCAGTTTATTTTTAGTCCTTTTTTATAACTCTCTTCAGCTACATTCCGTAGGAGGTCTTGCAGTTTCCTTTCTGTGCCTGCTGTTAGCCCTGTATCATCTGCGTACTTTAGGTTGTTTAAATTGTGGCCTCCGATAACGAATCCAGGCACAACTTCTAGGGTCCTCAAAATATTCTCGCTGTACAAGATGAAGAGATCCGGTGAAAAGACACATCCTTGTCTTACGCCCCTTTGCTGAAACTAAATTTTCCGGCGGACGTTGGCGTACGGGTCCTGACTTTCGCAGATTTCCGTACAGACTGAGGGTTCGAAGTAAGACAGATTGGGAAAGGCATGAATTCAACTCTTCTCCATCCAGCTATCGGTTGACTAGCAGGACAGATTGACTTGTATAAACTCCGGTTGGTAACCAGGCTATCACTGAAAAAAAAATGGTAAACTACTGCGAGAAAATCATCTGCCTAGCCAGTCATATCTGTTTCGAGACATGATCGACCAAGCGTGTATCACTTATGGCACTTAACTGACTGAAAATCCCAAAATTAGCTTAGGAATAATATAAGATGGCTTGCACAGAAATTTACACAAACCAGTGTGATTGTTAAGGCTTAAACTAAAAACCTTTAATGTTTTTATACCATCCAAATAAGATTCTATCTATCTATCTATCTATCTATCTATCTATCTATCTATCTATCTCGGTCAATTACTATCTATCTCGGTCAATTCCTTCCTATCTATCTATCTATCTATCTATCTATCTATCTATCTATCTATCTATCTATCAATCCTATCTATCTATCTATCTATCTATCTATCTATCTATCTATCTATCTATCTATCTCGGTCAATTCATCTATCTATCTATCTATCTATCTATCTATCTATCTATCTATCTATCTATCTATCTATCTATCTTAACTGACTGAAAATCCCAAAATTAGCTAAGGAATAATATAAGATGGCTTGCACAGAAATTTACACAAACCAGTGTGATTGTTAAGGCTTAAACTAAAAACCTTTAATGTTTTTATACCATCCAAATAAGATTCTATTGCTGACAAATTCAAGTTCTATCACAAATGTTAGGTGCGGATTATGTAAAGTGATTATATTTGCATTTTCTGTTCGTCATTTTTGTAACTATACTGTAATAGTTATTTCTTAAATACTCGAGTTCTATACGACAAAATGCGGAGTTAAGCAGTAAAAATTGACTTTCTTTTTTGATTTAGCGACTAAAAAAATGTGGCTAAGAAGAAATATGAGTTAGCTTTCCCCAATACATGCATAAGACAAGGTTCTTTGAATAAAGGTTTCCGCGTGAGAATGGTAATGTCTCAAGCAAAACTCAATGAATATTCTCTATGAACACGATGGTCACACAGTATCCAGGCTCGCTCAATGGCGTCACGTTGGTCACTACGCAACCCAACAGAAGTGTGTCAGTTCGTAAATACGTAGCAGTAATATCTCCTCTGATTATTGCATAAATGTTGCGCAACAATTCTCATGATATTCAAAATATCTATCTATCTATCTATCTATCTATCTATCTCGGTCAATTCATATCTATCTATCTATCTATCTATCTATTACGGTCTTTTCACATCTATCTATCTATCTATCTATCTATCTATCTATCTATCTATCTATCTATCTATCTATCTATGTCGTTGTTGCTTTGTTTTCTTTCATTATTTCCTTCCTCTATTTTTTGCATTTGATTCTCATTTCGTTATAAATCAACAAGCGATTTCGGGGCGCGTCGACCCCTAAGTCTTTAGCAACATTCGAGACATGAGTCATATTCATGGCTGGGGTAGGTGGATGCTGGTAGCCGTCGATTGGCCTGTTTTTCTTCTTTTTTTCTTCTTCCTATTACTTTTCAATGCCTATAGAACCCTACCTGTTCTTCGACCGTTTCTTGATTACGTCTTTGAAGTTTTTCCTCATAATTTACACAAATCATTCTCAACTTATACCGTGCGTTTTTATAATTTTATTATTCACTTAGTTTCGCTTAAAACGGAGTGATGACTAACAACAGAAATGAATTCTTTTCATTATATAATCTTTTTATACCATTCGTACGTTTTATTTTTTGATTCTTACATGTTCTGTATTTATCCACCAAATTTATATATATATATATATATATATATATATATATATATATATATATATATATATATAGTACAGTTCAAAAGTTTGAAGCAATCGCAAGAATTAGCATAGGATGAACTGGACAGAACAGTAAAAAAAAAAGTGAATGGGAGCTCTTAGAAGCGAATCAGTTACACTGGTCACCATTTTTTTAATGGTGACCAGACGCCAATCATTGTTTTTAGCTATTTAAGGGCGATAGATATGAAAATGATCTTACTTTTTCTTGATTAACTACAGTTTTTGCTGTACAGAACTGCCGCATTTTGAAAAAATAAATGTTTTTATTTATTTTCTGTATATATGTTATTGTCCGATGGCAATATTTCTAAAAATAAAATCGTAAAAACCTCTCTATGCATATTTAAACCAAAAGATATTGGTCTGCTTATTGAGAAATACTATTATTTAGTAACAAAGAAACCCTAAATCTTTAAAAATAACACGATTGAATATACCTGGACCAATAGGTACCTTCATCAAATCCTTTAATAAACTAACAGCAGAAATAGAACCTTCGTGAACATAAGAACTATGGTGAACAATTTCTCTTTAATTATTTTCTGTCATGTTCAATGTTATTGAAGTTCCTTTTGATACTCCAGCATTCATTTGCCCCACTGTCCATGGTAGCGCCCTTCCATTGTTTTGATATCTTGATGGAAATGTTGTCCTTGCTCATCACTCACATCACTGCAATTATCCGGAAACTTATCTAGAAGGCTATGTAAAACAAACCCTTAATACTCATCTTAGCGTATTACAGATAATGTGTATTATTGATAAAATTTATAAGTTAATTTGAGTTTTGGCGATAAATTGGAAAAGTCCGGTACTTGAATTTTAATTCTTTTTTTTACTCAAAAACACTTTTTTCTGATAAAAATAGTTTATTATCAAACCAATATTATTTAAAGGTTTACTTGTCTTTTGAAGAACTGCATTCTTGATCCACCAAATATCATAAATAATTATATCGGCCACATGACTACAAACTTGACAAGAAGTCTCAGGCTGCATTTCTCAGAACAGAGCTCAATTCGATTTCATTTAAATACACACAGAGGCCTACTAAACCCTCTCCGTAACATACTTGTTGACTACAAAAGTATCATAGCATCATCCACATGCAAAAAAATAAAAATAAAAATAAAAATAAAAAATAAAATAAAAAATAAAAAAATAAAAGTAATGGAAGAATAAAAACGAAAAACTTAATAAAATATAAATTATTAAAAAGGTACATACCGTATTCGGAACATAAAACATACACACTACTCTACAAGCATACATAACACTACATACACGAAAAATAAATCTATCCTCGATAATGGCTAAAAATATAGCCAAAAGCGAGTTTTATATAATTTAGGTGCTCAAAAGAGAAAAAAAAAAACAACAACATAAGTTTACACAAAAAATTACACAAAAACTTAATCATAATATTTTGTCTGTCATTTTAATGAAACCTGTATATATATATATATATATATATATATATATATATATATATATATATATATAAGCATGCGGTGTAGATATAGAAGAATCCAAAGAAGTATCCTGTACATACAGTGATAGGATAACTCTCTAAGATAGCTCTAAATATATATGTATATAAATACATATAGAATTTTTTTAAAAAATAGGCAGTTACGTTATTTCATGGTAAATTGGAAGTTTGGCCTATTTCAGGTGAACCATCATCAGCTTCCGTCTTTATTGTACAGAAGATTTTACACGAATGAAATTCACAAAAAGACCCTGAAAAAAAAACCGGAATAAAAATAAAGACCGCTCTTTTAAAAGAGAAAATTTAAGAAAAAGACATCATTACAGAAAAAGACATCAGTTCGGCAAATACACACACACACACACACACACACACACACACACACACACACACACATTCATACATAAGCATATATATATGCAATATATAACCAAAGAGCACGCGTAAGAGCGGATATCAAAGATACATTATGCAAGTCAGTTAGACTGCTGACGCGTAGATTTGAAAAGTAAAGAAAGGGGGTTGGGTGAGAGAGAAAGAGAAAGAGAGAGAGAGAGAGAGGGGGGTAACGTTAAAGAGAAAGGGTAAGTATCTTAAAGCGTAAACAAAAAGGAAAAAAAGAAGAAAGAAAAGAGGAATATATTTAAATTAGAAAGAAAAGATGCCAGGAGTAAATGAAAATAAAAAATAAAAAAATAAATATTATATATTAACGGTGAAAGGATAAGAAATTAGAGTCTAAAAAAAATAAGAAAATTAAAAATATTTAAGAGATAATAGTTAATCAATCAATTGTAATCACAAATACCATCACACCATTATATAATCAAAATTATACTAATTATACATCCAATAAAACAAATATAATACAATATAAAGTTAAAAAATTAATTTAAAAGTAAGCCTAATTATTTTATTTAAATTTAGTTGTTTAGTTTAAAAATAAATTAGACATATTAATAGTGGAAGAATAAGGAATTGGAATCTAAAAAAAAATAAGAAAATTGAAAAGATTAAGATTTAAAAAATAAGAAAATTAAAAAGATTAAGATTTAAAAAATAAGAAAATTAAAAAGATTAAGATTTAAAAAATAAGAAAATTAAAAAGATTAAGATTTAAAAAATAAGAAAATTAAAAAGATTAAGATTTAAAAAATAAGAAAATTAAAAAAATTAAGATAGTTGTTTAAATCATTTAATAGCATCGTGGGAGTTCTTCCATAGATTAAATTTCATTGAGGTTTGCATCTGTGAGGTTATATCTTGGATAATACGTTTAGAAAATTATTCCTAATCAATCCGTTTTAATCACAAAATCACCAGCACACCACTATTTAATCAAAATTAAATTAATTATTCGGTTAACAATACAATTGTAATACGATATAGTTGTGGGTGTGTTAGATTTCTTAACGATATTCCATTTTATCACAGGGGTTAAGTTCTTGTCTTTCAATGACCAGAGATATTTGGATAAATATGTCTGGTTTCTTAATTCAGGGTTCGAAAAGGAGTGTGTGTGATTGTATAACCGTTGCTTCCAAACACCTACTGAAATACCAATGTAGTATTTCTTCAAGTTCCTATTTTCTTTAGGGTCTATCATAGCTTGATATACCACCCCTTCTGTCGTACGTTCTTCACCCATGGGACACTCATTTTTAATTCTACAGTTGCATTTCGATGTATGATTGTCATGTTCAGCTGCATCCCTTATGTCTTGTGAATTCCGGACGACTCTAGGGTTGCCTTGGTTAGAAGTTGCAGGACTCAGGCTGGCACGACTAGGATTTGTTACTCTGGAGCTGGCTTGATCAGTGGTAGTAGATTTCGGGTTATCAATTTGGTTTTTATATCTCGATAAAGTTCTTCTATTGTGGGAACTGATTATACTTTCTATATTTTTAGTACACGAATAGCTAATTTTTAGGGTTTTTCTGTTAAATATTCTATGAAGGGGACTAGAATTGATATAATGTTTATCTACGAGTTTTAGAAAATATTTACCGATATTAATGTTACATAATTTTCAAAATGGAGAGTTGAACCAAATTGCTTTCTTTCTTCTGTTGGTCTTATTGGTATTACTATATTTTAAGGATTCGTCATAAAAAAGCGGCTTTTGAAATCCGATCTTATATAAAGCCTCATTGTATGTTTTTTTGTGTGCGTGGAAAATACTTTGGTTAGAAGATAATCTGTTTATTCTAGTATTAACAGAGATAGGAATTTGTCTCAGTACATATGATGGGTGGTTGGAATTAATGAAATTCACAAACAACACAAACAGCACAATACATGAATTAGGTATGAAAACCTAGACACAGGATCAAAGTAAATACATGAATTAGGTCCACTAACAGCAGACATCAATCAATTAAACCATAGCCAACCATAAAAACTCAACACGCCGCCCTCTTAGAAACTCTAACCAAAAGATATATCCGACCGATAAAACGTACATTCCAACAGATAATACAATTAATCAAAAATTTCACTTACGCACCAGATTCTCCAAAAGTCTATAACGGTCAAAACGAGAAATACATTCATTTAATTACCAATAACCCCAACCAGTCCCCACAACAACAACGAACCAAATATAAACAGAGAATGATTCCAAACCTTTATTTCTCTCGATGATGTGTTTGAATCCAAACACTGAAACAGCCATATCATTTTAGAGAAGAGGACATATATAGAAGAAATTATGTACATGTTCTAAAACATAATTTATAATATATATATATATATATATATATATATATATATATATATATATATATATGTTTAAATATTGATATTTTTCAAAAAGATTTTTTCTCAATCGTAAAGCTAAGGGAGTAATCAATCTTACGGCGCTAAAAAATTAAAAAAAAAAAGAAGAATAACGAAATTAAACGTGATGATAGTCTGCTTCATGTCCACCCTTTTCTGCTTTCTGTTTCCTGCTTGTTGGAAGTCCTCATCTGTAGTTTCCGTTTTTTAAGGACTCTGGTGAAACCTCTGGCCTCTTTTTCTATTGTTCTGTTAGCCTCTCACCGCTTTTGGCCAAAGTATTCGAGGATCTAATCAATGATGTTGTACAGACGTGATTATGCACAGGATAAATAGATAGTAGAGTGGTATCCTGTTGCCTTTTGGAAAAGATGGAAACGAAAAGGAAATTAATAGTGAGCATCTGGAAGAGACAGCTGAAGTTCCTGGGACATGCAATGAGGAAAGAGGCCTTGGAGAATCTGATATTAACAAGCCAAATAAAGGAAAAAAGTTACAGGGGAAAGTAGCGGATAACATATTTGAAGGACCTAATCAGGTGGATGATAGAATGAGGGTAGCATGGCGTAACAGAAGAAAGCGTGCTAAGAGCCACGAGTGATAGGGAGACGTGGAAAGTTATATGATTGCCTACGTCCTGAAAGGACAGGGCACATAGAAAAAGAAGAATCAATGATGAAGTTAAGCATCTCACCTCTCACGACAAACGATACGGCTTCCGCTTCTTTAGGTACATCGCTGATGGGCTAAAAGTCATCGCTGAATATGTATACCAGGTTCTTGGTAATAATGGTGTATCTCGAGCTGTTTCACTCGATATCTCGAAAGCGTTTGAAAGGGGTTGGCATACTGGCCTTATATGCAAGCTTCAGATCTATGATATTTCTAGACGATTGTTTGATTTAATCCAATCCTTCCTATCGAATCGTAAACTGAAGGTAGTTTTGAATGGGAAGGCTTCCAGATCTTTTCATACGAACGTGGGTTTCCCTTAAGGTTCTATCCTAGATTCTATGCTGTTTCTGGTCTTCATCAATGATAATTTTTAAGTTTTAAGTCGAAGCAAATAGATGAAGAGTAACAATAATTTAAGATCTCAAGTATTATGTAATACTAGGAAAGGCATGCAGTATTATAACAACAATATTAATAATGATAATGCTGCATTCTTGTTTTACAGGAATAATGCATACTGACGAACTTAAGTCACCGATGCCTCCTCAACAGGTGTTTACTCGTGCAGCCAGACTGGCAACTGGGTCCCACCCATTCACATTCAGGTTAGCCAAATGTAGACGACAATTCTACTCCTGCAGCTTCTTCTCTCGCACTTCCGCCTGTGGAACTCGCTCCTGTATTCTTGCTTTCCTGACGGCTACAACCTCCAGAAATTTAAATGCAAAGTCAATACTCATCTACTAACCACTGGACTCTAGCTCTCTCCCCACCCCCGTATAACCTTCCCTTTCTCTCCACCTATGTATCTGTCATCGCACCTGCTTTCTCAGCTTTCTATTGTTCCTTTCTAACTAGTTTGTACTCCTCACTCTTTTCTAATTAATCTTTTTACATTTATGTAACCCCCTGCACATCAGTGGCGTTTCCGCCTTGCTCGGGGTGAAATGATTAAAAAAAAAAAATACTGTCGTGAACCCGGATAAAAGTCCAGTAAGAATAAAGCAAAAACAACAAAATAAGAAAATATGAATATATGTTAAATACGGAAAGAATACAATACTTGGAACTTGGTTAGTAGGAACGATAATACGAGTTAGTGTGGAATACTATGATTCGACCCTCGGCCTCAGAATTTGGACTCGTAATGGTCGTTAAGGTAGCAGTGTTCGTAGACCGATTCTTGGCTGATTTCGGGCCACTCTGAAGGCGCTCTCCTCAGCCTACTACCTCTCACCTCTTGTGAGGGGAGGTATAAATGGTTGGAAGAGTTCATTCAGTCTGTCGGTGATGCCACCATGACACATACTAATTAAAATTTATCAAGCAAACATACTAAAAAATTGATATGGATTCTAAATACAGATCAGTTAAATGCCATACGTGATACAGGCTTGGGCGATCAAGTCTCTTTCGAGTCATTACTAACTAGGTAGAAGATTTTCCCGCGGTAGGTTGCCATTACTTTTTGCGATAGACCAGTTGCTAACCAAGGCTATAGAACGCAATTTTTCCATAGCTGCAAGGAGAAAAGATAGATTCATATATTTTTTCAATGGTATTTGCGCGTAAGTAAATCCAACGAATTTAACTGACTCTTTAGTTTCTTATTTCAAACCGAATACCCATTATACCACAGAGCACATATGAATGTTCCCAAAACAATTTATCATCTTATATCAGGCAAATTTCTTGCATTCATTTACGCACAAATAGTCTTGGGAAATGTATTCTTCCGCCAGTTATGGGTTAAATAACAGGACAGATTGGGTTCTATAGCCTTGGCGGGCAACCAATCTAGCGTAGAAAGTAATGGCAAGCCTACTGCGGGATAATCTTCTGTCCAGTCAGTCATGTCTCTTTCGAGACATGATCGCCCAATGCGTGATGTATGGCACTTAACTGACTGACAGAAGAAAAACAATGAAAAACACTGATAGATAAGAGAAGAATGCGCTGTGAAAATGAAGAAATTAAGTTTTGAAGAGAAGGCAAAATCCTCCTTGGAAAAAATGGGCATTGTTCAGTAATAAGCTTTTGCTTAGGAATAGCTTTGTAAATATTAAGGGCTCACTGTAGCGGCACGATTAGTAAAATATTTCATTTGCCCTACTTGCAAGTGATGGGGTCTGGAATTTGCAAATGATGCAACGGGGAAAAATGTATATTCCACACCGATATTATCCAAATCAGAAAAACAAAATCCGAATTTTTTTTATAAATGTCCATTCTTATAACAGTTTTCCAAATTTGGAAGAAAATTAAAGTTGCTAAATTAAAAAAAAAAGACGACCCCTATGTATGACATTTAACTGACTGATCAGGATACACTGTATTAGGGCTTACGGCCATATCACGTTGAATATACCGGTTCTCGCTCGATCACCGAAGTTGAGCCTGGTCAGTACTTAGATGGGTGACCACTTGGGAATACCAGGTGCTGTAAGCGTTTAGTGACGGATGTGCGTTGTGGTGCAGTGGATATCGGCTCGGAAAGAGAAATCAGTTAGCCGAGTTCGAATTCCAGTTGAATACCCTGCATTCACTTAAGCACTGGTACCCTTGGGAAATGTATTCAGCCGTCCCTTCCTTCCAGTTATGGGTTAAATAATAAGGGTAGGAACTTGGGGACCCTGCTCTTAAAAACAAATCCCAATGAATCTTGATACTCGAAAAGAAAAATGTTGTAAAAGTAAAATATCCATACCCAGAAATCATTGGTTATGACCTTAAATGATTCCATAAGGATTGATAGGTCGTTAAGCCTCAAAAACAAGCAAACTGTATTAGGATAAACGGAATATAAACCTCGCCATGACAAGGTGAACCAATATGTCCACTGGAAAAACAACAACTTTTATGAGATAGAAACTGGGAAAACTTGGTGTGAACACCACCCAGACTCGGTTACACACATAATGTCTGTAACAATTTTATGGGTCTTAAGACAAACAGAACAATCAAAGGAAATCGCCCAGACACAGTTGTTTTATTGATATGGCAGTTCCAGGAAAGTGTAATATATCTTTGATCACTTTCTTCTTCTTCTTCTTCTTCTTCTTCTTCTTCTTCTTCTTCTTCTATGTGCCGTGTCCGTTCAGGGTGAAGGCGATCATGGCCTTCCACATCTACCTATCCCTTGTAGCTCTTAACACCCTTTCTCCTGTTTCCCCTCCCAAACACTGCTCAGCCATCCATCTGCTCAAGTCCATCAAGTATGTCACTTGCTTCTTTCTCCTGTCTCTACTTCCCTCTATCCGTCCCGTAAGTATCAGATTCTCCGAGCCCACCTTCCTCATTACATATCTCAGAAACCTCATCTCTTTTCCAGATGTTAAGTATCAGTTTTCTTTCCGTGTCAATCCTCTCCAAAATCTCGTCGTTGCTCACATGGTATCCTCTGCATCCTTCTGTAGAACGACATTTCGGTTGTTTCAAGTCTGCACCCACCCCATCTTTGATGAGATTGTCCAGCATTCGCTGACATATTGAAGGACAGAAGGGTGTAAATCTAAAAAAATGTGAAACAGGAAGACATCAAGAATTCTAGTTATTTTTATTTATTTTTTTAAAATCATATCAACCGAGCAAGGCGGTAACGCCACTGATGTGTAGGGGGCTACATAAGAGCGAAGAGATTGGAAAAGAGAAAACCGGAAACCGCACCCAAAACAGGAAACAAGGGCTGAGCCTCTTCACCTGTTCAATAGATGGGGGTGGAGTGTGAACCGGGCGATAGTTTAGTCTATCTACTCCAATTGAAAAAAAAAACAAAAAAAAAAAAAAAAAACAAAGTGAGAAGATTAGGACTCTGGGTTTAATTGACAAAGTTTCTGATAAATTCATTGAAAGGAGCTCTGGTAGCCTTTAAGAAATGCAAAGAAGTGTTCCCATAGGCACAGCTCAAACCTGACGAAAAATGTTATGCATGTAAAATACGTGAGTACTGGGTTATATTATTTTTATTTTTTCCAAAAAACATGTTCAGTGAAGAATATTATTGTTATGGTACCCTCCTACGAGGAATGGACTCTTCCTTTTGCTATATATAAATTACCTGCGTGACTTTCAGAGAGCAATCAAGTACAGCAGTCAAGTTGGTAGTCACATACAGCAGTTAACGACAGCAACTAGTTAGGCAGCGTAATAATACCTTCGGACTTATTTATTTCTATATTACTATTTATTAGCACTTCCTTTGAATATCTTGTTATACTAATACACTGTTTTGAACCTACCTCCTGTGTTCCGTGTCTTACTTCCGGCAAAAACCGGTCACTACAACTTGAGGCGAAGTTTCGACACAACTCCACAACAATTATGATGTCATTTCTGACTTTACGTTTCTGGTTGGGACCCGGAAGAGAATGAGTATACATCAGAAATCAAAAGAAATAATAATAATAATAATAATAATAATAATAATAATAATAATAATTACAGCTCACACCTTACGGAGACCTATGTAAAATGTGTGCTCTAAGGATGTCTCTTTTTTTTTGTTAAAAAAAAACTCAGGGTAGAATGTTATGGTGTCATTTCAAACTTTAGGTTGCTGTTTGAGACCCGGAAGAAAATGAGTATACATTATAAAATTATTATTATTATTAATAATAATAATAATAATAATAATAATAACAGTTTGATGATGCATCAGGCATGTCTCTCGTGACTTCTGACCTTAACTGATTGGTGGTGTGACCATGCACAAGTTTTGCCTTGGTGTATTAAGATAAATATTAAGTAAATATCCTCTTCAGTACGATGGATTTTTGTGTCAGTTGCCTGATTTTAATCAACTGCAGATGTTCCCTTGGGGCGGAGGCACTGTGCATCGCTGTTCAGGCGTGAGAGAAGCTGATTAAATGTCGACTATTTTTTTTCTGTCTGAAGATTGATAGATGAGGTAGCCATAACGTCTTAGAAAGCACATACACATACTTCTAAAAATGTCCATCGGTGACTGGACTGGGTTACCCAACTTGAAGATATTTCTAACTAAGCTCCACTTGCAGGTTCTACTTTTTTCAAAACCTATCAATTTGGCTGTTCTGCGTGTGACTGAGACACCCCTATCAGATTCAGTGATGGAATGGACATTCGACTATATAAGGTGTATCAAAAATACTTTTAGCGGGTGCCACACACTGTTGACCATGTCCACTGTAGTTTATGGATATAGAATTCAGCGCAGTACGTAATCTGTTCAATGAAACAACGTCAAAGTTTAACACTCACGAGTCAGACATTCTACTGAATTGGATTAGATTGCGAATATTCGGGAAAATATGGCCGCCTATTATACACATCGCATTGAATATTTTAGAGTCTTCTGATTAGTAATCCTTTCTATAGGTGAACTGTAAAATGAGTCAGTCTATTGCTGGCTCACTAGTATACAAAACTACCCCAAAACACTAACACACACCATGGCAGGGATATTGTTTGTGGTCAGGCGTACAAACGGATCTCGGTCTTCCTCGGTCCATAGTTTGTGGTACCACAGAACCTAATTCAGTAATGTGGCGATAAACAGCAGCAAAGTTTGGATGACTCTGTTTTCTTCGGTCTAGAAAAGCAATCTGATAGAGTCGTGCAGCCTCGTGTCCATTACAATTTCTGCGGTCGTATGTAAAAATCATATCTGTCTGCTCACAATATGAGTATCCTGCCATTGCTAACACTCCTCAGTTTACACACTACTACATACGTTAAATATAGGCTAGCCACAAATAAACCCGAATGACAAATACAAATTTGTCTATATGGCAGCACAGTACTATCTACTGTAAACTTTCTTTAGATTTTATAATTAAATTGTTATAATTAAAAAACGAAGAATTTGCATTTGTCTGTATTTCTGAGATGAGTTAGTATTTACAGTATTTACATTATTCGGAGTATTGTCTTCATCTTTGTTGCCATTTGTTCGACGTTTCGGCCGTTGTACGCTTTGGCTTTCTTCAGGTGCTAGGAATTTCGAACCGAACCCTTTATTACAATCACTGGGGTATATCATCATTATTCTTTGCACCTGAAGAAAGCCGAGCGTACAACGGCTGAAACGTCGTACAAATGGCAACTAAGATGAGAACAATAGTCAAAATAATGTAAATACTGGAAGAATTTGCAGTCATTTGTTTACATAGACTTTTATCCTTGTTTTGGTGTGAGGAACCCAACCCCAAAATTTATAAATGTATTTCTGATACACACTGTACGTAACTCAACAAGAGTTTTTTGAAGTACTACTCTCATGCTCAAGGAATTAAAAATCAAGAAAACTACAGGATGTGCGTCGTGGTGCAGTGGATATCGGCTAGGAACCAGAAATTGGCGAGACTGGTTCGAATTCCAGCTGAATTCCTTGGATTCACTTACGCACAAATACCCTTGGGAAAGGTATTAATCCGTTTCTTCCCTCCAGTCATGGGTTAAATAACAGAACAGATTGGGTTCTATAGCTTTGGCAGGCAACCAGTCTACCGTAGAAAGTAATGGCAACCTACTGCGGGATAATCTTCTGCCCAAGTCAGTCATGTCTATTTCGAGACATGATCGCCCAAAACGTGTATCACAAATGACACTTATCTAACTGACAAAAGAGAAACAATGAAAAGCACTGATATACAGGAGATGGATGCGCCGTGAAAATGAAGAAATTAAGTTTTGAAGAGAGGCAAAATCTCCTTGGAAAAAATTGGCATTCTTCAATAATAAGATTATGTTAAGGAATAACTTTGTAATTATTAAGGGCTCACTGTAGCGGCACGATTAGTAAAATATTTCATTTGCCCTACTTGCAAGTGATGGGGTCTGGAATTTGCAAATGATGCAACGGGGAAAAATGCATATTCCACACCGATGTTATCCAAATCAGAAAAACAAAATCCAGATTTTTTATTTTTTTTTTTTACAAATGTCCATTCTTTTTCCATTCAGTTTTCCAAATTTGGCACAAAATTAAAGTTGCTAAATTAAAAAAAAAAAAAGACGACTCCTACAAAATACCGGTCAATGAGCCAGATCCAGAGGCCATTGCCAATGTAAACGAACAGACTAACTTTACCATTTGCAGATTAATAACGATCCATACCAAATAAATTTTCTCAACAAGTAAATGCTTACAGACTCAAATATCAATCAGTCAGTTAAGTGCCATACGTGATACACGCTTGGGCAATCATGTCTTAAAAGAGACATGACTGACTGGGCAGAAGATTATCCCGCAGTAGGTTGTCATTTCTTTCTGTGGTAAAACTGCCTTGCTTGGGATCAAATGATAAAAAAATATGTTGACTTTATGCACCAACTTAGAGAAAAAGTTGTAAGGCATCAGCATTTGGAAGCGCGACAGCAGTGGATTTGAGATGTTTATATTTCAATAATATTGATAGAAATATTCAATAAAGTTCAACCGGCACTAACGCTAACTGTTCGTTCAATGAATACCTAAAGTTCCCTGTATGAAGTCGGTCGTTCTCACAATTATTATTACAAACTATAACAATGTGACAAACTGAGTATTGAGAACCAGCATTTCGAGTATAATAATTTAGTTCATCACTAAATAATTTTTAATGATTTCACGCCAAGCAAGGCAATAAAATCCCTAAGATGCAAAGAATTACTGAGTGCAAAAAATATGAGAAAAATAAATTATTATTAATAAGAGAGAACAATAAAACACCAGGAATTAAGAAGACGGAGTATGATGATTGACGATGCATTTAAATTTTTGAAGAATTAAAATAGACTGGAACGCAAGAAGTAGGAAGAAAGTTCCGCTAGCGGGAAGAAACTGTTAGCATAGAACATGCGGTTATATTTCACTATTTCAACTGCAAACCGATGCCAGTCTAGTGCTGCAATTCAGTTTATAAAGTCTAGGTACCAAAAAGGAAAGCAATATTTATTTTGTAAAAATACAAAAGTGTGACACAAGGTCAAAAGTTGTGATGGGGAAAGGCTGGTTTTATTCTTTCTTATAATTAAACCTAGCCTGCCACAATTACTGTCCCAAACATACCAAATTATTCCTAACACGAAAACAACATCTTCTTACTTACCATCCTTTTTTATAGTCACCATAAAACCACCAAGTTACTATAAAGTCCTAAAAAGTCCCAATATATACAATTTGTTGCGGGAATGGATAAAAATAACAAATATTAGGAGAAAGATAAAGGAAAGGAAAGCAAACTTCTCTGTGAATTCACTACTTCACACGTTGAACGTTGAAGACAGTGTAGCCACATACTGTATGTCATTAATATAGCCACATACTATATATCATTATATATACTGTTCAAGAAGCATTAGGCTCTTTGTCATTTTTTTAAAAAGAAAATTTATAGAAAATTAAACTGGAGATCATTCGTGGTCGAGCGGTCTAAGACGTTGCCAGATCAAATGGTAGTTTCCCCTATATAGCGAGGGGTCGCAGGTTTGAATCCTGCCGAATGACACACATTTTCGTAATAAAAATTTATCGTAAATAATTAGGCTAGTAGATATAAATACATAATACTGTTTAATTAAAAACAGAATATCTACTTATATACGAGTATCGATAAAAAATAATGTTCAAACAATTCATTTCATATATATATATATATATATATATATATATGTGTGTGTGTGTGTGTGTGTGTGTGTGTGTGTAGTGTTAAATTGTAATAATGTTTTACTGATAAAATGTATTTTGGCAAGCTGTTTTTTTTATCGCAAAGTACTCAATATCGGGGTGGCGATAGAGTGTTGATATACACAAAGAATTTGTCGCTTTAACTGAGCGGGTTCATGTCGATTTCGAAGTTTGTACGCACCGTCTTCTTCGGGTGCTAGAAATTTCGAACCGAACCCTTTATTACAATCACTGGGGTATATGGTTTTCATTCCTTGCGTAGTAGTGCCTCTTTTGGTAGTCATAGGTTATCTCCCTCTAAACCTGTAAGTTACTTGTTCACTACTGCTGTAGCTTGGTATGTGAGTGAACAAGTAATTTAGAGAGTCCAGTAAGAGGGAGATAACTCATAACTACCAAAAGAGGCTTCAAAAAATGAGAATGATATACCCCAGTGATCGTAATTAAAGGTTTGGTTCGAAATTCCTAGCACCTGAAGAAGACCGGGGCGTACAACGACCGAAACGCCGTACAAATGGCAACAAAGATAAGGAGATTAATCCGAATAATGTAAATACTGTATAGCCACATCATAATAGATAAATCCATTTTAAATGAGTCAACAATGTTTTGCTGCAAGTCTTTATGTCAGCTTGAAATTTTTTTTTCTCGTTAAAATGTGCAATAATTTTAACATATTCAACATTAGGGATTGTGAATTTTATAAAGTGTTTATTTGAGACTTAACATGATCGAAACAAACTCATGGATCTGGAATAAAAATAACAAAACAGAATAATGTCAAAATGTTTCGTTCTTTGATCTTTGAAGTTGTGTTTAATTTAATTTGTAACGTATATAAACGTAGGTCGAAAAAAAAAAACAAACGTTAAGATAGCGAGAATCACAATGTTTTGGGGCCCTTTTCTCTTTGGGTCGGGGATAGCACACAACAAATAGATATTCTATTGCATTATATTTTGCAAATTCATATTGTTTCATGGCGTAAAACCAGGTGTCTCGCCACAACGACACAATCTTTATTATCTGTGAATCGCCATGACCTTTTGGGAAAAGAGTAGAGTGGGTTCCCATTGTTTTCTTCAGGGGGAGTCATTAAATTTTTAAAGCTTTGAATTATTTTAAGAGGTTTTGTTTAATATATCTTCGACCATGTCTTCATTCGTTACTTCATGGGAATTTGTTTTGAATGATCTGAGGATCATCAGGTTGTGCGTTGTGGTACGGTGGATATCGGCTCGGAACGAGAAACCGGTTCGAATTCCAGTTAAATCCATCGTATTCACTTACGCGCAAATACCCTTGGGAAAGGTATTAATCCGTCTCTTCCTTCCAGTTATGGGTTAAATAGCAGGACAGATTGGGTTCTATAGCCTTGGCCGGCAACCAGTCTACTGCAGAAAGCAATGGCAACCTACTGCGGGATAATCTTCTGCCCAGTCAGTTATGTCTCTTTCGAGACATGATCGCCCAAGCGTGTATCACGTATGGCACTTAACTGACTGACTGATCTGAGGATAAATCAAACGTCTACAATTATATTAGAATCACTAGGTTTCATGGTCGATAAAGTGTGCTGCTGCTTCAGTTCATAGTACATCAAACTTTCAAGTAAGGTCAAGTAAGGCAGCTACCAAAGGTTCCAGAGTCCAGGTTGCATTTTTATTTAATCCCTAGCTTGGAGGAAGAAAGAAAATAGGATTCATCCCTTTCAAAAGGAAATTATTGCAAAAAGTGAGCTTAAAAGACTTAGAATTTGAACCCCACTCGTTCGTCTCATATTCCAAGCTGACAACAATTACACTACCACACATGCGAAATTTCTTCTTTTATGTGCCGTGTCCCTTCTTGACGTAGGCGATCATAGCCCTCCTTCGCTATCCCTTGTAGCTCTTAACACCCTTTCTCTTGTTCAGTAGTCAGTTAAGTGCCATACGTGATAAACGCTTGGGTGATCATGTCTCGAAAGAGACATGACTGACTGACTGGGCATAAGATTTTCCCGCAGTACGTGGTCATTACTTTCTGCGGTTGACTGGCTGCCAACCAAGGCTATGGAAGATCGGCCCGACTGCCAGCCAAGACGGCAATGGCAACTCGGTAACATAAATGTGGAATGTTTCCTTAGAAAGAAACGGATATTATTACCGTTACCGCTAATATTATCATTACTATTAACCAACGATTTGGTTTAATAATGCGATTTAACATTGATTCAGTCTATTAAGTGCCATACGTAATATACGCTTTGGGCGATCATGTCTCGAAAGAGATATGACTGATTGGGCAGAAGGTTATGACGCAGTAGGCTGCCATTATTTCTGTGGTAGACTGGTTGCCAACCAAGGCTATAGAACCCAATCTGTCCTGATATTTAACCCATAACTGGAGGGAAGATAGCTATTATTACCTTTCCCAAGCGTATTTGCGCGTAAGTGAATGCAAGGAATTCAAATGGAAATTCGAACTCGGCTCTCCTATTTATCGTTCTGAGCCGATATCCACTGCACAACAAAATTTCTCCCAAATCATTTGCTGTCATTCTTTTACTGAAGCCTACAATGATTTAATTTGCGGCATAAGTAAGTATTACCCATAAAAAACATACCGTTTAGATTTTGTCAAATGTAAAAAAGATCAACTGTTTTTACGAAAGCATTTGTATCTGAACTTATTTATAAATGGAACTTTGTCTCTGTGTGTGTGTTTGTGCTTGTGTGTGTGTGTCCGTTACCTATAGACTCCAAAACGGCTGAACCGATTTTCTTGAAAATTTACACAGTTGTAATATAAGCGTCTGCGAGTATTCTTAGCTAGGTTTTGTGTCGAGGTACCCCCGATAAATATCGAAAATCGATAATCGAAAAAATCGGGTTATAAAAAGAGTGGTCCGATTTTAATCAAATTTGATACATTCATCGACATTAAGAAACGATATTCTGAAGTTTCAAGGTTACACTTCTTATAATAGTGCAGAAAATCGATAACATATATATATATATATATATAAAAGATAAGATGTTTTAGTGCGTGTCTGTTCATCTGCCTGTATGTCTGTATTTTTTTCAGCCCTTTTATTTTAGTTTTTCCCTCGGATTTGGCTCTTAATATGTATAATTGTAGTTCTTAGTCTCAGCCATGATACCATTTACTCAGAGGACTTATCTAGCCTTCAAAATTCAGTTTACGACGAAAAAACTTACTTGATATCGATATCAGGAAATCAAAATTTGACTTACATTCATTTATTTTTCTTTCAGTCTACAGTTTCGTTTTAACTGGAAACAACTATTGCATTTTAGTCTTTCGTACCAATGTCCAAAGAGTCTGAGCTCCAGGACCATAGATTAGTCTTAAAGCTTTCATTACACCCGAGCAACGCCGGGCTATACTGCTAGTAAAATTATAAATTTCATTTATATTACAAAAATAGGGTTGAATACTTCTACGAAGCACAATAGTTATCAAGCATGTCTCGCTAGATCAACTACGACAGTAGCCAGTTCGATTCTCACTGCGTTTTGACTTTGTACCATAATCTTAGAAAATCATAGCGGTACTACGACGTCGTGCAAGGGTTAGCAAGCATGTCTCGTTCGCAATATGGCAGTGAATGCTGGACAATATCATCAAAGATGAAGGAAAAACTTCAAGCAACTGAAAGGCTACGGATATCATGGATCGAACACGTGATTAATGATGAGGTTTTGGAAACAATGGAAACGAAAAGGAAACTAATGCTGAGCATCAGGAAGAGAAAACTAAAGTTCCTGGGACATACAATGAGGAAGGAGGGCTTGGAGAACCTGATACTAACAGGCCAGATAGAGGGAAAATGAGACGGGATAAAACAGCGTGTAACGTACTTGACTGGTCTGAGCAGGTGTATGACAGAACGCGGGTTGCGTGGTGTAACGGGAGAAATCGTGCTAAGATCCACCAGGAATAGGGACCATATTATTCTGGTACGAATTTAAAACCTAGTAGCGCAGAAACAAAGAAGAGAGTATTGGTTTGCTATGTGATGTCAGTTCTTAAATATGCCAGTGAATGCTGGACAATGTCATTAAAGATGAAGGAAAATCTTTAAGTAACTGAAATGTGGTTCTACAGAAAGATGCTGCGGATATCATGGACCGAACATATGATCAATGATGAGGTTTTGGAAACAATGGAAACGAAAAGGAAACTAATACTGATAATCAGGAAGAGACAACTAAAGTTCCTGGGACATAAAATGAGGAAGGAGGGCTTGGAGAACCTGATACTAACAGGCCTTATAGAGGGAAAAAGAAACAGGGAAAGCAGTGGATAACATATTTGAAGGACCTGAGCAGCTGGACGACGGAACGGTGGTTGCGTGGTGCAACAGGAGAAAGCGTGCTAAGTGCCACCAGGGATAGAGAGACGTGGAAGCCCATGATTGCCTACGTCCTGAATAGACAAGGCACCTAGAAGAAGATGAAGAATGAGTTCGATCCTCACTGGGTGCTCCACGGTTTCGGCCTTGTGTTACATCAAAGTTACGTTTAGAAAATCATAGGGGCATTTTTACGTGATACAATGATTAGCAAGCTTGTCTCGCTAGAGCTTATGACGACGAAGTAGTGAGTTCGATCCTCACCGACTCCTCCACATTTTTTGCCACATATAATCGATAGAAATCATTATAAAAGAAGGACTGATAATCTGTCTATCACAAAATGTCTGCGTAAGACTTTGATTGTATTATAATGTGTTGTTCCTGGGTGACTTAATGGCCTTGTGCCACTCAATGCATGCAGAAGTACGTACACACATATTAGTTTACAGTCATTTCCCGTCGAAACACCGTTTCTAGTAAGATCCCCGAATATAGCCAACGTTATTCCTGGTCAATACCTAGATGGGTGACCGCTTGAGAATACCAGATGCTGTAAGCGTGGATGCGCAGGTGGTGTAATGTATAATGGCACGAAATTTGGAATTCGAAAAGCCGGATTCCGATTTCTGTCGGATTTGTTATATTCATTTCCGCGCAATCTATCTATCTATCTATCTATCTATCTATCTATCTATCTATCTATTCCACTCTCATTCTGTTCATATCTATCTATCTATCTATCTATCTATCTATCTATCTATCTATCTATCTATTTATCTATCTATGTAAAGTTCTGAATATTTTCTGTCAAATGTTAGTATTCGTATCTATCTATCTATCTATCTATCTATCTATCTATCTATCTATCTATCTATCACATTCTTTAATCTATCTATCTATCTATCTATCTATCTATCTATCTATCGATCTATCTATCTATCTATTTTCCATTTATAAATGAGTTATTAAGCGTAATAACTCATTTAAAAATGGAAAATATTGAAAGGTTCTACAATATAATTGTATTGAACACTTTTTAATACAAATGTGCACTGGTTTAATCTCATGACCAGAAACTAAGTAATCAATCATTCAATCAATCAATCAATCACTATATATATATATATATATATATATATATATATATATATATATATATTATACGTGGTTCTAATAAAAAGATATCCCCACCCATATATATGTAATTTTTTTGTTTGAACATTATTTTTAATCGATACTCGTATTTAAGTAGATATTCTGTTTTTAATCAAACAGTATATATTTATTTCTACCGGTCTGATTATTTACGATAAATTTTGTTACGAAAATGTGTCATTCCGAAGGATTCGAACCTGCGACCTCTATCAACATAGGGGAAGCCACCAATAGACCTGGTGTGATTTAGAACACCCGACCACGATTCTCATCAAACTTCACACAAATATTTTTAGTCTGAGCTCCAGGACCATGGATTAGTTTTAAAGCTTTCATTGCACCCGAGCAACGCCGGGCTATACTGCTAGTTTATAATATAGACATTCTGTTAATTCCTTTTGAAGATATTTAGTTAGTTTATATTACAACGAACGAGAAAGAACCCGGGAAGAAAGAAAAAAGTGACTGTGGGGTGAAAGAAGCTAGAGATGGAGAAAGAAAGAAAGAAAGAAAGAAAGAAAGAAAGAAAGAAAGAAAGAAATGAATGAATGAAAGGAGAGAGAAAAGGAAGTAAAGATGGAAGAAAGGAAAGAAAGAAAAGAGGAATATAAGAAGGAAGGGAGAAGCATAATAGATAGAAAGAAAAGAAAAAGAAAAAAGATGGCGAGGAAGACTTTTCAGCCTTGACAGGGTTTAAAATCGTTTACTCGACCTTGTGGAGAATGACTCATATTCTACACGACAACCACTTTGCCACAGATGCAACGGTTGCAGACCTTTCTTTACTTCCATGGCAAATGATCTGACGAGCTATTTTAATGCCATCGGCTCATACCTTTGGTTCGTCCATAGGATTGAATCATCCTCATTCATTACGTAATCCTTTGTTAAGAAGAGCTTTTCGCTCCGAAAGCTGCTTCCCAAGAACGGTGATTTTTTTGGGGGGGGGGGGAGAGACTCCCGTGTCGATGTTTACCCGAGCTATACAATCTTAATCTCTTCAATCAAGAGTCAATTATCTCTCTGCTGTATTCTCGAAATCTGCATTTTCTACTTTCTTTAAGTTCCCACACAATGCTCTCATTGAGTGACTCTTGAGATTATTATTAGGCGAACTTTAGTAAAGAATATATAATTATTGATTTAATAATTTGTTTTCCTTGTTCAATATTGATATAAATGTCTTTTGTAAGAGAGATATAATTATTATAAAATCGGATCATTATTATTGGTGTGACAGCGAATGAAAACACCGCTTTTTGTTTTAATAAACTACAAATTGAACTGGAAAGTATTTTATACTTAAAATTGGCTCATTTTAACGGTACTTTCCTGTCAAAAATATTGCTAGGATGTTTCGCTTTTACTCTGTTACAAGTAGCAAAGACACAAAGAGAAATAGATTTTTGTTACAGTATTTACATTATTCGGACTATTGTCCTCATCTTTGTTGCCATTTGTACCACGTTTCGGCTGTTGTACTTTCCGACCTTCTTCAGCTGCGAACAATCACTGGGGTATATCATCCACATTCCTTGTGTAAATCCACGATTGGAAGTCATGAGTTATCTCCCTTTAACCCTGTAAGTTACTTGTTCACTACTGCTGTAGCCTGGTATTGAACTCACAACTCTAAGAGTCAAATCAGGAACTAACCAACGTCTATATGGGCCATGTGTCCTTAAATGAATTTTTGGGATATATAAACCTAATGTCCAGTAAACATTTTAACCAGAGTTCATATTGCAATTTTTTTTTATGTTAATGGTTTTCTCTCGTATTTTTGATGTTAATGGTTTTCTCTAGTAATTTTTACCAGAGCTCATATTGCAAGGAATGAGGATAATATACCCCAGTGATTGTAATAAAAGATTCGAAATTCCTAAAGAAGCACCAGAAGAATGCCGAAGCGTACAACAGCCGAAACGTCGTACAAATGGCAACAAAGATCAGACAATAGTCCGACGAATGTAAATACTGTAAATACTACTTCATCTCAGAAATGTAGACAAATACTAGATTTTTATTAATAATATAGACATTTGGTTAAATTCTTTCGAAAATAGTTTTTATTACAACGTTTTGTCACATACTATTCAGCCGTTGAAATATGCAACATTCTAAAATAGCTTACAGGAAAGGTAGCTTAAAAAAGAACTTAAAATGATTTCTAAATATAACAATTCGTCACTTCTGCAAACGCCTTTTTCCTCACTTCGACTCGTTTTGAATTTTAATTAAATTCAAAAACCCAGGACTGTAAGCAGAAAAGTCTGTTCTCCGCAGGTCAGAGGTCAGCGTCATTGGCCTTTGACGTCAGCAAATATGGCGGTGATGCAATGAATGATGTTTACATAAGCAATAGACACTTGTTTGTTCTTTCTTTTCCCATTCAGTTTCTTTCGGGTGACTCTTTCTTTGTGTCCATTGTATTCTTTCAGTTTTGCTAATTTTAACGTTTCATTTCCAAATTTAGAAGCATCTTATTTTCGGTTATACACATGACTTACAGCATTTTTACACGACGACACAGGTTTAAAGCACTTTCCAGAAATATTTCCTTTCTTCATTCTTTCTATCATTTATCTAATTATTTTAGCATTTTCCCTTCCTCTTACATTTATTTTTGTTAATTTCTTTTATTCCTTCTGTCATATCTTTCTTCCATACTTCCTTGCTTCTTTCATTTTTTTTTACTTCTCTTTTATTTTTTCATTTTCTTCGCCATCTTGTTTCTTTTTCCTTTCTATCTCCTCACTTAACTTCTTCCTCTCTTTCTATCTCCTCACTTAACTTCTCTTTCTTTTTGTCCTTCCATCTTTTTTTCTTTTCTCTCTTCCTTCCTTTATTACTTTTTTTTTCTCCATCTCTAGCTTCTTTTACCTGCCAATTCTTCTTTGTTTATTCTCATCTTCTTTCACGTTATTTTCCTTCTTTCTCCTTCCTTACTCTTTCGTGCTCTTCTTTCCTATTCACTCATCAGTTACTCTCCTTTCTTCTTTTCATCATTTTCCTTGTCCTCCTCTTTGACTTTTGATACATTTCCTTCCTTCCTTCATCCATTCTTTCCTTCCTTTTTCCTTTCTTCTCATTCCTTCATTGTTTTCTGATTAATTTTTCTTCTCCTCACTTCTTCCTAATTTGTCTCACTCTTTCCTCTTTTTCCTTTCTCCTCTTTGTTTGTTTGTCCTTTCCTTACTTTCTAATCTTTCATTAGTTTCTCAATCCTTTTTCTTATTCTCGCTTCCTTTCTTCATTTCAGTCACATTCCCTTTCATGTTCCTTCCTTCCTTCCTTCCTTCCTTCCTTCCTTCCTTCCTTCCTTCCTTCCTTCCTTCCTCTTCTCTCTTTGCTCACTCCCTCCATTCTTTTCATTTCTCAATCGCTTTTGTTTTCTTCCTTTCCTTTCTTTCTTGTATTCTTTGCTTTCTCATTCACTCCTTTCATTCTCTGTACCTCCCTTCCTTACTTCTTTCTTTGCACTCTTTCTCTCTATCTTCTTCTTCTCTCTCTGGGACCCTCGGCCTGGGGAAATGGTTAGCAAGCTTATCTTGCGAGAACTTATTACAACTGAGTAGTGAGTTTGATCTTCACTGGGTACCCCATACTTTCGGCCTTGTGCCACATCTAAGCGGCGCTTAGAAAATCAACTATCTTCCTCTCTCCCATTCCTTTTCTTTCGTTCGTTCCTTGGTTCCTTCCTTCCTTCTTCCTCATTCCTGCTTCCTTTTTCTTTCTTCCTTTTCTTTCATCCTTCTCTTTCCTCCTTCCTTCCTCCCTCCCTCCCTTTATTCCTTCCTTTTTCTTTTCATCCCTGCTTCCCTTCCTTCTTTCCTGTTCCTTCCTTCCTTCCTTCCTTCCTTCCTTCCAATTCCTGCTTTCCTTCCTTCCTTGTTCAAATTTTTTAAAACCTGCTTTCATACCGTCTATAACATTTTTGTACCTTTTTATTTTCTGCAAATCTTTGAATTTGTGTGTGTGTGTGTGTGTGTCTGTATCCATGTCTGTCTCTCTGTATCTGTGAGAATGTGTTCAACTATATGTGTGTACCTGTTCTGTAGGACGATGACTTTGATGTGTCTGTCCAAATGCAAATTTGAAAGTATGTTCGCGTACACCACAAGCGTCTCTTTAAATGTGAGTATACACTTATATGTAAGATAGCTGTTCAAATGTGCATACATGTGTAAATGCAGATTTGAATGCGCGTTCGTTTGCATGTGTGTGTGTGTGTGTGTGTGTGTGTGTGTGTGTGTCCATTTGTGCGTTTGTTTCCTTCGGACGCATAAACATTTTCAAATTTATTCGAACTAGAAAAGAAAAGCCATTTCTTAAAATCATATCGACAAGGAACATAAAAAAAAATACCCAAGCAACACCGCCTTTACAATTTTCTTCACTGAGTCGTTTAAAAAGATAATTATTAAAATGTTGCTTATTAGCATGTATTAGGGTTAGTTTTGCTTAATACCGCATGTAGAAATTGCATTTACATTTTATCGGTTTCACTGTAAAAGGGTGGGACCTAGTTGCTAATCTAGTATCTCGTGCAAATTCACATATAGGGGGCACCAGTGATTTAAGTTCATCAGAGCAGAAGCCGTGAAAATATTTATAGAAGAGGCACAGGGAAGCCACATCACGAGTCGAAAAAGTTAGTAACAAAAACAACAAAAAATATTAATATTAATATATGCACTTTTTCTCTCCCGTAACTCTCACGAAGTCATGTAATTAACTGCAGAATGACGTACTGCGTAATGCAACGAATTTTGGCAGATTTTTGCTCGATTTTTCTTCATTTACTGGTACTTCCGGCGATGTACTTCCGGAAATAAAAGTAATGCGCTATTGTATTTCTACGCTTGTTACTTTCATAACAGGAAGTACATCGCCAGAAGTTTCAGTAAAGGAATAAAAACGACCAAAATTCGACAGAAAATTCTACAGTTAATTACATGACTTCATGAGAGTTAAGGGAGAGAAAAAGTGCGAGATATAGTTCGTTTTTTTTATATATTTAGTCGAATTTAATAAAAAAAACACACAAAGTTCTCTCCCTTTTATCGAAACTTCATAGTTCTTCGTTTTTCCTTTCTTTTCTTATCTCTTGGAGAATTTCAGTCCTTTTTTCCTTTTTCTCAGTATTGCAGAATGTTGAATCTCATCACAACATGATTCATTCCTTTCTCTAGCCGCTCGTATAAACTTCTTCCAATCATCCAGGCCTTAGGATAATCTTTCTTTCAACTGATTTAAAGTCTAGTCAAGACAGTGTTGGCATAATTATTCTGTTTCAGCTTTCTCTAAATTTCTTCAACTGTCTTATAGTCTAGTTAGGACTATACTGAATAATTTTTTTTTTTTATAAGCGTTTCACCCCGAGCAAGGCATGTCACTGCCACTACTGTGCAGGGGGCTACGTAGAGTGGAGAAAGGCTGATTAAATATAGGAAATAACAGAGGGTGGGTGATAGGCGGATGAGGATACCGAGAATGAGGGTTGGGTAGATGAGAGTGTTGTGAGAATAGTTGGGAGTTAGTGTGATAGGAGGTGTCTATTGACCCTACATTTAAACACCTGGAGATTGTAACTGTCGGGAAAGCAGACTTGTGGAAGGGAGTTCCACAGGCGGGAAGCGCGAGAAAAGAAGCTGTTGGAGTAGAATTTACGGTTACATCTTATTTGTTTAACTGTAAAAGGGTGGGACCTAGTTGCCAATCTAGTATCTCGTGTAAATTCGTGCTTGGGCGGCACCAGTGATCTAAGCTCATCGGAGCAGAAGCCATGAAAGTACTTGTAGAAGAGGCACAGGGAAGCTACATCACGCCGGTGTGAGAGCGGCTGCAGCCGGTCTGCCAAGTCAGTATCAACCACGTTACAGATCCTCCTTTGTATTTTGTCAAGAAGCCCAAGGAGAGCAGCAGGGGCACCCGACCAGATATGGCAGCAATATTCAATACATGGGCGGATGGTAGATTTATCTTCAACTAATTTATAGTCTAGTCAAGACTCTACTGGAATACTTATTCTGTTTCAGCATTCTCTTCCAAATAAGAACACGACTCAATTATAGACGAAATCTCTTCCTTGATTTACGTCTAATATCGACGGAGATGATATCGACGGAGATGATATTATGATATCACACAAGATGACTAAAACTTTAGTCAGCATTTCTTCTTGAGTTTTTGTGATTGTTTTAATGTCCAGTCAGGACAGAGTTGGTTAAACCACAAGACCTTTTCTTCTTGTTCTTGAACATAGCATCAGGTAACTTAGACGCCGACTTCTTTTTTTGGGGGGGGCGTACAATGTCTCTCTTTTTTCCAATATTGCCGTTTGTTGAATCTTAATTTACAAAACGATTCATTCCCCCCTCAATCCGCCAATATTAACTTCTTCCTTTCATCCTGATCTTAGGATAATCCTTTTTTCAACTGTTAAGTCCAATTACGACTGTGCTAGGATAATCATTCAGTCTCAGCATTCACTTAGAGACCTGAATAAGAACACGACTTAATCATAGACGAAATTTCGTTCCTTGACTTACGTCTAATATCGACGGAGGAGAATCTACATGATTAAATCTTTAGTCAGAATTTCCTCTTGAGTCTTGAATTCTTGTGACTACTTTAATGTCCAGTCAGGACAGAGTTGGTTAATCCACAAGACCTCTGTATTTCTTCAGAGACCAGAATATGGCATCAGGTAACTTAGACGCCGGCTTCTTCCTCACGTCTGTTCTTTGTCGAGTCTTTTCACCAACTGGCTTCTTTACTTCAAATTTCTTTCAAAAAGGCGGGAAAAAGATTCTCCGGACCACTCAGAATGCAGAATCCGATCACATGACATAGCAGTCAAAGAAGTCGATAGAGAGGGAAAGAAGAAGGAGAGGAAGCAGAAAAAGAAGAAAAAATAGAAACATATAAAATAAAATTTCAACAAGTGAGGTTGTCGTATGGACAGACGGAAGAAATACAGATTATAAAGTTATGCAGGACCCAAGAGAGAGGTTAAAATTGCAATGCCCGGAAAAACAGAGAATGCGTTCCACAAAGTAGCGATTCTCAGGAAGAAGGCTTCTTTTTACAAATGGAATCTAAAGGTAATGACGATGATTCAACTATGTGTATGTAACAGGATCAGGTTCTAACTGAAAAGGTCTATTTTTTTTTTACATCATGTAAAATCCATAATATATTCAGTATAAAATATGCTAAACACCTACAACTGAAGCATTCAACTTGGTTGTTTTTAAAGGAGAAAATAACATTAAAAAAGAAAAAAAAAGGCAGTAAGAATTCTCAGTACACATTAAATGATTTCAAGATTCATTTTGGTTAAAAGTTTGTTAACACTTATATAGCTAATTTAAAAAGGCTCAAGAGTCACTCAAAGTAGTGGGTACTTAAATGAAATTGCTGCATTGATATAAGAGAAAGAAGTAAGACATGCAAATTATGAGGATATGCAGGATACATAACAGTTGATGTTAAACTTGAAGAGGTTAAAACTGCAGCGATTGGGGAAGTATCCTCTTGAAAATCTCTTCTACCATCTTGTAGTTCTCAGGAAGAAGGTGTTTGAATGTCTTAGCTCCTTTTTCTATGTGCCCTATCCCTTCAGGACGTAGGCGATCATGGCTTTCCACGTCTCCCTATCTCTGGTGGCTCTTAGCATGCCTTCTACTGTTACACCATGCAACCCTCGTTCCATCATCCACCTGATTAGGTCCTTCAAATATATTATCCACTGCTTTCCCTGTCTCTTTTCCCTCTATCTGGCCTGTTAGTATCAGGTTCTCCAAGCCCTCTTTCCTCGTTGCATGTCCCATGAACTTCAGCTGTCTCTTCCTGATGCTCGCTATTAATTTCCTTTTCGTTTCTATCATTTACAAAACCTCATAATTGCTCATATGCTCGATTCATGATATTCGCAGCATCCTTCTATAGAACCACATTTCAGTTGCTTCAGGTTTTTCCTTCATCTCTGATGATATTGTCCAACATTCACTGCCATATTAAAAAACTGGCATCAAATAGCAATCCAGTACTCTCTTCTTTGTTTCTAGTGAAATTGTCCTGTTTCTTAATACTTTACTCAACTTCTGGAATGCTTCCTTCGCCATGCTAATTCGCCTTCGGATCTCTGTGTCGCACTTTCCGTCTTCTATTAGAACACTTTCCAGGTATTTAATTATTTGTACCTCCTTGATTTTAGTATACCCGGCCTGTATTTGGCATTTTGGGTTGCACTTTTTGCTGATGACCATGCATTCGGTTTTCTTACAGTTTATTTGTAGTCCTTTCTTGTCACTCTCTTCTGCTATCTTTTGTAGGAAGTCTTGTTATTTCCACTCTGTGTCTGCTATCAGCACTGTATCATCTGTGTACCTTAGGTTGTTAAATTGTGGCCTCCGATGACGAATCTAGACATAACTTCTAGGGTGCTCAAAATATTATCGCTGTACAAGTTGAGCAGATCCGATGAAAAGACATATCCTTGTCTTACGCCCCTTTCTCTCGTTGTATATCTGCTGAATTCGTTACCTGTCCGTATACAAGCGGTTTGCTGCCAGTAAATATTCTTGATTTCTGTTAAGTCTTTCCCAAACATTTAAATCGTTTTATTTTTACTTTATGTAAAATCCATGATATATTCTGAGTGTAACATGATAAGCACTCACAACAGAAACATTAAACCAGAGTGATTTTAAAAGAGAAAATAATATTTTTCTTTTCTAAGTACAGTAAAGATTTTACAATCAGATAAATGCCCAAGCATTTTACTTTACAAGACATATAGAATCATTTGATAAGACACTGCAGCTAGAAGTAAAACATTTCAGATCCAAGCCATTTTTAATGATCTTTTCAACAAGCCCAATAGTATAAAGCAAAAGCAAACATAGTTGTTAAGTATTTAATTTCTTTTCAATAAATAATCAAACTAGCATAAGATGCTGCACAGGTGAATGAACAAAAAAAGTTTTAAAAAATAGTTCCTGAAAAGAAGGAATGCTGAAAGAAGCTGAAGCAATTGCATAATTATGTAAATATGCTTAGTGAACTGATTCCTAAAGCTGAACAGTCTTTTCTAGCTTGATACAAAGGACACCTCCTCTAGGCTGATTATATGCTTGGGGTTTGCAGAATAGAAATGTAATTGTATGCTTTCTCATTGACCCATTTCAAAAGATTGTACACAAGTCTGATTTTCAAATGAATCTTGCTTCATTGACTTTATGTAAAAAATGAAGTTTTCTGTGGAAATTTTACTTTTCTATAAAACAATTCAGGATAGAAAAAGTAATGGCAAAAAAGAAAAAGTGGGGAAAAGAAGATATAAAGGATAATAGAAAGCTAAAAACAATAAAAAAGTAAAGATAGATTTGGGAAGAGTGAGAAATGGAGAGGGAAGTGGAAGACAGAGTGATGAAGATAAAGCGGGAGAAAGTAGAAGACAGAACAAGAAAGAAGGTGAAGGACAGAGCTAAAAAAAGAAAATAAGAGAAAAAGTGGAGAACAGGACAAGAAAGAAGGAATGGAAAGAAGTGGGATGACAGGTCAAGAAAGGCAAGAGAAGTGGAGGGAATGGTCAAGAAAGGAGAGAGAAGTGGAGGGAATGGTCAAGAAAGGAGAGAGAAGTGGAGGGAATGGTCAAGAAAGGAGAGAGAAGTGGAGGGAATGGTCAAGAAAGACAAGAGAAGTGGAGGGAATGGTCAAGAAAGGAGACGTGGAGGGAATGGTCAAGAAAGGAGAGAGAAGTGGAGGGAATGGTCAAGAAAGGAGAGAGAAGTGGAGGGAATGGTCAAGAAAGGAGAGAGAAGTGGAGGGAATGGTCAAGAAAGGAGAGAGAAGTGGAGGGAATGGTCAAGAAAGGAGAGAGAAGTGGAGGGAATGGTCAAGAGAGGAGAGAGAAGTGGAGAAAATGATCAAGAAAGGAGAGAGAAGTGGAGGGAATGGTCAAGAAAGACAAGAGAAGTGGAGGGAATGGTCAAGAAAGGCGAGAGAAGTGGAGGGAATGGTTAAGAAAGGAGAGAGAAGTGGAGGGAATGGTCAAGAAAGACAAGAAAAGTGGAGGGAATGGTCAAGAAAGGAGAGAGAAGTGGAGGGAATGGTTAAGAAAGGAGAGAGAAGTGGAGGGAATGGTCAAGAAAGGAGAGAGAAGTGGAGGGAATGGTCAAGAAAGGAGAGAGAAGTGGAGGGAATGGTCAAGAAAGAAGAGAGAAGTGGAGGGAATGGTCAAGAAAGGAGAGGAGAAGGTGGAGGGAATGGTCAAGAAAGGAGAGAGAAGTAGAGAAAATGATCAAGAAAGGAGAGAGAAGTGGAGGGAATGGTCAAGAAAGACAAGAGAAGTGGAGGGAATGGTCAAGAAAGGCGAGAGAAGTGGAGGGAATGGTTAAGAAAGGAGAGAGAAGTGGAGGGAATGGTCAAGAAAGACAAGAAAAGTGGAGGGAATGGTCAAGAAAGGCGAGAGAAGTGGAGGGAATGGTTAAGAAAGGAGAGAGAAGTGGAGGGAATGGTCAAGAAAGACAAGAGAAGTGGAGGGAATGGTCAAGAAAGGAGAGAGAAGTGGAGGGAATGGTCAAGAAAGAAGAGAGTGGAGGGAATGGTCAAGAAAGGAGAGAGAAGTGGAGAAAATGATCAAGAGAGGAGAGAGAAGTGGAGGGAATGGTCAAGAAAGGAGAGAGACGTGGAGGGAATGGTCAAGAAAGGCGAGAGAAGTGGAGGGAATGGTTAAGAAAGGAGAGAGAAGTGGAGGGAATGGTCAAGAAAGACAAGAGAAGTGGAGGGAATGGTCAAGAAAGGAGAGAGAAGTGGAGGGAATGGTCAAGAAAGGAGAGTAAAGTGGAGGAATGGTCAAGAAAGGACAGGAGAAGTGGAGGGAATGGTCAAGAAAGGACAGGAGAAGTGGGGGTCAAGTCAAGAAAGAAGAAAGAAGTGGGGAACTGGCATGACCTGTCTAAAGAAGGTCATGGAACTGGTCAAGAAAAAAGAGAAAATTGGGGTGACATGTCAAGAAATAAGAGAGAACTGTGGGATTGGTCAAGAAAGAGAAGTGGGGGACTGGTCAAGGAATATATATATAACGGTTCCATGGGAGGAGAACACGGAAGAAGCGTACAAACGAAAGCAACACCGCTACGAATCGCTGCGTTTCAACTGCGTGGAAAAGTGGTTGACATGCCATGTGCTACATAGTTTGTTCGGATGCCGTGGATTCCTTGGACGATCAGTCGTTTCATTTCTTTTGAAGGTGGGCATCAATGGTCTGTGCCTGAAAAGAACTTCACATTGTCTCCAGATCACAGCTTAACGGACATCAAGTTAGATCTGCTCATGATCGCAACACATCCGTTTAGCTTCCATTCTATGAGCGCGTTGTGTATTGGTTAACGATAAAACAGAAAGATGCTTTTAACACAACGTTTAATGTCACTCTACATGAAATGTTCTTCTCCTTCCCATGATGAAATTCTACAAGTATTTCACTTCCATCATAACTTTTGCAACCTGGAACCATGAAACTCAGATGTCATGCTCTCGATACATCAACTGATAATTTCACTGACAGCACATCTTGGTTTCCTCACAAGGATTTCTAGAGCCTTCAAGTCCAGAATCTTCATGGCATGACTCTAGCTCTGATGAATAGTCTGTACCTTAGAAACAGGCCCACCCAACTACTGACTCTTCTAATTCAGGAGAATAATTGAAGTACACAAAAGAGTGTCAGATCAAAGCACCTAACCAAACATAGAGCCTGAGGAAGAAACACATGGAAGGTATTCTGATAATGGCAAAGGACCTGCAAGATGCTCAGCCAATTGAAGGATGTTTTTCCATGTAAATAAAATAAATACTGGAGGAGAATGTGATAATAAAATAAGCACATCCCATCTTCCCTCTCACCAGCTATTAGTAAAAAAAGGGTTTTAATGCTAAAATGAGTCAAATTAGTCAAATAAAGCTACTACTTAGTTATTATATTACACTCATCTGCTAATTTTTTTTTTTAATAGAGATTCATATTTTTCTTTGTGACTGTGTATATGAACTCTTATTTGCATTTATTTGAAATGGGTATTTTATATCTACATGTGTAACTGTATTTTAGGGCTCTCCAACTAAGGAACATCCATCACCAACTGTGTTACTTCTTCTAGTTGCCTGCTGATGAAGGTATCGCTCACGCTTTCACACGACTTATGTAGAAAAAATATAGTTTTCCCTTTAATATTTTAGTAGACGCTCCATTTATTTATTAAACATTATAATAATTTATTTTCTTCTACCGGCCTGTATATTCGAGATATCTTATCAAAGAAATATGTAAAGGTAAGATAAGAGGACAAAAAGTACAGTTGGTTTTACTAGGGTGCATAACTGAGTACATTAAATTTTCATTCATTGTTTTAGAAAAAATTATTTAAATAAAAAATACTCTGTTTTAAAATCAATTCAAAAAAAGCAATTCAATTTAAAAGCAATTCAATGATTAAAACAACAAATAGCTTATTTAATAAAAATGCATTATTGTTTGGTGCATATCCAATTTCCAGTTTGCCTTGCGTTTGCGACAACATTAAACAAATCACAAAACCAAACGTTGTAACTTGACTGCAGAAAGAAATATTTACGCATGTCTAATTGTACGTTTGCTTGGTCAAGCATAAGAAATACTAAGAATTTATTTTTCAGTGGTAAAAAAAGAAAAAGAAACTCTTAAAAAGTATTGTTTACTATGAATTCGTCTAAAATTAAATTAAATTAAAGGAATTATTTAACTAGGAAGTAGGTTTTTTGTCAAGGTATTTTTACAAAAAAAATTAGCTTATTCAAATTTCATCCATTGGTTTACGAAAAGTTTGCAAATCTCCACAAAAAATGTTAGCGATAATTTCAGCAATACTAAATACTTTGAGGAGTTCAACACGCTGACATGTGTTACAAAATAATCGATCATTATATATATATATATATATATATATATATATATATATATATATATATAAATAAAAAATATGTATATATATATAGTCATCCGCAGATATATCTGTCTCACAGCTCATCAGTACGGTTAGACTCCGATTGCATTTAACGCAGGATTGAAACCCGACCGAATTGGCGTCAGTCGGTGATTCTACCTCTGGGCTATGGGCGCTCGGTGGAAGAAGGCAGACTTTTTAGCGTGTATATTATCATTATACACGCCCAATAGCCAGAGTGCTCTAATTCATTACTGAATGAGCGGTTAACGTAGAATACTTGGTATATAAGTCACGTAAATTCCGATAGAGATGAACTCAATGCTACATTTATCTATTTAATTTAACATAGTAATATAATCTAGAAAAAAATTAGATATACTACAATTTCATGAGTAATACGTATTTCGCAGGCAAACCTTGCTGCTCGTCAGACGCAAAACGAGCAGCAAGGTTTGCCTGCGAAATACGTATTACCCATGAAATTGTAGAAAAAAAGTCAAGATACATGTTCCCCTTGAGCAGCTTCTCCCCAGAAAACACCCCACTACTTTGTGGAACCGAACCGTAAAAGGACATTCCATGATCACTATGATCTCAAACTGTTCAAGTTTAGGGTCAACTGTTATCTTTCCCGGATAAAGTAAAGTGTGACTCTTACTCTGTATCCCTCTACCTTAAGTGGCTCTTGGGCTTTTTATAAGATGAACACCAGTGTAAGAATAAAGTAATGTTTTTATCGGACTTGCATAATGACAATCCAAAGCCTGCGTGATTCATTTACTTTGCAGAAGCCTGTCACTGAAATAAATTTAGAGACAATACTGCATCGAATATGGAATCTTTGATTCTATTGCAAAGTTGCCGTACTTCGTAAGGACCTATGACATTTTATTTTTAGAAATCGACCATAAATATAAATAAAATATTAATAGTTCTTTAATTTTAGACGTGAAACATTTTTTTCTTTTAAATAGATTTCGTTATCTTTAGTTCTTTTCTTATGCAAATGCAACATATTGTAGAACAGGATTTTAAGAATATTGACTGCAGTATCTATCACGAACGAATGCGAAAAATGGTAATTTCTTATTTTTAAACATATGTTCTATAAGTTTGGATGCTACTGTACAAATACAAGCACACTCACAAACAGGCACACACACACATACATACATACATACATACATACATTAATGTATGTTTGGGTAGCAAACTTTCTTTCAAACATGTTTTGTTATAAACGAACGAAAAAGAGGGTTTTATTAATTTTTTATCTAATTTTTCTAGTATACTTACATGTTTCTTTTTTCCTGGAGATAAGGAGTATAAAAGATTTCATATTTTTTGACTGCCAAACGCTTTCAGTCACTTCACTGGCCATTTTCAATGATGTTGTCATTTTTCTCCATGTTTTGACTGTAACATAATTTTCGTGTTTTTGAAAAGAGAAGTTTCTTTAAAGCAAGCACGTGACACTCTCTGCTGGGAAGCATCTCGCTATATATATATATATATATATATATATATATATATATATAGAGAGAGAGAGAGAGAGAGAGAGAGAGAGAGAGAGAGAGAGAGAGAGAGAGAGAGAGAGAGAGAGAGAGAGAGAGAGAGAGAGAGAGAGAGAGAGAGAGAGAGAGAGAGAGAGAGAGAAAGAGAGAGAGAGTGACATATGTCTAGATCTGAGCTATCATGCCCACTCCCATAATTCCAAATTTTTTAAATCTCTATAGTTACATAATTCTAAATTTTATTACTGTAAATTATTACATAATTCTAAATTCTGAAAATTATTACATAATTCTAAATGTTGAATGAACTGTATTGAACCACCTAAATTTTATTACTGTAAATTATTACATAATTCTAAATTCTGTAAATTATTACATAATTCTAAATTTTATTACTGTAAATTATTACATAATTCTAAATTCTGTAAATTATTACATAATTCTAAATTTTATTACTGTAAATTATTACATAATTCTAAATTCTGTAAATTATTACATAATTCTAAATGTTGAATGAACTGTATTGAACCACCTAAATTTTATTACTGTAAATTATTACATAATTCTAAATTCTGTAAATTATTACATAATTCTAAATTTTATTACTGTAAATTATTACATAATTCTAAATTCTGTAAATTATTACATAATTCTAAATGTTGAATGAACTGTATTGAACCACCTAAATTTTATTACTGTAAATGTTTGTCGGTTCAGTAAATAATAATTTATGAATTTTTTATATATATATATATAAAGAATAACTTAAGAAAGTTATAGGAGTTATATATATATATATATATATATATATATATATATATGGAGAGTTTGTGAGTGTCACAATTTTTTCCTTTTTTATCACTCTTATGGAGTTGCGCGTTTACACCCCACTTATGTTTTAATGAATTTATTGATTAAATTTTATTTTTAAACGAACTGCATCTTTCCCCCATTTTTGTAAGTAATCCGTTGTTTTCCTTTGTCCTGTATTAACCATTTATAATAAACCCAACGTAAGCCCTTGAAGAGTGTTGGCCGAAAGGTTCCTCGGGTTGGGTTAAGTATAATGACGTCTTCTATTTTATTTAAAGTAATTAGTTCTTTCTGTGGGTACAAATCTTTGTTTATATATATATATATATATATATATATATATATATATATATATAACTCCTTTAACTTTCTCCTATCTCCCTTTTTTATCCCTTTTTAAAATTTTTCCCCCATTTCCTGTTTCTCTTTCCCCCACTTCCGTTTTCATTTCTTTACACATATTTAATATTTAAATAGATACCTTCACTCATTTTCGATAACTAACTTTTCAACTGAATTTATAAAAATAAATAAGCTTTATTTCAAATTTTTTTTAGTTTTAATTGAAAGCTAATTAATTAAATTTACTATTTGTAGTAAGCAAAATACTCTGGTGTATTTCAAGTACAAATTATATTGATTGTAATCTGAAATTTTTCAATTTTTTTAATTTGCAATGTTTCGGCTATTTTTGAACGATCGACACATTTGTAGGCAAAAGTTACTTCTGTTTTAAAAATCATGTAAAAATAAAATATACATCTGTGACATTATTTTTTGAAAAATTAGCAAATTAATGTTGAATTAATCTGATTTAAATATATATTACTTATTTTTAGCATGAAATTTAGAATAAAACTATTTCTTAATCACAGAGTTGAACTTTTTGACCTGTCTGCCATATTTGAAATGTGTTGACAGCTCGCAGATGTAAAATAAGATAAGTGTATGGCTATCACAATTGACATAATTGTACAATTTTTTCTATAAGGGGAAGAAACCTTGAAGTACACATGGAAAATACCATACAAAAAAAAATTCAAATACACAACAAAATAAAAATATTAAAATACGAAGATATGATGGTTTGTATTAAACTTTTTAATTTTCGATTAGTAAATGTAAATTTCAATTAATAAGTTTATAAACCAACCCCAACAAATCATTGAAGAATTTTAAAAATATTTTTAAAAATTTATAAATTATCATAATTTAAAAAAATGAAAACAATTCTTTTAAAATTTTATATTTAATCGAAAATTTTTTTAATTTTTTTATTAAAGGAATGAAAAGCTTACCAAATTAAATATTGTCATAGCTATTTTGCATTTTTTATTTTGCTATTCTGAGCAGATTTTCAGAATTAAAGACAAAATATTTAGAAAATAATAGATAATTTACATTCCCCAATGAGTCCTTCGTTTAATTAATAAAACCAATTTTTGCAACAAAATTGAATTATTTTACAATTTTATGAATTTCCGTGGATGTGGGTAACAGATATGAAAAATATTTTTTACCAAGATTTTTAAAAAAATAATAATTTCAAAACTAATTTTATTTGATTGTGAATATATTGTAAAGTTATTATTGAAATAACTAACAAGAAGACATCGGGAATTGTGAAAAACAATGTATTAACAAGAAAACAATTGGTGTTAACGCCGAGTCGTGTCTCCGCTCAGCTACAGGACGAATCTGGTTACGACCCTTACTCCTTCCACTCTCTACCTTTGACTGCCCGGAATATATAACTTGGTAACCGGACGTGACGTCAGGAATAGTCCATTATTCAATCGACTCACAGGGGTGCCACCCTAACAAATATCATCAAAGATAAAGGAAAAACTTGAAGCAACTGAAATGTGATTCTACAGAAGGATGCTGCGAATATCATGGATTGAGCATTGAGCAATGACAAGGTTTTAGAAATGATGGAAATGAAAAGGAAATTAATGCTGAGCATCAGGAAGAGACAGCTGAAGTTCCTGCAACATGCAATGAGGAAAGAGGGCTTGGAGAACTTGATACTAACAGGCCAAATAGCGGGGAAAAGAGACAAGGGAAAGCAACAGATAACAAATTTGAAGGATCTAATCAGGTGGATGATGGAACGAGGGTTGCATGGTTTACCAGGAGAAGGCGGGCTAAGAGCCACCAGGGATAGGGAGACGTGGAGAGCTATAATCGTCTACGTCCTGAAAGGACAGGGCACATAGAAGAAGAATAGAGTACTGGATTGCTATGTAATGTCAGTTCTTCAATATGGCAGTAATTGCTGGACAATATTATTGTGAAGTTATTATTGACATAACTAACGAGAAGACATCGGGAACTGTGAAAAACAATAATGTATTAACAAAAATACAATTGGTGTTAACGCCGAATCGTGTCTCCGCTCAGCTACAGGACGAATCTGGTTATGACCCTTACTCCTTCACTCTCTACCTCTGACTGCCCGGAATACATAACTTGATAACCGGACGTGACGTCAGGAATAGTCCATTAGTCAATCGACACACAGGGGTATCACCCTAACACGCCCCTCCCAAGATTTTTCTTCATAAAAGCTGTTAGTACTTCTTTCTCTTAGGATCGATCATCAATGGATCGATGACCTTCCTTTTCCGAACCGACCGACGTTGTTCAGGTGTTGGTTGGGGAGGTTCAAGATCAAAAGTCTCGAAAATGGCGTCGATTGGTTCTTCCTCTAAAGGTAGAGTGTTGCTTGTGTCATCTGCGCGGCATTTTTGTAATTGATTTTGATGACGTTTATGTGTATGTTTCGGTCCTTGTACGATATATACCATATCACCGACTCTCTTACTAATTGTACCCACATCCCAGAATGAGGTGTTATTTTTGTAGCTCTTAAAAAAAACTCTCTCACCCGGAATGAAACGTTTCCTGGATACATAAGAGGTCACTTGCGGTTTTGTCTGTTTTGGCAAGAGTTTATCAAAAACAGATCTCACCTTTCGTGCAAACATGGTTTCCGCCGGTGAGACCGCTAATGGAGTATTAACATTAGGTGTAATTCTATATACGTGTAAAAACTGTTGAAGAGCCACATCCGTTGGAGTCTCTTGAGCCTTCTTCAGTGCTCTTTTTAGAGTGTCCACGAAACGTTCCGCTTGCCCATTCGATCTGGGGTGGTATTGTGGGGTGGTGATATGTTTGATTTGGAACGTCTCGCAAAAACTTTTGAACTCTGCCGATGTAAATTGAGTTCCGTTATCACTCACAATGTAGTCTACTACCCCGAACCGTGCAAACAGTTCGTGTAGAAAATTTATCGTTGTCGCCGTTGTCGGTCTTTTGCACCTCAACACCTCAGGCCACTTTGTGTAACTATCGACTACGATTAAGTAATAGTTGTCATCAAGAGAACCAGCAAAGTCTATATGGATTCTAGACCACGGCTGGTCTGTCTTCGGCCAGGGTTTGAATGTAACAGATGGTGCTTTTGCAGCCAGAGCGCAACCTTTGCAAGAGTCGCTCATTTCCATTTTGTCTTTGTCCATATTAGACCAGTAGACATAGTTTCTCATCAATGTTTTCATTCGGGTTTTCCCCGGATGTCCCGTATGGAAATCCCGTAGAATTCGTTTTTTGGAGACTTTTCGGAATTACTACTTTTTCGCCATATAGTAAAACCTCGTCGCAAAGAGAGAATACTTCAGGAATGTTGTCGTCGTTCATGGCGATCCTGTCTTTGATGTCGCGGATAAAGTCATTCTTTTCCGCGTCTCTTTTAATTTCAGGTAGGGATACTGGGAGCTCTCTAATTGTGTTGCCTACCATCGTCTTTACTTCGCAATCGGTACGAAGAGCCGCAATTATGGAATCCTCAAAAGGTTCCCTTTCCTTTGGTATCAATCTTGATAGGGTATCCACATGGCTAATTTGTTTCGATGACAAATACTCCAATTTAAAGTTATAATTTAATAAGATCGTACCCCATCTTAGAAGTCTATTAGCAGTATACGATGGTAAGCCTTTTTTTGGATCCGAAAATTGTAAGCAACGGCTTATGATCAGTTTGTAACGTGAAAGTTCTGCCATGTAAATACCTGTGGAATTTCGTTACTGCGAATATGATACTCAATGCTTCCTTTTCGATTTGTGAGTACTGTCGCTCGGCTGGTAGTAGCATTTTAGATGCGTGGGCATTTGGTTTCTTAGTACCGTCATCCATTACATGGAGTATACAAGCTCCAACACCATATGAACTTGCATCGCTCGCTACTATTATTTCCAGCTTTGGATCATAATGTGTAAGATAAAGATCCGCTGTTAAAGTATCTTTTATTTTCTCAAATGCCGCTTGACATTCAGGCGTCCAATTCCAGGCTTTCTCTTTCTTTAGTAAATTATTCAGTGAGGCGCGCAAGTCATGCATATTCTTAATGAAAACCTGGTAGTAAATCGCCAATCCCAGAAAACTTTGAAGCGTTTGTACATTATCGGGGGCAGGCATGTTTTTTATGGCTTCTGCTCTCTCCGGATCGGGACATCTACTGTCTTTATCAATTATGTGACCCAGGTACTTTATCTCGTTCATGAGAAAGTCACACTTTGTTTCTTTTACTTTAAATCCGAAGCTTTGAATTATTTTAAAAACTTCGTGTATATGTTCATAATGCTCGTCTGTGGACTTACTAGCGGTAACAATGTAGTCCAAGTAGGCACATGTGAAATCAAGGCCGCCCAGCATGGTATCCATGACCTGCTGGAAGATCGCAGGTGCGACCTTGACCCCGAAAGCTAACCTCTCAAACTTATGTAGTCCCCTGTGCGTATTTATGCAGAGGAGTTTCGAACATTGTTCCTCAACGGGGATCTGTAAGTACGCGTCTCTTAAATCCACTTTAGAAAATACTGTACCATCGTTGAATTTGTTGAATACCTCCTCAGGTGTGTGGTAATCTTTCCAAGCCGTATTCAGGCCCGTAGAAAAATCCGCACATACACGAATCTGATTGGTCTTTTTGGTAACATGCACGATCGGTGCTGCTCATTCACTAGTGTTTACTTCCGATAATATGCCAGCCTTTACCAACTGATCCAGTTCTTTATCAATTTTCTCGATTGATGCAAACGGGACCTTTCTCTTTTTCTTGAACACGGGTATAGCATTTCCCTTTAGTTCAAATCTGGCTATAGCCTTCTTGCACTTTTCCAGTCTCGGTGAAAAAACTTCTGGAAATTTTACCTTTAACTCGTCCTTTAATTGTTGTGCTCCAGTAAGCGAGTTTTCTACCTTGCGACAAAACTTGGTTATCGGTTGGTCCCACAGTTTAAAACGTTTCAACCAATCTGTACCGATAAGATTTTCAGACGTTTTATGTACAAAAACTCTTACTTTTTTGTTGTACCATTTAAAGTTATAGGGAGTGTCAGCTCTCCTTCAAAACTTATTTTATCGCCTGTCACTGTACGAGCTGATTTATTTGTCTTACGCATGGTTGGTTTCGTCAACCTTTTCCATGTCTGTAAGTTGATAATCGACAGGTTTGAACCAGAATCCAGTTGTAAATCCACTTTCTTATTGAGGATGTTAACTGTCACATATTTCCGTCGCTTCTTCTGATTCCGTGTCGAATCTCGCTTGTCGGACCCTGTTATTATTGTTCTTTTTCTGCAACGTGTTGCTTTATGGCCTCTCCTGCCACACTCGTTGCAGGTTTTGTTTTTATAAAAACATTTTATGGACCAATGTTGTCCGCCACAACGGTTGCATGGACTTGTGGGCGCTTGAGATTTGGGGATTGAACGGCCATTCTTTGGTTGTGCCTGGTTCCTCTTCTCGTTAACTTTCTTCTCATGAGAGTATTTCTTGGGTCTGTAACCCGTCCTTCGTACGTATGACACGCCAGATTCCTCGATGTTTCTTGAATCGTTCTTTACACTGACTACACGTTGGCAATCCTCGGCCAACTTCTTGAGAGTAAGCCCTTGTTCACTTTCGAGTCTAGATAGGACTCGCCGTCTTATCTCTGCATTTTTTGCCGATACAAGACCCTGAGCAAAGATCAAACATTTAAAATCGTCCGCAGATAGCTCAGCCAGACGAAAGTCGTCACAATGTTTGTTAACAATAGACGCAAAAGTGATATAATCTTTGTCATCGCGTTTAGCTAGGTTGAAACACTTCCATCTCTTGTGAAAAAGTGTGGTGTTTGGGCTAAAAAGTTCAGATAAGAGTTTGACCGTTTCGGAAAATTCTAGTTCGCTCGTCTTTCTGGGTAAAATATAATCAACAAACTTACTGTGTTCTGTGGTCCCTAATTTTCTCAAAAGCAGTCGGACCTTTTTTGCATTGCTCCATTCTTGGCAGTCAACAGTGAATAGATCCTCATATCTCCTGTAAAACGCGTCAAACGTCATATCCTGCTCCGGTAAGTAATTGAACGTTTCAATGGAATTGAATATGATATTTTGAGAAAAAGCGGTGCTATCATCACTGTGTTCCGTCCTATTCAACACTTTTAAAATTAATTCTTCATGTCTCTTCTGTTGAAGTAGTAATTTCTCGTCTTGTTCTCTCCGTTGACGTAGCAATTTCTCGTCTTGTTCTTTCTGTTGCTGTAGTACTTTCTCCTCCAATTTTTGCTGGTGGTGAATTTCGAACCTTCAGTAACTGTGTAATAATTGTCTTGAATTCCTCCATATTGGATATCTTTTCCAAACGAACGAAGAAGAAAAAAAACAATTTTCTGAAGCAAAAAAAAAAAAAAAATTCACGGAGGGGAAGAAAAAGAAAAAATGTCCTTTTCCTTTGCTTCTTCTGTGTGCGTGTGTGAAAGTTATACTGTTTCACTTAGTATTTTGAGGTATAAACTTTATCGCAAGTCAAGTGGGAGGGGGGGAATTTTTTTTAAAAAACTATTTACTACAAACAAAAATGACTTTCTAGTCTTTGATAAAGAAAAGGAGAATGAAAAACGAGAATATTTGCATACGTGAAAATTTACTAGCCCGAAAGTGAAAAAAAACAACAAAAAAAAAAAAACGGGATTCTCTTTTTTCTTCCTGTCTTATTAAGCAAAACAAACAAAAGTCTACTTTGACAACAATTTGCAATAAGAAATGTTCTATTTCCAATTTTCTCGTTCTTTCATTTTTTTCACTTTTTAGAATGTCAGAAAAAAAACAATAAAAACAGCCTTAGTTATAATTGGGTATTTAGTTCACTGGAGAGAGAGAGAAAAAAATAATAGGTTCAGTTCCATAGAAGCGAACAGAAAAAAAAGATGTATTTTTCACATATTTTTTCTGAACGGAATTACCTTCACTTCTGTTCTTCCCAAAATGAGGGGAACGAATAGTTAATGAATACACGTATGTTAAAGAGTGTTTACCTTTGTTTTCTTCGTTTTTCCCAGTCAATTGTTGTTTAATAAAATTCTATCGTAAATCCTTTCGACAAGCTGTTGAGAGAACAAAAATTTCCACGGGTTTTTCCTCGTGAGAGATACAAATTCTTTGTCGCCAATTATTGTGCGACGTTTCTGCTTTTTTCCCCTTCCCGTGCGAGGTACGAATTCTTCGTAGCCAATTATTGTGTGACGTTTTTGTTTTTTTTCTTCCTGTGTGAGGTAGGATATTCTTCGTCGCCAATTATTGTGCGACGTTTTTGTTTCTGTTTTTTTTCCTTCCCGTGTGAGGTACGAATTCTTCGTCGCCAATAATTGTGTGACGTTTTTTTTTTTGTTTTTTTTTTTGTCTTCCCGTGAGAGGTGCGAATAATTCGTCGCCAATTATTGCGCAACGTTTTTTTTCCCTTCCCGTGCGAGGTACGAATTCTTCGTCGCCAATTATTGTGTGACGTTTTTGATATTTTTTTCCATTCCGTGCGAGGCACGAATACTTCGTCACCAATTATTGTGCGACGTTTTCGTTTTTGTTTTTTTTCCTTCCCGTGTGAGGTACGAATTCTTCGTCGCCAATTATTGTGCGACATTTTTGTTTTGTTTTTTTCTTCCCGTGCGAGTTACGAATTCTTCGTTGGCAATTATTGTGCGACGTTTTTGTTTTTTTTCCTACCCGTGGGAGGTACGAATTCTTCGTCGCCAATTAGTGAGCAACGTTTTTGTTTTTATTTTTGTTTCCTTCCAGTGCGAGGTACGAATTCTTCGTCGCCAATTATTGTGCGACGTTTTAGTTTTTTTCCTTCCCGTGCGAGGTACGAATTCTTCGTCGCCAATTATTATGCGACGTATTTGTTTTTTTTTTTGTTTTTCCTTGCCCTGCGAGGTACGAATTCTTCGTCGCCAATTATTATGCGACGTTTTTGTTTTTGTTTTTTTTTCCTTGCCCTGCGAGGTACGAATTCTTCGTCGCCAATTATTATGCGACGTTTTTGTTTTTTTTTTTTGTTTTTCCTTGCCCTGCGAGGTACGAATTCTTCGTCGCCAATTATTATGCGACGTTTTTTTTTTGTTTTTGTTTTCCTTGCGCTGCGAGGTACGAATTCTTCGTCGCCAATTATTATGCGACGTTTTTGTTTTTGTTTTTGTTTTTCCTTCCCCTGCGAGGTACGAATTCTTCGTCGCCAATTATTATGCGACGTTTTTGTTTTTTTTTTGTTTTTCCTTCCCCTGCGAGGTACGAATTCTTCGTCGCCAATTATTATGCGACGTTTTTGTTTTTGTTTTTTTTACCTTCCCCTGCGAGGTACGAATTCTTCGTCGCCAATTATTATGCGACGTTTTTGTTATTTTTTTTGTTTTTCCTTGACCTGCGAGGTACGAATTCTTCGTCGCCAATTATTATGCGACGTTTTTTTTTGTTTTTGTTTTCCTTGCCCTGCGAGGTACGAATTCTTCGTCGCCAATTATTATGCGACGTTTTTGTTTTTGTTTTTGTTTTTCCTTCCCCTGCGAGGTACGAATTCTTCGTCGCCAATTATTATGCGACGTTTTTGTTTTTTTTTTGTTTTTCCTTCCCCTGCGAGGTACGAATTCTTCGTCGCCAATTATTATGCGACGTTTTTGTTTTTGTTTTTGTTTTTCCTTGCCCTGCGAGGTACGAATTCTTCGTCGCCAATTATTATGCGACGTTTTTGTTTTTGTTTTTGTTTTCCTTGCCCTGCGAGGTACGAATTCTTCGTCGCCAATTATTATGCGACGTTTTTGCTTTTTTTTTTGTTTTCCTTGCCCTGCGAGGTACGAATTCTTCGTCGCCAATTATTATGCGACGTTTTTTTTTTGTTTTTGTTTTCCTTGCCCTGCGAGGTACGAATTCTTCGTCGCCAATTATTATGCGACGTTTTTGTTTTTGTTTTTTTCCTTCCCCTGCGAGGTACGAATTCTTCGTCGCCAATGATTATGCGACGTATTTGTTTTTTTTTGTTTTTCCTTCCCTGGCGAGGTACGAATTCTTCGTCGCCAATTATTATGCGACGTTTTTGTTTTTGTTTTTTTTTACCTTCCCCTGCGAGGTACGAATTCTTCGTCGCCAATTATTATGCGACGTTTTTGTTTTTTTTTTGTTTTTTCCTTGCCCTGCGAGGTACGAATTCTTCGTCGCCAATTATTATGCGACGTTTTTTTTTTGTTTTTGTTTTCCTTGCCCTGCGAGGTACGAATTCTTCGTCGCCAATTATTATGCGACGTTTTTGTTTTTGTTTTTGTTTTTCCTTCCCCTGCGAGGTACGAATTCTTCGTCGCCAATTATTATGCGACGTTTTTGTTTTTTTTTGTTTTTCCTTCCCCTGCGAGGTACGAATTCTTTGTCGCCAATTATTATGCGACGTTTTTGTTTTTGTTTTTGTTTTTCCTTGCCCTGCGCGGTACGAATTCTTCGTCGCCAATTATTATGCGACGTTTTTGTTTTTGTTTTTGTTTTTCCTTCCCCTGCGAGGTTCGAATTCTTCGTCGCCAATTATTATGCGACGTTTTTGTTTTTGTTTTTGTTTTTCCTTCCCCTGCGAGGTACGAATTCTTCGTCGCCAATTATTATGCGACGTTTTTGTTTTTGTTTTTGTTTTCCTTGCCCTGCGAGGTACGAATTCTTCGTCGCCAATTATTATGCGACGTTTTTGTTTTTGTTTTTGTTTTTCCTTCCCCTGCGAGGTTCGAATTCTTCGTCGCCAATTATTATGCGACGTTTTTGTTTTTGTTTTTGTTTTTCCTTCCCCTGCGAGGTACGAATTCTTCGTCGCCAATTATTATGCGACGTTTTTGTTTTTGTTTTTGTTTTCCTTCCCCTGCGAGGTACGAATTCTTCGTCGCCAATTATTATGCGACGTTTTTGTTTTTGTTTTTGTTTTCCTTGCCCTGCGAGGTACGAATTCTTCGTCGCCAATTATTATGCGACGTTTTTGTTTTTGTTTTTGTTTTTCCTTCCCCTGCGAGGTTCGAATTCTTCGTCGCCAATTATTATGCGACGTTTTTGTTTTTGTTTTTGTTTTTCCTTCCCCTGCGAGGTACGAATTCTTCGTCGCCAATTATTATGCGACGTTTTTGTTTTTGTTTTTGTTTTCCTTGCCCTGCGAGGTACGAATTCTTCGTCGCCAATTATTATGCGACGTTTTTGTTTTTGTTTTTGTTTTTCCTTCCCCTGCGAGGTACGAATTCTTCGTCGCCAATTATTATGCGACGTTTTTGTTTTTGTTTTTGTTTTTCCTTGCCCTGCGAGGTACGAATTCTTCGTCGCCAATTATTATGCGACGTTTTTGTTTTTGTTTTTGTTTTCCTTGCCCTGCGAGGTACGAATTCTTCGTCGCCAATTATTATGCGACGTTTTTGCTTTTTTTTTTGTTTTTCCTTGCCCTGCGAGGTACGAATTCTTCGTCGCCAATTATTATGCGACGTTTTTTTTTGTTTTTGTTTTCCTTGCCCTGCGAGGTACGAATTCTTCGTCGCCAATTATTATGCGACGTTTTTGTTTTTGTTTTTTTTTTCCTTTCCCTGCGAGGTACGAATTCTTCGTCGCCAATTATTATGCGACGTATTTGTTTTTTTTTGTTTTTCCTTCCCCTGCGAGGTACGAATTCTTCGTCGCCAATTATTATGCGACGTTTTAGTTTTTGTTTTTTTTACCTTCCCCTGCGAGGTACGAATTCTTCGTCGCCAATTATTATGCGACGTTTTTGATTTTTTTTTGTTTTTCCTTGCCCTGCGAGGTACGAATTCTTCGTCGCCAATTATTATGCGACGTTTTTTTTTTGTTTTTGTTTTCCTTGCCCTGCGAGGTACGAATTCTTCGTCGCCAATTATTATGCGACGTTTTTGTTTTTGTTTTTGTTTTTCCTTCCCCTGCGAGGTACGAATTCTTCGTCGCCAATTATTATGCGACGTTTTTGTTTTTTTTTGTTTTTCCTTCCCCTGCGAGGTACGAATTTTTTGTCGCCAATTATTATGCGACGTTTTTGTTTTTGTTTTTTGTTTTTCCTTGCCCTGCGAGGTACGAATTCTTCGTCGCCAATTATTATGCGACGTTTTTGTTTTTGTTTTTGTTTTTCCTTCCCCTGCGAGGTACGAATTCTTCGTCGCCAATTATTATGCGACGTTTTTGTTTTTGTTTTTGTTTTCCTTGCCCTGCGAGGTACGAATTCTTCGTCGCCAATTATTATGCGACGTTTTTGTTTTTGTTTTTGTTTTTCCTTCCCCTGCGAGGTACGAATTCTTCGTCGCCAATTATTATGCGACGTTTTTGTTTTTGTTTTTGTTTTCCTTGCCCTGGGAGGTACGAATTCTTCGTCGCCAATTATTATGCGACGTTTTTGTTTTTGTTTTTGTTTTTCCTTCCCCTGCGAGGTACGAATTCTTCGTCGCCAATTATTATGCGACGTTTTTGTTTTTTTTTTTGTTTTTCCTTCCCCTGCGAGGTACGAATTCTTCGTCGCCAATTATTATGCGACGTTTTTGTTTTTGTTTTTTTTTTCCTTCCCCTGCGAGGTACGAATTCTTCGTCGCCAATTATTATGCGACGTATTTGTTTTTTTTTTGTTTTCCTGGCGAGGATGAGAATTTTCTGCTCACCATTATGCGACGTTTTTGTTTTTGTTTTTTTTACCTTCCCCTGCGATACGAATTCTTCGTCGCCAATTATTATGCGACGTTTTTGTTTTTGTTTTTGTTTTTCCTTCCCCTGCGAGGTACGAATTCTTCGTCGCCAATTATTAAGGACGTTTTTGTTTTTTTGTTTTTCCCTTCCCCTGCGATGGCGAATTTTGTCGCCAATTATTATGCGACGTTTTTGTTTTTGTTTTTGTTTTTCCTTTGCCCTGCAAGGTACGAATTCTTCGTCGCCAATTATTATGCGACGTTTTTGTTTTTGTTTTTGTTTTTCCTTCCCCTGCGAGGTACGGACTCCTTTCAGCCAATTATTATGCGACGTTTTTGTTTTTGTTTTTGTTTTCCTTGCCCTGCGAGGTACGAATTCTTCGTCGCCAATTATTATGCGACGTTTTTGTTTTTGTTTTTGTTTTTCCTTCCCCTGCGCAGGTACGAATTCTTCGTCGCCAATTTATTGGCGACGTTTCTTTTTGTTTTTGTTTTTGTTTCTTGCCCTGCGAGGTACGAATTCTTCGTCGCCAATTATTGTGCGACGTTTTTGTTTTTCCTTCCCCTGCGAGGTACGAATTTCTTCGTCGCCAATTATTATGCGACGTTTTTGTTTTTTTTTTTTTTTTTGTTTTTCCTTCCCCTGCGAGGTACGAATTCTTCGTCGCCAATTATTATGCGACGTTTTTGTTTTTGTTTTTTTTTCCTTCCCTGCGAGGCGACTCCTCGTCGCCAATTATTATGCGACGCATTTGTTTTTTTGTTTTTCCTTCCCCTGCGAGGATGAATTCTTCGTCGCCAATTATTATGCGATGCTTTTGTTTTTGTTTTTTTTACCTTCCCTGCGAGGCGAAATTCTTCGTCGCCAATTATTATGCGACGTTTTTGTTTTTTTTTTTTTTTTGTTTTTCCTTGCCCTGCGAGGTACGGTTCTTCGTCGCCAATTATTATGCGACGTTTTTTTTTTGTTTTTTGTTTTCCTTGCCCTGCGAGGTACGAATTCTTCGTCGCCAATTATTATGCGACGTTTTTGTTTTGTTTTTGTTTTTCCTTCCCCTGCGAGGTACGACTCCTGTCGCCAATTATTAAAGTGCGTTTTTTTTTTTTTTTGTTTTTCCTTCCCCGCGGAGGTACGAATTCTTTGTCGCCAATTATTATGCGACGTTTTTTGTTTTTGTTTTTGTTTTTTCCTTGCCCTGCGAGGTACGAATTCTTCGTCGCCAATTATTATGCGACGTTTTTGTTTTTCCTCTGCGAGGTACGAATTCTTCGTCGCCAATTATTATGCGACGTTTTTGTTTTTGTTTTTGTTTTCCTTGCCCTGCGAGGTACGTATTTTTCGTCGCCAATTATTATGCGACGTTTTTGTTTTTGCTTTGTTTTTCCTTCATGAGGTATTGCATTCTTTGTCGCCAATTATTATGCGACGTTTTTGTTTTTGTTTTTGTTTTTTTCTTGCCCTGCGCGAGGTATGAATTTCGTCGCCAATTATTATGCGACGTTTTTGTTTTTGTTTTTGTTTTTCCTTCCCTGCGAGGTACGAATTCTTCGTCGCCAATTATTATGCGACGTTTTTGTTTTTTTTTTTGTTTTTCCTTCCCCTGCGAGGCATGAATTCTTCGTCGCCAATTATTATGCGACGTTTTTGTTTTTGTTTTTGTTTTTCCTTCTCCTGCGAGGTACGAATTCTTCGTCGCCAAATATTATGCGACGTTTTTGTTTTTTTGTTTTTTTTTCTTGTCTGCGAGGGTATGAAATCTTCGTCGCCAATTATTATGCGACGTTTTGTTTTTGTTTTTTTTTTTCCTTCCCCTGCGAGGTACGAATTCTTCGTCGCCACCATGCGACGTTTTTGTTTTGTTTTGTTTTTTTCCTTCCCCTGCGAGGTGAATTCTTCGTCGCCAATTATTATGCGACGTTTTTGTTTTTGTTTTGTTTTTTCCTTTCCCTGCGAGGTACGAATTCTTCGTCGCCAACAATATTATGCGACGTTTTGTTTTTGTTTTGTTTTCCTTTCCTGCGAGGTACGAATTTTCGTCGCCAATTATTATGCGACGTTTTTGTTTTTGTTTTTTTTTTCCTTCCCCTGCGAGGTACGAATTCTTCGTCGCCAATTATTATGACGTTTTTTTTTTTTTTCCTTCCCCCTGCGAGGTGAATTCTTCGTCGCCAATTATTATGCGACGTTTTTTTTTTTTTTTTTTTTTTTTCCTTCCCGCGAGGTACGAATTTTCGTCGCCAATTATTATGCGACGTTTTTGTTTTTGTTTTTTTTTCCTTCCCTGCGAGGTATGAATTCTTCGTCGCCAATTATTATGCGACGTTTTTGTTTTTCTTTTTTTTTCTCCCCTGCGGAGGTACGAATTCTTCGTCGCCAATTATTATGCGACGTTTTTGTTTTTCTTTTTTCTCCTTGCGAGGCACAATTCTTCGTGGTCGCCAATTATTATGCGACGTTTTTTTTAGTTTTTGTTTTTGTTTTCCTTGCCCTGGAGTACGAATTCCTCGTCGCCAATTATTATGCGACGTTTTTGTTTTTGTTTTTGTTTTTCCTTCCCCTGCGAGGTACGAATTCTTCGTCGCCAATTATTATGCGACGTTTTTGTTTTTTTTTTGTTTTTCCCTTCCCCCGCGGAATTCTTCGTCGCCAATTATTATGCGATTTTGTTTTTGTTTTTTTTTTCCTTCCCCTGCGAGGCACTGTCGCCAATTATTATGCGACGTATTTGTTTTTTTTTTTTGTTTTTCCTTCCCCTGCGAGGTATGGAATTCTTCGTCGCCAATTATTAGTGATTGCTTGCTTTTGTTTTTTTACCTTCCCCTGCGATACGAATTCTTCGTCGCCAATTATTATGCGACGTTTTTGTTTTTGTTTTTGTTTTTCCTTCCCCTGCGAGGTACGAATTCTTCGCTCGCTAATTATTATGCGACGTTTTTGTTTTTTTTTTGTTTTTCCTTCCCGTTGCGAGGTACGAATTCTTTGTCGCCAATTATTATGCGACGTTTTTGTTTTTTGTTTTTGTTTTTCCTTGCCCTGCGAGGTACGAATTCTTCGTCGCCAATTATTATGACGTTTTTGTTTTTGTTTTTGTTTTTCCTTCCCCTGCGAGGCGGCCGAATTTTCGTCGCCAATTATTATGCAAGTACGTTTTTGTTTTTGTTTTGTTTTCCTTGCCCTGCGAGGTACGAATTCTTCGTCGCCAATTATTATGCGACGTTTTTGTTTTTGTTTATGTTTTTCCTTTCCCCTGCGAGGTACGGAATTTTCTCGTCGCCAATTATTATGCGACGTTTTTGTTTTTGTTTTTGTTTTCCTTGCCCTGCGAGGTACGAATTCTTCGTCGCCAATTATTGTGCGACGTTTTTGTTTTTGTTTTTGTTTTTCCCTTCCCCTGCGAGGTACTACCCTTCGTCGCCAATTATTATGCGATGTTTTTTGTTTTTTTTTTTGTTTTTCCTTCCCCTGCGAGGTAATGAATTCCCTCGTCGCCAATTATTATGCGACGTTTTTGTTTTTGTTTTTTTCCTTCCCCTGCGAGGTACGAATTCTTCGTCGCCAATTATTATGCGACGTATTTGTTTTTTTTTGTTTTCCTTCCCCTGCGAGGTACGAATTCTTCGTCGCCAATTATTACGTGACGTTTTTGTTTTTGTTTTTTTTGAATGCGAGGTACGGAATTTCGTCGCCAATTATTATGCGACGTTTTTGTTTTTTTTTTTTTTGTTTTTCCTTGCCCTGCGAGGTACGAATTCTTCGTCGCCAATTATGCGACGTTTTTTTTTTTGTTTTGTTTTCCTTGCCCTGCGAGGTACGAATTCTTCGTCGCCAATTATTATGCGACGTTTTTGTTTTTGTTTTTGTTTTTCCTTCCGCGAGGCAATTTAATTGCCGCCAATTATTATGCGACGTTTTTGTTTTTTTTTTTGTTTTTCCTTCCCCTGCGAGGTGTACGAATTCCTTTGTCGCCAATTATTATGCGACGTTTTTGTTTTTGTTTTTGTTTTTTCCTGCCCTGCGAGGTACGAATTCTTCGTCACCAATTATTATGCGACGTTTTTGTTTTTCCTTCCCCTGCGAGGTACGAATTCTTCGTCGCCAATTATTATGCGACGTTTTTGTTTTTGTTTTTGTTTTCCTTGCCCTGCGAGGTACGAATTCTTCGTCGCCAATTATTATGCGACGTTTTTGTTTTTGTTTTTGTTTTTCCTTCCCCTGCGAGGTACGAATTCTTCGTCGCCAATTATTATGCGACGTTTTTGTTTTTGTTTTTGTTTTCCTTGCCCTGCGAGGTACGAATTCTTCGTCGCCAATTATTATGCGACGTTTTTGTTTTTGTTTTTGTTTTTCCTTCCCCTGCGAGGTACGAATTCTTCGTCGCCAATTATTATGCGACGTTTTTGTTTTTTTTTTGTTTTTCCTTCCCCTGCGAGGTACGAATTCTTCGTCGCCAATTATTATGCGACGTTTTTGTTTTTTTTTTTTTCCTTCCCCTGCGAGGTACGAATTTTTCGTCGCTAATTATTATGCGACGTTTTTGTTTTTATATTTTTTACCTTCCCCTGCGAGGTACGAATTCTTCGTCGCCAATTATTATGCGACGTTTTTGTTTTTGTTTTGTTTTTCCTTCTCCTGCGAGGTACGAATTCTTCGTCGCCAAATATTATGCGACGTTTTTGTTTTTTTGTTTTTTTCCTTGCCCTGCGAGGTACGAAATCTTCGTCGCCAATTATTATGCGACGTTTTGTTTTTGTTTTTTTTTTCCTTCCCCTGCGAGGTACGAATTCTTCGTCGCCAATTATTATGCGACGTTTTTGTTTTTGTTTTGTTTTTTTCCTTCCCCTGCGAGGTACGAATTCTTCGTCGCCAATTATTATGCGACGTTTTTGTTTTTGTTTTGTTTTTTTCCTTTCCCTGCGAGGTACGAATTCTTCGTCGCCAATTATTATGCGACGTTTTGTTTTTGTTTTGTTTTCCTTTCCCTGCGAGTTACGAATTCTTCGTCGCCAATTATTATGCGACGTTTTGTTTTTGTTTTGTTTTCCTTCCCCTGCGAGGTACGAATTTTTCGTCGCCAATTATTATGCGACGTTTTTGTTTTTGTTTTTTTTTCCTTCCCCTGCGAGGTACGAATTCTTCGTCGCCAATTATTATGCGACGTTTTTTTTTTTTTCCTTCCCCTGCGAGGTACGAATTCTTCGTCGCCAATTATTATGCGACGTTTTTTTTTTTTTTTTTTTCCTTCCCCTGCGAGGTACGAATTCTTCGTCGCCAATTATTATGCGACGTTTTTGTTTTTGTTTTTTTTCCTTCCCCTGCGAGGTACGAATTCTTCGTCGCCAATTATTATGCGACGTTTTTGTTTTTCTTTTTTTTTCCTTCCCCTGCGAGGTACGAATTCTTCGTCGCCAATTATTATGCGACGTTTTTGTTTTTCTTTTTTTTCCTTCCCCTGCGAGGTACGAATTCTTCGTCGCCAATTATTATGCGACGTTTTTGTTTTTCTTTTTTTTTCCTTCCCCTGCGAGGTACGAATTCTTCGTCGCCAATTATTATGCGACGTTTTTGTTTTTTTGTTTGTTTTTTTCCTTCCCCTGCGAGGTACGAATTCTTCGTCGCCAATTATTATGCGACGTTTTTGTTTTTTTGTTTTTTTTCCTTCTCCTGCGAGGTACGAATTCTTCGTCGCCAATTATTATGCGACTTTTTTTTTTTTTTTTCCTTCCCCTGCGAGGTACGAATTCTTCGTCGCCAATTATTATGCGACGTTTTTGTTTTTGTTTTTTTTTCCTTCCCCTGCGAGGTACGAATTCTTCGTCGCCAATTATTATGCGACGTTTTTGTTTTTCTTTTTTTTCCTTCCCCTGCGAGGTACGAATTCTTCGTCGCCAATTATTATGCGACGTTTTTGTTTTTCTTTTTTTTTCCTTCCCCTGCGAGGTACGAATTCTTCGTCGCCAATTATTATGCGACGTTTTTGTTTTTTTGTTTTTTTTTCCTTCTCCTGCGAGGTACGAATTCTTCGTCGCCAATTATTATGCGACGTTTTTTTTTTTTTTTTTCCTTCCCCTGCGAGGTACGAATTCTTCGTCGCCAATTATTATGCGACGTTTTTGTTTTTGTTTTTTTTTCCTTCCCCTGCGAGGTACGAATTCTTCGTCGCCAATTATTATGCGACGTTTTTGTTTTTCTTTTTTTTTCCTTCCCCTGCGAGGTACGAATTCTTCGTCGCCAATTATTATGCGACGTTTTTGTTTTTCTTTTTTTTTCCTTCCCCTGCGAGGTACGAATTCTTCGTCGCCAATTATTATGCGACGTTTTTGTTTTTCTTTTTTTTCCTTCCCCTGCGAGGTACGAATTCTTCGTCGCCAATTATTATGCGACGTTTTTGTTTTTTTGTTTGTTTTTTTCCTTCCCCTGCGAGGTACGAATTCTTCGTCGCCAATTATTATGCGACGTTTTTGTTTTTTTGTTTTTTTTTCCTTCTCCTGCGAGGTACGAATTCTTCGTCGCCAATTATTATGCGACTTTTTTTTTGTTTTTTTTTCCTTCCACTGCGAGGTACGAATTCTTCGTCGCCAATTATTATGCGACGTTTTTGTTTTTGTTTTTTTTTCCTTCCCCTGCGAGGTACGAATTCTTCGTCGCCAATTATTGTGCGACGTTTTTGTTTTTGTTTTTTTTTCCTTCCCCTGCGAGGTACGAATTCTTCGTCGCCAATCATTATGCGACGTTTTTGTTTTTTTTTCCTTCCCCTGCGAGGTACGAATTCTTCGTCGCCAATCATTATGCGACGTTTTTGTTTTTGTTTTTTTTTCTTCCCCTGCGAGGTACGAATTCTTCGTCGCCAATTATTATGCGACGTTTTTGTTTTTTTTCCTTCCCCTGCGATGTACGAATTCTTCGTCGCCAATCATTATGCGACGTTTTTGTTTTTGTTTTTTTTTCTTCCCCTGCGAGGTACGAATTCTTCGTCGCCATTTATTGTGCGACGTTTTTGTTTTTGTTTTCTTCCCGTGCGATGTACGAATTCTTCGTCGGCAATTATTGAACGACGTTTTTGATTTTTTTTGCTCCCCGTGCGTGGTACGAATTCTTCGTCGCCAATTATTGTGCAACGTTTTTGGTTTTCTTTTCCTTCCCGTGCGAGGTACGAATTTTCCGTCGCCAATTATTGTGAAGTTATTATTGAAGTAACTAACGAGAAGACATCGGGAATTGTGACAAACAATAATGTATTAACAAAAATACAATTGGTGTTAACGTCGAGTAATGTCTCCGCTCAGCTACAAGGACGAATCTGGTTACGACCCTTACTCCTTCACTCTTTACCTTTGACTGCCGGGAATACATATCTTGGTAACCGGATGTGACATCAGGAATAGTCCATTAGTCAATCGACTCACAGGGGTGCCACCCTAACAGAATAATTCCTGAAAATTTCATTAATATCCGACAAGTATTTGATTTTTGCAAGAATTTCTAAATTAATGTGTTTGTCACCGGAAAAAAGTGAGTTATGTAATATTACGTTTTCTATTGTAATTTACATTCTTGTAACGATTTGGTTACCTCCTAACTAAGATCAAAACAAGATTTTTTACCACAATTTCGCACGAGTTAGGAGAGTTTAAAAAATTTAAAAAAGTGACTAAAAAATAGTTTGGTTTGTCCTCTTAATAATAACATCACATAAATAAAAGTTCGTTTTAGTTTGGTGACTTTTTAATCCATACTATGCTGTTTTTTCAGCGATTTAGTGGAGGTACCTATCTTTAAATGTCTTTTTCAAAGATCGTGTTAGAATCCATTATCTCTGTTACCCTTTCTTTCTCTATCCTCTGAAACAGCGTCTAAACGCTTGTCTTCTAACATAATCGCCCCTCTTTTTTTTAAACCCCCCCCTCATACTTTTTCCTATTTCTTTCCTTGACTTCTTATTAAGTCAACTTCCGGTGTATGAAAACTTTTTGAATTTTTCGAACGAAGCGAACATACTTCGCAGAAATGATCATATGACAGATGTATTTTTCAAATTTTTATTTGAATATTTGTATGTGGATGACTAATAAAGTATGCTCTCATTACGATTGAAATCTCTATAGAAGAAAATTATAAAACACTTACCATTTCTGCGAATTACGCATTATTTTTTAGTAATGAATTGAGTACTTCCGGTGGCTGGCGTGTGTATATATAACAAGCTAAAATTCCCTACTATTGTACCATGAGCCGATAGCTTAGGGAGCCAAAACTCCGACTGCCACCAAGTCGGTCGAGTTTCGATCCCAGCTGGAAGCGAGTGGATGTCTAGATACACTGATGAGCTGTGATATAACGAAACAGTCTTGTATGTGGATGACTAATATGTGTATATTAATAAAAAACAATCCGTGGTAACAGAACGTTCCTTGGTAAATATTCCAAGTGGATCCTAGTAATCTAAACTTATTTATAAATGGAACTTTTTTCTGTGTGTGTGCCTGTGTGTCTGTGTGTGTATCTGTTACCGATAGACTCCGAAACTGCTGAATCGATTTTCTTGAAAATTTACACAGTTGTACTATAAGTGTCTGCGAGTGTTCTTAGGTAGGTTTGTGTCGAGGTACCCTCGATAAATATCGAAAATCGATAATAGAAAAAATCGAGTTATAGAAGGAGTGGTCCGATTTTAATTAAATTTGATACATTCATAGACAAAGACATAAGAAACGATATTCAGAAGTTTCAAGGATGCAGTTCTTACTATAGTGCAGAAAATCGATAATATATATATATATATATATATATATATATATATATATATATATATATATCAATACCAGGAAATCAAAATTTGACTTACATCCATTCATTTTTCTTTCAGTCTACGGTTTCGCCTTAACTGGAAACGTTTTACTCTTTCGTGCCAACGTCCAAAGAGTCTGACCTCCAGGACCATGGATTAGTTTTAAAGCTTTCATTACACCCGAGCAACGCCGGGCTATACTGCTAGTATAATATAACAAAATTCAATTGTTTTTTATAATACAAATAATAAAATATAAAAAATGATTCACAAAATGTGCTCAGTTTATTTAATTACAGGGCAAATATTTATCAAACATAAATTTCAAATCGCCTTACAAGGAGAGTGGTCTATTTCAGAAGACGAAGATGTTAGTTGTATGTCTTGTCAAGCACAATGTGGACTGAGTTAGTGTTGGGACGGTCATACAAAAGTCACATAATAAGAGTCAGGGAGAGTAGAAGGTTGTTGTCTTAAAAGGAAGTATTTATATTAAAAAATAAAAACCGAATATTAAAGTCAAGACATTAATTTGGTGTTTTCGGCACTGAAAAAATAAAATAAGAGTGATAAAATGAAAAACATAAATGGATAATCCATTTAAAAATACAATATATATGGGTGAGTTAGTTTATGGGGTCACACATACACACATATCCATGGAATATGAAGTTTCTTCAGAGGTCAATACCCCCAGCCGATCTGACGCCAATGCCTAAGTTCTGACTCTCCTTTCCGTTTCTTCTTTTCCTTCTTTTATTTTATTTTATTTTATTTTATTTTATTTTTTTATCGTTTTCTTCAGTTAAAGAATATGCTTATTCCGGCAAAAATCTTTGTTCCAAATGGAAGGCATATTGTGTGGTCTGATGAAATGAGCTAATTAGGCTCATTGAAATTAATTATAGTTTATAACTAATTTAAATGATGTGTTGAGTTTTACTTTATATATATATATATTATATGAAATTTATATATATATATTATATGAAATTAATTATAGTTTATAACTAATTTAAATGATGTGTTGAGTTTTACTTTATATTTATATATATATATATATATATATATATATATATAAAGTAAACCTCAACACATCATTTAAATTAGTTATAAACTATAATTAATTTCATATAATATATATATATATATATATATATATATATATATATATATAGCGTATCAAGGCAGCAGATAATTTTCTAAAGATATACTGTTAAATATAAAAAATATCCAAATGTTGGACATTTTTTTATTTTCACCTGAAATTAAAGCCAAAATACGATGTTTAGAACGGCTCATGATTAAACATAATAGACATTTATTGTCTGTCATATTTAACAAATATATAAACACACACACACACACACACACACACACACACACACACACACACACATATATATATATATATATATATATATATATATAAAATTTAAATGGATTATTCGTGCAATGTTATTTATTATTATCATTCTAACTATTATATTCAACGTGATAATGAGTGTCCTATCCTCATTTTTTAATTAAAGAAATTTTTTATAAGAGTCAAGATAACATGTAATTTTTAATGGTTTTCAGTGAACATTATACAAAATCTAATATCGTTATCAGAGTGTATGCTAGCCCAGTTCAATATTTTCAGTCATACATTGGGTATTTAAGGGACTGGTCGTATTTTTTGCATTTACTTTAGTAACTTTATTAATGTTGTATTTTTGTTGGAGATATAGTTATTCAGTATCATATTGTTCTGGTGGGATAGTGATGTTTCAATTTTTCTAACGCATTTATAGCTGATATTTACATTATTTTTGTTAAAAAAAATCTTCTCTAATGTTACAAAATGATTAAAGTGTTTACATTTAGGAAAATTCCTTTAATATTCGTTTGGACATTGCAATTATCAGTGTGTGTGCGTTTGTGTAGGGGGCAGTAAACCATAACGAATTACGGTGTCTGTTTATTTTTTACCTTTATGGTTCTTTTTTTTTTTAAATCTATATTTACTTGCCGGATGTGCGTTGTGATGCAATGGATATCGGCTCGGAACGAGAAATCGGAGAGCCGAGTTCAAATTCCAGTTGAATTCCTTGCATTCACTTACGCGCAAATAACCTTAGGAAAGGTATTAACCCGCGTCTTCCTTCCAGTTATGGCTTAAATAACAGGACAGATTAGGTTCTGTAGCCTTGGCTGGCAACCAGTCTACCACAGAAAGTAATGGCAACCTACTGCGGGATAATCTTAGGATGTGCCTTGTGATGAAGTGGATATCGGCTCGGAACGAGAAATCGGGGAGCCGACTTCGAATTCCATTTGAATTCGTTGCATTCACTTACGCGCAAATACCCTTGGGAAAGGTATTAATCCGTCTCTTCCCTCCAGTTATGGTTCAAATAACAGGACAGATTGGGTTTTATAGTCTACTGCAGAAAGTAATGGCAACCTACTGCGGGATAATCTTCTGCCCAGTCAGTCATGTCTCGAAACTGACTGATATTTACTTGATGATTGCTTCGTTTTAATGTTTTTATATATTTAATTTTCTTTTTATCATTAACAAATATTTCCTTATTGCAGGAGTTGGGGAAAGTTTGGGTCAGTCAGTTAACTGCCATACGTGATACACGCTTGGGCGATCATGTCTCGAAAGAGACATTACTGACTGGGCAGAAGATTATCCCGCAGTAGGTTGCCATTGCTTTCTGCGGTTGACTGGTGACCAACCAAGGCTATAGAACCCAATCTGCCCTGCTATTTAAACCAAGGGTATTTGCGCGTAAGTGAATACAATGGATTCAACTGGATTCGAACGCGGCTCCCCGGTTTCTCGTTCCGAGCCGATATCCACTGTACCACAACACACATCCTTGGGTTAGTATTCTATTAATCTCACCCATTATATCTCTTCGTTGGTTACTAACTTTCTGATGGATTTATTGAATCCTTATCTCTCACAGGTGATATGTTTTTGAATTTTCTTATAAATATTTGGATCCCTGAGAAGAAATTTTTTTTTTTTTATATGTGTTGGTGTCTGATAAGACGGCATTTCTTCTTTTATCAGGTGTTGTAATTCTGATAGTTTTGTTATTTGATAATTTCTTAAGTGCTTTAACATATCTCCATGGTATGATAGTTTCCTCTTTTGAATCCAATGACCACCCAACCATACCCAAGGTTTACGGCGTACTCAAAACAAACACACCGGCACCCCAATGCGCCCTATAGTATCTATCTATCTATCTATCTATCTATCTATCTATCTATCTATCTATCTATCTCAGTCCCTTCATATCTATCTATCTATCTATCTATCTATCTATCTATCTATCTATCTATAAGAAAAATTAAGACAGCCACGTTATTTCATGGTGAATCGGAAGTATAGGCCTATTTCAGGCAAACCATCGTCAGCTTCCGTCTTTATTAAAAATACAGACCGATGCTGACGATGGTTTGCCTGAAATAGGCCCAAACATCCGATTCACCATGAAATAACGTGTCTGTCTTAATTTTTATTATATTTACTCTATATGTATTTATATGCATATATGTTTAGAGCTCTCTTAGAAAGTTATTCTACCACTGTATATACAGGATACTTCTTTGGGTTATTCTTTACCCACACTGCATGCTGATATATATATATATATGACCATAGATTTATAGGAAGTTTTTTCTCATCTGAATCCATCTTGCACATATATAAATCTACACTTCACCCGTGTCTTGAATTTTGCTGTCACATCTGGTCTGCTATTCAACTCGGGATTCTTTAAAAAATCTAATGGAGAATATTCAATGTCATTGATCCCGACCTGGTAGCTCAACTTCAGTCACTTTTTCACTGACGTAAGGTATCTTCCCTCTATCTCTTCTACAAATACTTTCACGGATTCTGATCCGATGGGCTTAGCTCACTGGTGTCCCCTCTTCATGAATTTGCTCGAGTTGCTAAACTAGCGACTAGGTCCCACTCGTTTTCAGTAAAACTGATAAAAAAATAAACGCAACATCTATTTTCATCTTCTTTTCTCGCACTTCCCGCCTGTGGAATTCCCTTCTGTATAGTTACTTCCATGACAGCTGCAATCTTCAAGAATTTAAATGTAATGTTAGTTGCTATATCTTATCTCCTTGACTTGCACCCTTTCCCTGACAACCCTTGCATCACGTTCTTCTTTCTTTTTACTCTACTCTCGTGCAGCTCTCTTCACTTTCAGTATTCTCGCCCTTCTCTTATCCATTCTCTGACATCCCTGTAATTTGTTCCTATTACTCACCACTCACTTCTTATGTAACCCCCTCTGTACTAGTGGCGGTACTACCTTGCTTGGGGTGAAATG